>JZKD02S0309371.1:589652-625924 GCA_000966675.3 Picea glauca
TAATCAAGTCTTCAAAAACCTATGCTCTGATACCAACTTGATCTAAAAATGAAGAAGACTTGTATTCTTGAAAATATTTGCAAGTAAAATTTATGTGTTAAAATGAAAATGGATCGTCTTTGCAACACATTTTTTAATAGGATTTACTCATTCAAGATGCATATAAACAACAACATAATCAATGAACAGAAAACACATAACACAACAAATGATAAAGGAGTTCACCCCTCTCTTGGGCTACATCTCCTGGTCCAGCTTCCAATGGATTATTTGTATTATTTGCTCAAAGTGCTCAAAAATGTGCTTTACAATGCTCAAAATGCCAAATAGACTACTCCAATGGCTTCAAACGTCCAAAACCCCCTAGTTGGGCTTTTTCGGCACCTCGTTTGGCCAAAAAATGAAGAAGAAAGGCTTCCTGGAAGTCCCCCCTTCAAGCTTGTTGTCTCTGCATCTACAAAACGCACCCTTGTTGGCTCAACCTAGCCCACACGCATATTTAAGCGTAAAAACCTAGCACCGGACGCAATCGTACGAACCGTGCAAACTGTAGGACAATTACGGGCGCACCTAACCCCTAACCGTCAAGGGCCAGGTCGTATGACCCATGCGTCCACGCGTTAGCATTAACATAGGCTCCCGTTACATAAGCCAATGGTCAAAGGCCAAATGGCGGGTCGTTGATATAACCGTTGGAACAAACACAACCGTGCATGCGCGTCCATATGATATAGCTGTGGTTATATGTAACATATCATGCGACCAAGGGGTGGGGGCTAAGCCCTGGCTCGATCGCGCCCCAAACCACACGCATATACAAACATATATATATTGCACCATATATATAACAAGGAAAAACTGGTGGCGCACCGGTTGGTGGCTCTTTGCCAAGTCTTTGCCCCTGCCCGGAGGTCACGGGGTCGACTCCGGCCAACGACATAAGTTTTAAACCAATAAATGGATGACACGTGGCGACCATTGATTGGGCCACATGTCATCATTCCATTCGCTGTCAAACATGCCAAGTCACCTGCCAACTGTCTGAATGCCTATCTGCCATGTGTCATACAACCTACCACGTGTCGTACGACCTGCCACGTCAGCGTCTGTACGGACTGTATGGACTGTACAGTCAGCAACCCCTTTTTTTTACTTGTTTGTAAATTTGAACATAACGCAATATATCTCTCTCCCGACGTTCGTTTGAACCCAAATGAGTTGCGTTGGGTTAGTAACGACGAGGCCTACGTTTTCATTCGATTTGAAGCGATTCCGAGCACTTTGAATTTTTGAGCAAAATTTGATCCCCTGATCATTCAATACTTCACCAGTTCATACATTCATTCATGAAATACGTAAAAGCATAATAATGAACACAAATACATAAACACACCATGTGCAGGAAAAATTGCTTTTCTATTATCTCTGTGTGTCTATACAGATGTTTTTACAAAAACTGGACTGCAACAAAGTCCAAGTTCTTTCCCTTATTCTAACTCTATCCTAAGTTTTGCTTCTAAGACCCCTCTTCTAAGATATCTCTCTCTGAAATGCGCACTGATGTGTTGGAATGTTGGCGCGTTGCTGAGGTGGAGTGATGCTCCTACATCACTTAAGACCATACAAGGCCTTCCTTAGCTTGCATACATGAGTGCCTTTGTTATGCAATACAAAACCATATGGTTGTTCCACAAAGACCTCTTGTTCAATCTTTCCATTCAAGAATGTTGTTTTTACATCCATCTGATGTAGCTTCCAACCAAGAATGGAAGATAAAGTAATAATAGTTCGAATGGAGGTATACCTGGCTACAGGGGAAAAAATATCTTCGTAGTCGATTCCTTCTTTCTGAGTGAAGCCTTTGGCTACAAATATTGCTTTGAAATTTTCCACACTTCCATCAACTGTATGTTCGATCTTATAGATTCATTTGGAAGAAACCATTGATTTTTCTTTTGGCCTCAGCGTAATGTCACAAACATTGTTCTTTATAATAGACCTGTATTCCTCAAGCATGGCATCCTTTCATACTTGTAATTTGTCTGCTTCTTCAAATGAAGAAGGTTCGGCATCACTAAAGTTTCTCATCAACGCAACATAGCCTTCAAACCTATGAGGCCTCTTCCTTTCCCTGAAAGTTCCTTTGGGAGCAACTATCCTTTCTGCTTCCCGCACTATCTCTTTAAGCCACCCTGGATTCCTTTTGGCTGGAGTTTCTTCAAGAGTTCTTTCTAACACTTCAACAGGTTCTAGGGGCTCATTACTTGTCCCTTCATGAGGTTCCTCCCTCTAATCATTTGTCTCTTCATTTTCAGAAGAGGGTGAATTTGGCTGAACTGCTTCTGATTCATGTTGAAGCTCTTTGGATTTCTTAAATGTGACTTCCTCATGGAAAGTCACATCTCTGCTTACCTCTATTTTCCTATGACCTGGTACATAAATCATGTAATCCTTGGAGTTCTCACTGTACCCCACAAAATCCCCTTTCTTTCCAGAGGGTTCCATCTTTGTCCTCTTTTCCTTAGGGACATGACTATACACAGGACACCCAAATATCCTTAGATGCCCTACTTCAGGTTTGATCCCTGAGAATACCTCTTCAGGAGTCTTGTCCTTCAAGATAACATGTGGACACCTGTTCTGAATATAAACGGCAGTGGAGGTAGCTTCTGCCCATAAATAATTTGGAAGATCCTGGTCAAACATCATTGCTTTCGTTTCCTCACAAATTGTCCTATTTTTCCTCTCAACAACTCCATTTTGCTGAGGGTTATATAGCACGGTCAACTGTCTCTTGATTCCTGATGACTTGCAGAAATCGTCAAACTAGAGAGATTCAAACTCTCCTTCATTGTCTGTTCTAAGGATTCTGATGTGTTTCCCTGTCTGCTTTTCAATAAAGGCTTTATACTCTTTGAATTTATCAAATGTGTCACTTTTAGCTTTAAGGAAATATATCCAACATTTTCTTCAGTAATGATTAATAAAAATGACATAATACAAACAACCACTGAGTGAGGGAGATGTCATGGGACCACATACATCGGAATGAACCAGATCTAAGATGCCCTGAGCTCTGTTGTCACTACGAGGAAATGATTTCTTTATATTTTTTTCGAGCATGCATCCCTTACAAATTTCATTTTTACTAAGATAAGTAGAGGGCATGCCACATACCATGTTCTGTCGATCTGGAAGAGCTTTGTAATGAAGATGTCCAATTCTTTTGTGCCACAACTTTCAGAAGCTAGTCACATCATGAGCCAATGCCTAAACTGACTGTCCTGACACGATGTACAATCCTCCACTGCGAGTTCCAATGGGTTCTACTATACTTAGGTGGCTACCTTTAGCCCATAGTAGTGCCTTCCTATCCTTGAATATTATCCAATATCCCTTGTCCTCAAGGGTTGAAACTAATAGTAGATTCTTCTTGAGCCCTTGAACATATAATACTTCATCAACATGAAGTCTAGCCCCATATTCCAATCTGAAGGAGATAGAGCCTACTCCCTCTATCTTACAACATTTTTCATCCCCAAGCTCAACATTCTCTACAAAAGTTTTTATCTCGAAATATGAGAGGATCTCCTTGTACCCTATCATCTGCTTTGATGCATCACTATCTACTAACCAAGTTTTTGGCCCCGTGAAAACTGAACTGGATAAGGTAGAAACCAAGTAATATTCTTTTCTATTTTCTTTTTTATTAGAAGAACTTCACTGATTTCTTTTGGATTCATCATCCTCAGCAGTTGAGGCATGATGTTTCCCTTTCTTTGGATATTTCTTTCTAAACCAACAATCTTTAGCAAAATGACCCAACTTATTACAACTAAATCATTTAATCTTATATGTATCAATATTATTTCCTTTGAATGTACCTTTGGTGTTTGGCTTCCTCTGAGAGCCTTTCTGGAAAGTGCCTTTCTTCTTTCCCTTTAATCTTGATGCTAAAGCTAATTGCTCTTCTTTCATTGGCTCGCTCCTGGTAGCTGTGCGACTCTCCTCCTGAAGGAAATCATGCCATATCCTCTCAAACGTGGGATGAATCTCTCAACCACTTACACTGGATAAGAAGGTCTCCCATGAAGAAGGAAGTCCGTAAAAAATGGCTTGCACTAAATCATCATCGTCCATTGTCACCCCTGTGACCAAAAGTTGATCTCTGATCTGGGCCATCCTGGAACAAAAAGACGCCATTGATTCACCTTTCTCCAACTTCGAATACTTAAGCTTGCGTTTAAGTGTCCACTTCTGACTTGGAGCCTGTTTCTCATACAGATTCACCAAGGTATCCATACAGTCCTTGGAAGTCATTAACGAAGTCATTGCAGGCATTATACTGTCTTTGAATGAGTCAAAGATTATTCACTTTACCTTTGCTTGAATCTTCCTGAAGGCCGCTCTTCCTGCATTATTCGTGGGTTCCTCCACCACTGTGGTCACATACTGCTCAAGATCATGCTCCTGCAAGATATTTGTTATCCGGAGCTTCCACACATTGAAGTTGGTAGCTCCTTTGAGCCTATCCTCGACTCTGAGTGAAATGGAGGATGCCATGGAATTCACACTGGAAACTTAATCAAGCTAGCTCTGATATATGTGTACCTGTTGTTTCACTTCAACACGATTAACACACCCTAAGCTCTGATACCATGTTAAATTATCAGCTTGATTTCTTATGCGAATTAATTCTTTTATTTTCTTCAACACTTTGATTCCAGCTTAATACACTTCAACAATACCAAATCATAACTGAATAGCAATAACTATGTAGATAAGTAAGCATGCACATCAACAACACATATACCCCGGGGAAACCCTGTACAGGGAGAAAAACCCCAACAAACGATATTCCTTTATTGCATTAATAATGTAAGATCATTTACAAATATCCAGCATGAATGTTCTGCTCTTAAAGAGCTTGCCAAGATGACTCTGACCTGACAAAGACCTAAGAGACCTTGCTAAAATACACCTCTGATATGATGCCTCTATTGATGATATACATCACTTATATGCTTCTTTGATATGATGCCTCTTTATCACTGATATGCGCCTCTATTGCTTCAGCCTTAACCTGCATATCAAAATTGTGTTGAAGAGAGGGGTCGACCTCTACTTATAAAGGTCGAAGAGGAGAAGAGGAGAGGCTCGAAATAGTAACTTGTTTGGATGCTTTAATCATAACTCAAATTCATACTTTAGTTCGAACTTAGAACTAGACTTGAGACTAGTATACTTTAGTTCAAAAATAGAACTAGACTTGAGACTTCAATTACAACTCAACATTACACTTTAGTTCGAAAATAGAACTAGACTTGAGACTGGTATACTTTGGTTCAAAAATAGAACTAGACTTGAGACTTGAGTTACAACTCAGCATTACACTTTAGTTTGAAAATAGAACTAGACTCGAGACTTCAGTTACAACTCATCTTTACACTTTAGTTCAAAAATAGAACTAGACTTGAGACTTCAGTTACAACTCAACATTACACTTTAGTTCGAAAATAGAACTAGATTTGAGACTTTAGTTACAACTCAACATTACACTTTAGTTCAAAAATAGAACTAGACTTGATACTTCAGTTACAACTCAGCATTACACTTTAGTTCGAAAATAGAACTAGACTTGAGACTTAGTTATAACTCGACTCTTGACAAGGCAATTCAAAATTCTCTTCATGGTGGATAATGTTACATGTGCCAACGCACTAGATCGATACATTTATATCATTTGCAATATTAGGAATATCATTTGTTTCTAGCTCATAGGAATTTTATATTCAACCTAACTTTTGCTATATGCCTTGACTTTTCCTCATGGCTCACAAGGTTTGACTAGGCTCACAGAGGTTGTAAGTTCCGCCTGACTTTTTCACTAGTATGTCTATGCTCACAGAGGTTGTAGGTTCCCCCTTACTTTTGCACTAGACTATCTATGCTCACAAAGGTTGTACGTTCCCCCTGAATTTTGCATTAGACTCACAAAGCATCTCGTTCGTCCTGACTTTTGGTTTGACTCACAGAGGTTGTACGTTCCCCCTAGCTTTTGTCAATACCTCACAAGAGTGGTTGATTCTCCAAATCTTCCTGGCTAACCTTAGGGTGGCCCATATGGACTCTCATTGGAGAATGACTATCGATGTTGCCAAATTTAACAGGGGAGTCTATCAACCCAACCCTTGAGTTGTAATTTGAAAATTTTTGTAATGACGGCCTCAAGGATCTTGTTAGTCCCCTCGACCCGTTCGTTTTCTTTTGGATGATATGGTGTTGTTACTCGATGTTTGATTTTGTAGTTTTCCAATAGATATCTGACAAGTCATGATGTGAGATGAGTTCCTCCATCTTTTACTATCTCCCATAGTATCCCAAACCTTACAAAATTTTCCTTGTGGAGAAATTCGTCTACTGCTTGCTCAGTTGCTTCCGGAAGTGCCTTTCCCTCCATCGATTTTGTGACATAGTCTGTACAGACGAGGATGTAGGAGTGTCGATGAGATGGGGGATTTATTGGTCCCAAAAAATCAATGGCATATTTTTGAAAAGGTTCTAACACCATTTGAGGTTGTATTGGCATTTCGTCTGCTTGTACGGGTCTACCCATGCATTGATAGTTGTCGCACCTCTTTACGTATTCGTTGGTGTCTCTGAAGAGTGTGGGACAATAATACCCCTGGTGGAGTATCTTGTACCCATTCCTTTTATATGAAAAGTGCCCCCCACATGGTCATCATGATAGGCTTTTAGTATCTTGTAGACTTCATCCTGTCGTACACACCTTCTGATAATCAGATTAGTGTCGTGTAGAAGAGGAAACCATCAATCCATGAGAATATTTCACTTTTCTTGAATACACTTTGTCGTTCTTTGGGGGGTCAGATAATGTGGAAGTTTGCCTACAACCAAAAAGTTATCAATATCTGCAAGCCGAGGTGAGTTAGTAGATACTGCAAAGAGGTGTTCATCTGGAAAATAGTCTTCTACTAGAGGTTCATTCTCATTATATTTTATTATAGAAAAGAAGTCAGCCCCTACATTATATTTTCCTGGTTTGTTTAAAATGGTAACATCAAATTCTTGCAATAAAGCAACCATCTAGTGACCTTGTAAGTTGTGATTGGTTTTTTTATTAAATATTTAATAACAACATGGTCAATATGCAAAATTACAAGATATCCAGTAATGTAGTGTCTAAACCCTTTATTACATGAATAACAACAACAAACTCTTTCTCAGTTTCTATGTAGTTAAATTCAGTAGGTGAGAGATTCTTACTGACATAGTAGATTGCATATGGGTCTTTTCCTTCGAGTTGTTTGAGGACTGCTCCGATAGTGGTGTCAGATGTGCTTATGGAAATGTGAAACAGGAGGGTCCAATCAGGCCCTCTTAGTACATGAGCTTCAGATCCCTTGACTTTCAATTCATCAAGGACATGCTGACATGTATCTGTCCATACAAACTAAATATCTTTGCTAAGTAAGGAAAATAATGGATGAGCAATACATGAAAAGTTTTCAATGAATCTATGGTAATAACCAACATATCCTATAAATATTTGTACCTGCTTCTGCAAATTTGGAGTTGGATAATTGAGTATTACCTTTTTTTTCTCTGCATCAACTTGAATACCTTCTTCTAAGATACAATGTCTCAGTACAATACCATCAGTTGCAATCATAAAAAAAATTTCATTAGTAAGGGAAACATTTGACTCCTTGCACCTGATTAACTTCTTTTCCAGATTGGCTAATGCTTTATCAAATTCATCCCCATATGTTTTAAAATCATCCATATATATTTCCACGCAGTCATGAACGAGATCATAGAATATACCTATAATGACTCACAGGAAGGTGGCAGGGGCATTGCATAACCCAAATGGTAGAACACGGTAGGTGAATGTACCACAAGGACAGGTGAACGTTGTTTTCTCTTGGTCTTCAAGGGTGATTTGGATCTAGTTGTATCCACTGAAACCATCGAGGAAAGAAAAATACTTCTTTCATGCTAGTGTGTCTAGGACTTAGTTGATAAATGGTAATGGGAAATGATCTTTATGTGTTGCTTTATTTAATTCTCGATAATCTACATAAATTATCCATTTACCTTTTTTCTTTGGTACCATGACATGAGAGGAGACCCACTGGCTATTAGAAATGGGATAGATGAAGTTAACTGTAAGCAATTTCTGTAGCTCCTCTTTGACTATGTATTTCATTGTTGGGTTCATCCAACACTAAGGTTGACGAATGGGTCTGACTCCTTCCTTAATATATATTATGTGTACACAGGTTAGGGTGGTTCCCCTTCATGTAAAAGTAACCCCAAACAAAGGCATCACTGTGATTTTGCAGTACTTGAACCAATCACTATTTTTGTTGTTCGATTAGTCCTTGGTTGATTTTGAAATTTTTCCTTGGGCTAATTTATATGGTTTCTATGAGGGATCCTCGGTCTTTTTCTTGTATATTTTCGTGTTCAATGGGTGAGATTCTTGTGGAGGTTAAGGAAAGCTGAGTTTCCGGTTTTATAATATGCTCAAGAGGATGTGCATTTTGTGAGAAAGAGGAGGAGGATTTAAAATCATTTATTTCATCATCCTTTGTTTTATCGCTTATGGCTAGGTATTGATATATGGATAAGACCCGATGGGCTTCCCCCTCCTCATCACGTTCTTCTCCGTCAACCCAAAGTGGTGTTTCTAATTCTATGTTGGGTTTGGTAGGAGGGTAGAGAGTTAATTGTTTGGTGGATGTCATGTGGGAAATAGTCATGCTTCTTGACCGAAAAATGATACAGGCATCAACAATGGCCAACCATGGTCATCCTAGGAGGTTGGCCATCCCAATATTAGAGGATACCCGCCCATAGAGGTTTTAGGTTGTAGGACCATGAAGTAAGCAAGATATTCCCATGAACACATAAAGATCGCTACATCTTCTAGAATGCCATCGAGTTTAATGGTGGATCTATCAATGATTTTAAGTACAGTGGGGGTTCCCCTTGTTACACATTATTTTTGTCACCCCTATGACCATTAATTATGTAAACCTATCCTTTCTTTAAAAGGATCAATTGCCTTAATCTCTGAAGAAGAATGAAGATATGTTTTCCAGAGAGATGAAATTATACTTTTCCTTTGTCAAAAACCTTAGAAAAAGGGATCATCGCACCTTGCTTAGTGTTAAGGGTGCGTTGATCTAGGATCATCACAGGTTGCACCACAATGGCCTGCAACGTCGTCACCGTTTTCTCAGTGTTAAGGGTGCGATGATTTTCGTATGAAGGAAAAATAACATTTTCTCGATTCTTCTATAAGAGAAGCTTCGAGGGTTAGTTGGCCTCCGATCGGTTTGGATTTTAGTCGCATTTATGATCTCTTGGGATCATCTTAACTTCCTCACCCTATCCTTTTCAGCCTATAAAATGAGAGGAGTTCTCATGGGGAAAGTTAGTTGCTTTGTAGATTGGGAAAGTTAGTTTGGGATTGAGTTGGCTAGCTTTTGGTGCAAGCTTGAGTAATTTTTGTAGCTTTGGGCTTTGCTTTGTCGAGATAGATTGTTGGTCTCAAAATCCGTGGAGCAAGAAGTGTGTGGGAAGAAAGGAACTGTTGGAAGGGACCTTACAACATCAAGGCATCAGTTGCATTCTCCTTTTCCTATTTCTAATACGATAATATATTTCTTTCCCATAAAATTGGTCTTATTTTATTGTATGACTCGTTGATCACATACATAGGTTTTGTTGAGTATACGTTGTTTCTTTCACTTCGTTGGCTTGTGTCTTTTTACAGGTTCAACATCCCATAAGCCTTGGAATGGAGCGGGGATGATGCTAGCGAGGAAAAACAACATTTAAAAGGTATGTCATTTATCTCTTGTTAGTTAGTATGCTTGATAATTAAAACTTAGGGAAAGTTTTATATTCTGTCTTGTTTTGTTCTAGTTTTGGGGTGAAACTAGGGAGATTAGTTTGTGTCTACACTTACCGATTTGTCCGATAACACCCCTAAAGCCTATAATTCCTAAGGCTTGCATGGTATCACATGTCATATCGTTAATGGTGCCCCCCCTATTGGCCCTTGACCAAGTTTTGAGGAACACTTGGTCATATTTGACCGATTTTGGACATCGACACCCTGTCAAAGATTGAGCGCCAGGCGAAGCAGAGATCATGGGATCTCGGTCCACTTTGGGCCTCTTTTAGGGTTTTGGATTAATGTAATGGGAAAGGGATGTCGGCCCATGGGTTTACCAATGTTTAGGCCTATTTTGTAAAGTATAAATAATTGGCTAGGCAATGTAAGAGAGGTCGATAAGTGAATAAGCTAAGTGCTAGTAAAGGCTTTGTGTATACTGTGTGACCAATTTGCAGAGCTGAGTGCAAGTGCTATAAGTCCTAAGTGCATGGATTGTAAGAAGGCTTTGTGCTAGATCTACTCGGGGAAGGAGGATCTGGCGAGGTGCACGCAGATCTCCTGTCCTATGCGGAGTACAAGTTTGAGCTCTGTGCTATAATCAGATTGACCAAATTTAATAAAGAAGAAGAAGACTTTGTGGATGTAGCCCCAGGGTGGGGGTGAACCATAGTAAACCTGTGTGTTGTGCTCTGTGCTTCGGCCTAATGTGTTTGTCTCTTTCCATGTGTTGTGATTTGATATGATTATTCTATGTGCTTTGCTATGATATACTTAGATATATCTACTTTTCTTTGTGCTTCTTAGATGTATGGATGTATATCTGACATATATGAAAGTGATGAGTGCTAGAACTATTTTGTTTTTGCTAAGTGCTAACTTAACCTAGATCTAAGTGAATGTTGCGGTGCTCTGCGCCATCTGCGGAGTTCCACGAAGGTTAAATAATGATGAATGATCTATGCTAAAGTGTTTTCTAAGTGTTAGAATCAAAGATCTATGTCCCAGCTAAGGTTGCAGACACCTGAGTCCTGCAACCACCCCTGCCTCTACCTCGGGTGAGACTTCATTTGCTTCGCAGGTTTTGCTGAAAGGGACGATAGTTAGGGTTTTGTTGGTGTGCTGTTGAAGCGTTGAAACCTGGGTCTGCCCCTGTGCCAACAAATGGTTCCGTTGTCGGGACCTAAAACTGTGATTGCTGGGAACTGAGGAAGAAGAATCTTTGTGCAGAAAGTTCGTTCTGAAATTGTAAAAGATTTGTGCATGGACCTGTGCCCTAGTGCACAGTGATCTACTTGATCCAAAAAGCTCTATGTTGAAGAAGGAAGGACAGATCTAAGGAAAAGAAGTCAGATATGAACACTTTGTGCTCTAAGAAAGGTTAAAGTGGAAGTTTCTAAGTCAAATCTACAGAAAGAGGTAAGATCCGTAAGCTCTGTGCTTTAATAAAGGTAAGAATAGTCAAAAGGTTTTAGATCTGGAAGTTTTGTGCTTTGTAGAAGTAAGATAAGTGGACTTTTGTGTTTCTAAAGCATGGATCTAGGGATGATTGTTAGATTTTGTCATAGCTTCAAAACTAGGGCATTGATAGATGAAAGAAAGATTGATATGAATAGATTTGATAAGTATAATGATAGATATGTTATACCTATGCATAGAAAGAATGTTTGGACTAACAAATGGATGCAGGATCCCAGAAAGAATTTTTTGCAGGATAGCTACCATGATCCTGGTACGCAGTACATAAGAAGTTGGGGAACATTTAAACGAAAGAGAGGGTTAACTCTTTATTACAGTTGCAGAAGATCGAGACATCTTGCTAAGGAATCCCCTGGTGGAAGACATAGTTGTCTCTGTTGCAAAGCTTTGGACCATGAAGTGTTGGATTTCCCTAGAATGATTGCTAAGCTTGAAAGAATGAATCTGAATGAAGAAAACCCTAAGGAAGATCCATAAATAGTAGAAACTCAGAGGGAATCAGAAAAGGTATTGCTATAGATGAAAGACACCTTGAATGATCACTGACATGTTATTCTATCAGAGATCTTCAAAGAAAAGGAGCAAGTCGAAGCAAGACTAGGGGACTTCGACATTGATTGTATTCTCGATGAAGAAACACAAGTGAAAATTATGCCAGAAAGAACTTGGGAAGCTATAGGGAAGCCTGCTATGATCCCTTCATTAGGAGGCATAGGGTTATTCAGAGGAAAACTGATGATGTTATGTGGAAAACTCGCTTAGATACCCGTGACAGTCAATGGAACTTCGACAAAGGAAGATTTTGAGATTACCAAATTTATTGAGGACAATGCCCCGTTTACCATGTTACTAGGAAAACCTTGGGTCGATAGAGATCAAGCTAGAAAGAAGGAAGAAGAAGAAGTTTTAGAAAAGCAGAGACAAGAGTTAAAAGATTTCATGACTAGAAGAATCGCCCAGTTGATTGAAGAACATGAAAGCAAATCAAATTTGTTTGACACTTGAAGCCAAGATGTCAAAGCTGTAAGAGCATTAGAGGACTCACATAAGATTGAAGTATATGTCTTAGATATAGAAGAAGTATTACCCCTGAGTCTTAGAAGAGAATCTTAGCAGTGCGAAGTAACTATGTCCAAGGAAAATAAGAATCAGAATGGGAAAGGAATCACCGAAACGAAGCTCACTGGAAAGAAGGCTAGGAAGCTAAGTAAAAAGAGAGCTAAGATCGATAGGCTACAGAAAATTCCAGAGGGAGCATCGTAGAAGGAAAACTTGCAGAATTTGAACTTCGCCGAGATATCAGAACAATGACATAGGTCACTTCGCCATGGAAAACCAATATAGCCGTTGGAAGCTGATATAACCGTTCGACTGCCGCTCCAAACGAGTTGGAAAGCATTTATGGCTCACCACTAGACCGTTTGGTCGTGCCATAACGAAAAGAACATAAGTTAATGCAACCTCATACCCATTGCAAGCAGACCGTTGCTAAGTTTCCCTACTAAGTCTGTCTCCCCACGCACCAAGAATACTTTTTTCTAAGTGAGAATTTGAGCCTGAACCTGAGATTACTTCACCCTGTGATCATTTCCTTGTTCCCCTACCGTTCACTGAAGTCTCTGAATTCATTTCACACCCGAGCTAGTTGACCCAAGCTTGTATGTCGGACGAGATCAGTGCTGCCGAGAAAATAGTTGAAGAAATTTTGATTGACCTAATGACTGAGAGAGTCATGTCAGAGGAAGGATTATCTATAGGAGTCCAAGCATCATCAACAAGAGGAGTCCAGGCCTCCCCTTCCACTGCTCGCGCCGGTCCATCTCGACTGACCGATGAGAGACGAACTAAGCATAGGGATGAGATCGCCAATGCCAAGCTTATTCCACGCATTATACCTACCTACTTACCACCTCTGAGCGGTGCCATCAACCATGATAGTGTACCTCGTGACTTCGAGTACACTTTGATCACTGCGTACCTACCGAAAGGGGTGCGCGTAGTTCGTGCTGACCAGGATAATCTTGCAACACTGAAATTTAGTGATTTTAACCTTGGAGATCACAAAGTTTATAATATGTTAGCCCTGCATAAGTACTTAACCAAGACCAAAGGAAAGAACTATAATATTTTCCCACAGTCATGGACCCAAAACCTCTCGCAGTCCACACTGCTTAATGTAATGAAGATCCCGCACTTCAACAAACACCAGGAAGTCAATGCATGCGTCAAGTTGCTGCTGTCCTGATACCACGAAGGATACTTATGGTTAGACCGCTGCATCACTGTGGATCTAAACTTGATCAATTGAATCACTGGCCTCAATATGCAGGGCCCCGACCCATAGGAGTTTTACTGTGGAAAGACCTCAGATCGAGCACTAGCACAGAGGATAAAAGAAACTTATGGCGATGTTGAGAAAGGAACATGAGGCTACAAGGTAGCCTCTATCCAGAGTGGCACAATGCGCCTTTCCTGTTAGCTGATCGTAGGAAAGATAGTTCGCAAAAACAAACCAACTCAAGTAACTGGATTCATAGTCAACCTCGTAGGGAAGTGCATCGAGGGACTACAAATGAATTGGGCGTAGTACCTTGTCAACCAACTAGAGCTTGATTGCAGAGAAGCGCAAGACCAAGGGTATGAGTTCCACTTTAGTTGGTTGCTCATACTAATCGCTTTCATCGCATGGGAGCTACCAAAAGGAGCCATTTTTCCAGAGATTGAACCTTTTGAACCACTGGCCGTGAAGTTTTGTACGCTGTGGTACTCCAACGACATGAACAAGCAGTGGCAGTCTAATGTCGTCTTCCACGCCTATTACAACCAATTGAAGAATGCAATCCAGTCTACACCGCGTCTCACCCCAAACACACTTCATAGGTTTAGATCTTTGATACAATTTAGCGCGGACCACCACTTCACCTATATCACAACACGCGCTGATGAGCATAAACAACAGCTCCAGTCATATTATAAGTTGACAGAAGAAGACTTGGAGCAGATTACCAAGGAATGGTCGGCAAACCTCCTTGTTGCAACAGACCTCACAGAGATGTCCGACATGGATAGCCCTGAAGCTATGCTGGATACACCTGGACTGACCAAGACTAAGAAGGATGTTGAAGTTCAAGATGTCCATAGCACATCCATGAAGACTACTTCGATCTCACCTGCGCAGGGAGGTGATGGTGAAGAACTAGGGGGCATAGAAGTTGAGCAAAACAAAGGCAAGGTTACTCCGCCTGGAGAGGAGGAGGAGCCCTCCAAGAAAAGGAATATTACACCACCAAATCCCTCGTCCCGAAAGAAATCTAAGGCCACCCAGACTATGTTTAAGACTACCCTTACACCGTACGACTTCGACTTCTTAGTCACTGCGCTGAATGATGCTTCACTAGATATCGCAGAAAAGTAAGAAGCAAAGCAAGAGGAGGTATTCAGCCGAATCAAGGGTGAACTTCAAGAAGTGTAGTAGGCACTCTAGTCCAGCAGAGCAGTTTCTATGGCTCCCTTGACAATTGAAACAACAGGAACAGGTGATGAGCCTGCCCAATTACACCAGATCGCTGATAAAGTTGAATCTCGCCTTCGATGAGCTCAAGAAGATACAGCGCAAGCCACCCAGGCTTTGACACAAGTACAAAGCGCACTTCTAGAACAACAGGGTAAGGCAGAACGGGAAAAGATTGCCTCGGAAGCGAAGTGGGAGGAGAAAAAAGCACAGTTATAACAAAGCAAGGACCAGTTGCTAGCAGAGCAACTTGAAGCATAGGAAAGAGTTCACAAAGCACTTCGCTCTGTGATGGTCATAGAAGTAAATATTGAAGAATGCGTCCCACAACAGGTGGCACAAATGGAAGAAGTAATCCAACAACTTTAGCAGCGCATCGTAGATCTGGAACTTTTAACTGTGCTCGAGACTCCGCAAGAAGTAAGAGAACTAAGGGAGGCAACTGCCCATAGCGCAGTTCGCCGATTAAAAATCTTTGCCTTGGAATACAAGCAGTTGAGCACTAGAAGCACCCAGACTTATGAGAACCTCGCAGAGAATCCAGAGTTGCAGGCATTAGAAGCACAACTCCAAGAAGCAAAGCAGCACACAGATACACTATAGGCGCAACTAAAGGACCTTACCCCAGTCGAGAGAATGAAGAGATTTCAAAAACAATGCACCGCCCAACAACAGGTACACATGCTGCAAAGTAAAGTGATGGAAGTCTCCCAACGACTTCAGCCGATCCAAGAAAAGGCATGCCAACTGTTCATTGAAATTGAAAGCCAGGGAGCTGAGATTGAACAAGTTGTCAGCACTGCAAAACAACGCCTGGAAGGGCTAGTCAACGACGCAGTAGTACAAGAATTCACTGAGCAAGAGGTTGTCGCACTACAGTAGGTCGAAGTGGCTCAAACCAAGCTCGAGGCATTCGAGGTGGAATTGATCATACTTGAGTGACTCAGGATGAGTCACATGTGAGTGTTGGGGTCCTGTTGGCCCTTGACCAAGTTTTGAGGAACACTTGGTCATATTTGACCGGTTTTGGACATCGACACCCTGTCAAAGAGGGAGTTCCAGGCGAAGTAGAGATCATGGGATCTCGGTCCACTTTGGGCCTCTTTTAGGGTTTTGGGTTAATGTAATGGGAAAGGGATGTCGGCCCATGGGTTTACCCATGTTTAGGCCTATTTTGTAAAGTATAAATAAGTAGCTAGGCAATGTAAGAGAGGCCAATAAGTGAATAAGCTAAGTGATAGTAAAGGCTTTGTGTATACTGTGTGACCGACTTGCAGAGTTGAGTGAAAGTGTTTTAAGTGTTGAGTGCATGGATTGTAAGAAGGCTCTGTGCTAGATCTTCTCGGGGAAGGAGGATCTGGCGAGGTGCGCGCAGATCTCTTGTCCTATGTGGAGTACAAGTTTGAGCTTTGTGCTGTAATCAGATTGACCAAAGTTAATAAAGAAGAAGAAGACTTTGTGGACGTAGCCCCAGGGTGGGGGTGAACCATGGTAAACCTGTGCGTTGTGCTCCGTGCTTCGACCCAATGTGTTTGTCTCTTTCCATGTGTTGTGCTTTGATAAGATTATGCTATGTGCTTTGCTATGATATACTTAGATAGATCTACTTTGCTTTGTGCTTCTTAGATGTATGGATGTAGATCTGACATATATGAAAGTGTTGAGTGCTAGACCTATTTTTCTGTTGCTAAGTGCTAACTTAACCTAGATCTAAGTGAATGTTGTAGTGCTCTGTGCCATCTGCAGAGTTCCATGAAGGTTAAATACTGATGAATGATCTATGCTAAAGTGTTTTCTAAGTGTTAGAATCACAAATTTGTGTCCTAGCTAAGGTTGCAGACACCTGAGTCCTGCAACCACCCCTGCCTCTACCTCGGGTGAGACTTCATTTGCTTTGCAGGTGTTGCTGAAAGGGCCGGTAGTTAGGGTTTTGTTGGTGCGTTGTTGAAGCGTTGAACCTTGGGTCTGCCCCTGTGCCAACACCCCCAGGTCGATTAACGTGTTTCTAATAAGTGTATTATTGATTTAAAAATTAACGATCAGACTTCCAGGGTCAGAGTACTTAGTTGTGAGAACTCTCCCCATCATTAGGTATGATAATTTTACCATGACATGAACAATTTGGGGATCCTTTTGTTTCCTATTGGGATTCCTCAAACAAAGTTCTTGTACCTCTTTTGAATAAATAGGTACATCCTGAATTTCTTGAAATAATGGTATTTTGACAGACACATTCTTGAGTTCTCCTAAGAAATTAAAATAAGGTTGTATAGAAGGTTTGTCTTGATTTAGCATTTCAAGATAGGTTGGGCCCCGAAGTGCAAGGTGGGTGTTTTTTAGTTTTTGAAGGTTCTTAAGATTGTTTTTGTTCTGATTCTTCACTTGGGACCTCCTCATTTAGATCTTCAATGCTAATGTAAGGTTGGTCCTTGGTTAGAGTCTTCCCAAATCTAAGGTGAATATTGTTATATTTTGGGGAAGAGATTGAGTAATTTAGGTAGGTCGGGTAGGTTGCAAGTCCAATATCTTGCGCTGGTTGGGCTAGCCTCCCGTTATTTGGGTTAGGTACAGGTTGTGCAAGTAGTTGTGGTCGAGGAGGGGTGGATGTATATGCCTACATCTGGGGTGGGTTAAGAAGTTGCATGGGTGGCTGTGTCATAAGTTGTTGGGGTCCTCTCATGGTGGGATTTATCCAACATTGTTTCCATAACTGATTGAGATGAGGAGCTTCCCATTGTTGAGTTCGCATACTCCATGGTTGATAAACATGTTGCATTACAGGGTTAGTCCAATATGATTTGAAATATTGAGATTGATCTTGGATCATACCTTGAGGTTTAGGCTGTCAAGGTCGCTTTTTAGAGATGTAGCACAATTGTTTCGGATCATCAGTTTTTTGATAGATGGCCTTAAGTCCGAGAAAGGATGGAAAATTATGTGTAGCATGGTTCTCGCTGCATATTCCATAGACCTAGACCTGATCCAATGGACATTCTATCTTCATATGCTTTTTTCTACACTTCGGGAAAAAGATAGCCAATGATTGTTCTATTTTTTCCTACTTCTTGTTTGTCTGAAGTGCATCTAGTTGGGAGTTCAGGGAACTAAGTATATCAGTTTTAAAATCCTCTAACATGTTCCTGATTTCTTCCCTCGTTACTGCACCTCCAACAGTCTTTTATGTTCTTTTCAACATATCTCTTGGCCCTTTCTTCATTTTAGATATGCCTCTAGAATACTTACGGCTAAGTTCCAAGATAATATCGTATTCTAGTTGAGATACATCTCCCTTTCCCATAAGGTTGAGAATTTCTATACAATCGTCTCATATTCCTCTTAAAAATAATACATGATGCATTTTAGGATCCAAGTCTCCTTGATTTTCCGTTTGTAGTTTGTAAGTGAATCGCTCGATGTAGTCTTCTAAGCTCTCGTCTTCATGTTGCATCATTTTGAAGACTTCTTCCCTTCTTTCCTTGTCTTTGTAGTAGTGTTGGTATTTGTCTAGAAATTTATTTTTCATCTGGTCCCATGAGTGGATTCTATCCTTTTTTATTCCCATGAACCATTGTAACATAACGTTATTAATTATGGCAGGAAAGAGTTATAATTTTGGGCATATGTCACATAGTCATAACTTCTGCAAAGCACATTAAACTCAAAAAGGAAGGTACGGGGATCCTCTTTAGATAGCCCATTAAAGTTTGGAAAGGAGGAATGAGGGATTTTTTTCATCTTGGTTTGCTTAATGGTTTCTTTGATTGGGAATCCGAAAGTCTCGGGTTCCTCTTTGACAATATCGTGCGTCGTTTCCTTCCAAGGGCCATCCTCTGCTTCAAGAGGTGCCTCGGGAAAAAGGAACTCTTCTTAATGATGTTTTTTTGTTGATATGCTCCCCCGAAAATGGGATTTCGGTGTACAAGGATCCTTGCATAGTCTCTGATACCCAAGAAGATGATTTAGGCTTCTTTTTGGTAAGGGACTTGTTGATGGTGATAAGTAATTTGGTCGATGATGCTCCTTCCCCTTTTGTGATTGACCTGCACTATTAGTGTTTTGGGAGTCTTTGGAAGAGCTAATAAATATACCCTACTGATCTCTAGATTTGGGCATAGAAAAGATTAGAAAATCATCCTACAAATTACTAAAAAGAAATAATAACATCTATTATAGTGAAATGAAAAAAGATCCACACATTTAAACAACACTACTTTCTTCTGACAATTCTCTAGTAACGGCGCCAAAAATGACAGACCTTTCAATTACTTTCTAATTAAATTTTTAAGAAAATGAAGTGCTTTACATTTAATTATCAATTTAGGGATCCTATGGAACTTGCGAACCGTCGTGCAAAATCTATGCAATAAGAGTGTTGTTTTGACTATGGCGTTGTAGCACTTTAATGCCACAATTCAAAGATTCATAATACTTAATTAAGTCACCAAACTATGCTAAGGCCTAATTTTCTCTGCAGAAATTAAGGCACACTTGTAGGAATTGAAATCACACTTGCATAAATTGAGATCACACTTGCGAGAATTAAAATCACACTTGCAAGAATTGAAATCACACTTGTGGAAATTGAAATCACACTTGTGGAAATTAAAATCACACTTGCGAGAATTGAAATCACACTTGCGAGAATTGAAACTTGTACTATGATCTATTGGTGACTTGCTCGAGTATAATGAAGGTCTTGTATTGTGGCTACAAGAAAATTTGTGTTCATTCCATATTAATCCAATAACATCAATCCAAAATCACAAAGACTAAATCTAGAGAGAATAAAAAAATACAAAAAATAAGTGTAGTTGCAAGCGAAGTTACAACAACGTGATTTGTAGCACGAAAATAACTCCAACAACTGAGTTACAATAGCATGAGTCGCAACAAATAAATTATGTTATAATTAAAACTGAAAAGACACGAGTTGTAGCAATGAAAAACATAAAATGATTGTAATGTTACAAGAATTTGAATTCCAAGTTAAGACTAGAAAACCAAACCACTCATGAATCGTAACATTGCTCTATGGATCTAAAATTGCAGTGAACTCGAAGATAGTTCTAAAATCCAAGAAACTATACTATAATTCTAGAATGTCAGTGAATCAGAAGATGTCTACAACATGTGAATAAAGTTATGAACTTGGAATTATAGCGATTGAAAGCAACCATTGATAGAATAAACTAAATAGAAGTAAAATGCTAACTCTAATCCTATGGTTATAGGAAGTACCTAACTAAGGAGGAGGCCATACCCCCTTAAGCGAGGTACTGAGCTACGAAATTAGAATCACACGATCAATCAATACATCAACACGCAACTAGAAATCCATAACCAAAATTATATTATCGTAGTTTGAAAGATACAATAGAAACAAAATGTAAATTCCAGAATAATTTCCTCTCCCTTAGCTCTGGGGAACTGAGGCTTTTATACAACACAATTATTGCTCTAAAATTATAAAAACAATGGATGGAAAGCCAATAGATTTCGAATGTTCATCCGATTACAAAGATTCTTTGAAATTTTAGCGAGAATCGGGTGTATGTTGACTCAATAGGTACTTGTTTTCCTTAGTTTCACAATTGTTTCATGTCACCTTCCTCCGTGAAGATTGCTTCCCAACTGTTAGCTCCCAACTACCAACTGCAATGTTGACTGTTGTGTTGGTGAAATTTATTTGGAGTCGTAACAAAGAAAAGCATGCTCATAGTTGCAATGGTTTGTCTGGAGTTGCAACAACTATGAATGCACCTTGAGTTGCAACAGTTGGTTCGTGCTTGGAATTGCAACAACTTGGTTAGCATCCAAAACTGTGTCACTTGGAATTGCAACAGAGAGGTACTGCAACCCTTTGAGGTGTTGCAACCACTGTATTCTCCTCTATAACAATATTAGTAACTGAAAGTAACAAGTTCCTCCTAAGAATTATGCAAAAGTAACATAATAATGGAATATGGGGTAGGATTCATACCTTAGTGATAAGTGAGGTGAACTGGATAAAGGAAGTATAAAAAAGGAAAGTGATTAATGAAAAATGATAAGGAAAAGGGTATAGACGGGTGTTGAGAGTATGCAATTCAAGGCGCCCGTCATCACTTATGTCAACAAAAGTGGGAAACCATGAAGTTAATTTGGTCTCCTCTCCTTTCCCTTGTGCATGAGCGTGCTTGTGAAGGTGGGATTGAGCCCTCTCCCTGTCCTCTCTTCCGTTCGTGCTTCTCTTCCAAAAATAACATTTTCTCTTGACTAGGTCTACGTTCAACAGGCCCCCAACACTGACATGTTTCTCGTCCTGAGCCACCTAAGCTTTGTGCACTTCTTCAACAGCTCCTGCAAGAGTATAGAACTTATATGTGAGTTCCCTTGCTTGTGTTTGAACCTGCACAGTATTTTCTTTGAGCACATCTAACACTTGCGCTGTGATCTCCACATTGATCATTTATGCACACTCTGCTTGAGTTTGCACCATGTTCTTCTTTGCCTCCTCTACCTGCGCAATGACTTCTGCTGCTAGCTCTTGGAGAGGTTCCATCTGATCTTGTTGATCCTTCTTTTGTGTCTGTGTAGCTATTAGCTCTGTTTGCAACTTCTTCATGTCTTGTACTCCTTTTAGGTGCTCAGTGATCTTCATCATTTTCTACCTTTTCTCGAGGTCCTAGATAACTGCACTTATATTTTCCTCTTCTTGGTCCTATTGCTGGACCTATTGATCTACTTCCAACTTTGTCCATAGTTGTGATGCTTTATCAAACAAGTCGACAACTACACTAACTTGTCATTCCATTTGCTCCATCTTCCCTGCTACTTCCTACTTCCTTTGTTCCTTCATCTTCGGGGGAGTGGTAGGAATGAGTTATTCCTAGAGGTTCTCGATCTCTTGCCTGTATTGATCAATTGTTTGCACAATTTGATCAATTTTCCGCGTTGTCATGGGCTCTTCTTTTTGCACACTTCTTGGGATCCTATCATAGGCTACAAGGAATCCCTGCTTGAGTCTATCCACGTGATCTTTCTTGTCTTTGATCTCAAGCTTGACTTGCTTGAGCACCAACTCCAACTCCTCTCTACTGTCCTTTTTCTGTTGTAACTCTGTCGTGTCTGTTCGTGCATGCGACTGCACCTCCTGCGCAACAATGACTTGGAGTTTATATAACGCCTTGGTTGGTATCCACCCAATTACCAACTGTATTTGTGCCAGATATTTCAAGGGTGTCTGGCCTACAATCTCATCCATGCACAACATGTTGGGTGTAATGTGGAAAGTCAGGCTCTCCTGGGCTATCGTTTGGATGATATCATGTTTTCTTGGTGCAACCTTGGCTCCTACTTCTGATGTTGCGGGGAATGACTATGTTCCTTCGCCCACCCTCTACGCTTCTCGGATATGCTCTAGGACCTTCCTCATGTCGGCTAGCTCATTCTGAATTCTGTCCCTTTGGTGATGGATGTCTTCAAACTCCTCGACTGCCCAGTCGTGGACTCTTTCGGCCACGAGGTCCGCGTCATCCTTAGCGATTGTATATTCTGGTGGTGTCTTGTGTGCCTTAACCTTCTTGCGCACACCCGCAGTGTGTATGATCAACCTCTTGGTCTGGCCTTGTTCTTGTTGGGTAGCACTTGATGTGGTTCCTTGTGTTGTCTCATCCCCTTTCTCCTATTCTTTCGGTGCCTGGGTGGTGTCCTTTTTCCTCATCTAGGTACCTTTATTTGGTGCACCCCCTTTCTTTTGTTGTGCCAACTTCTGTGTTGTATTTGGATTTTTGGGCAAAGTTTTATCTCTGATAGGTGTATGTTCTTGCCTTGCATCAACCTCCTTATCTATGGGAATCTCTTGAATCAGAACTGGAACTCTCCAGTCATCTTGCCAATCCTTGATGGCCATCTCTACGTCCTCTTCCTTGACGTAGTATCGCAGTTGTATAGATTCCTTCCCGGGATCCCTTCATGCTTGGATCAATATGATATGCCTGGTCGCTTTGAAGTTGGCGATGTCCTGCTATTGCGCGACCACTTCTAGGGTAATCCACCAAGTGTTGGCAATGCTTTCTTGTAGTTCGTTGTAATACCCTGTGAACATACTTGCATTTACACTTTTTTTTTTGGAGTCTGAGGTGCTCCCCAATGATATGTACCATGTTTCATGACAACGAGTGGTTCGCTCGCAAAAGTATGTGTACTTGGGCTCCCTCCATTTGATCATGGTGATCAAGATGAGTAGCCAAGAGTAGTGAAACTCTGTCTCAAGGTCCTACATGTCTTTGTAGTCCTCCAGGAACAAGTTTAATAAGTATGGGGCTCAAATGAGCATAGTTCCCTCCTCGCACTGTGCTGCAACCGCGACGACCCCGACATGGACTTCCTCCTTGCGACACTTCCTGAGAAACTTGCACGCCATGAGTTTGGTGGCCATCCTTGTTGCTGCATCACTGATGCTCTTGATGATGATTCTGCATGACCTCTTTATGTGCGATATGTCTTCTTCATCTCCTCTGCCAGCACCTTCTCCTTTGTCTTGTCATCGAGGAAATACGTAGGAATTTCCCCCCGAGATGGAAGCCCTGTGATAAATGCAATGAGCTCTACGTCTATCGAGACAAGATCTTCCACCCATAGGTACCCTCCGTGGGTAACTTCCCTTAGCTTCTTGATGTAGTTATTTACATCGTGACCCCTTCCAAAATGTAGGATATCCAATAGGTTTGGAATCCAAGTGTTGGCCAGTCCGACTGCCCACTATTTCGGTTGGAAAATTGGATCGCTGAAGGGTCCTATACCCATGTTGTCTAGGTAAAATTGCTTTGCAAATTTAGGAAACTTGTCCATGTCGGTCACATCGTGGTCCGAGTACCGTAGTTTTTCCATGCATCCTAAGAGGTTTTCCATAATACAAACCCCTTCTAGAATGCACGGTAAGACTATGGTTGTTGCATCCTGTCTGTGCGGTGATCTTGCTACTGGCTGCTTGCCCTTCCACGATGTTGGCTAACTCGGGGTTCCAACCTCCATTGTCCTATCTTCTGTATATGCTTCTGGTTGACTGGTGACATATTCTACTATACCCTCATGTTGCTACTCTGGTGATGTTGTGTGTGACCTTCCTGGTGCGGCTGTCTCTGTCTGGTTTGGGACCATCCCATTAACCCTTGGGGCCTCTTCATGGTTTTAAGGGCGCGAAGGATTTCCTGCATCCTTGACCTACTGAATCTGTCCCACTTTCGACATAACAATGTCCATGCCAACTACTGTTGTTTATTGGGTTTCCTCCTCCACTGGTGTGGGGCTCGCTGGCTCTATATTGGGTGAAGGGATTTCATCCAAGTTGATGAATTTGGTAATCCATGTGGGTTCCAGTTCGATTCCTTGTGGTTGTTTTAGTGCTCTAAGGTTGCTTCGAGGTCGTCTGTAGGCTTGGCTCGACACACCTAGCTTGGTGGTGCCATGGTGGTTAAGATGGTTTCCGTCGAGCTATTTCATTTTGTAACTCTTGCTAACTCACTCTCTGCTCCATATACTCTATCACTCTATGCTTTCCCAATTTCACAATAACCCTTCCATTACCTGCGTCCTTTCCTTATATATCAATTGTGTGAAAATTCTTAGAGAAGTTACCCGAGTCGTGGTTTAAATGAATTGGTGCCTCCCGTGTACCCAACACTGAATTCCCTTGACGTCGCCAGTTGGTGTGATTAATGCGACATCGCATCGAATGTTCTTGTCATTCAATTTTGATAGACGTCACCAGTTGACATCTTCTTGCTGTAACCACCATTTTTACAATTTTCGCCTTTTTTTGCCAGTTGGTCCTTTTTCCGGCGTGCTAACTTTTCTAAGTGCGGGCTATATTGTTTCGCTAGTGCATGTGGACTGTTTATTTTAGTCATGCTAAGGCTATTTTTAACTGTGTGTTTTCTTCTGGTGTTTGGTGCGGTAACCCCTCTCTTGCAGCGTGCAATCCTTTGTTGTTTGGTGCATTTTTTTTTGTTTTTTGAAGTGGTAGGAGGTCAACTGTCCCTATACAGTTTCAGTCGACTCCCATTGATCATTCCTATGAGTTTTGTTCCTCCCAAATCCTTCAACTGTACAACTCCCCCATCTGTGACAACCTTTACTTCATATGATCCCAACCAATGCATTCTGAGTTTTCCTGGGTGTTGAAGAGATTTACTGTCGTACACCAAAACTAGGTCTCCCTCCTTGAAACTTTTCCTCTTGATATGTCTATCATGCCAAGCTTTGTCCCTTGATTTCTGTACCTCTTGGTGAAACCCTGATATAATCCTATTTTCTTCCATGATCATCAACTAACTTAGCCTTTCTTGTACCGTGCCTCACTCTGTCATGTTTGTAATTTCTGCTACACGCAGGCTAGGTACCAAAAATTCTAATGGCACCACTGCTTCTTGTCCATACACCAATCTTAATGGTGTCTGCCTTGTCAATTTTTTACATGTGTTCATGTATGCCCACAGTACTGCTGGTATCTTCAAGTCCCAATCGTCCCTGTTGACATTGCAGATCTTTGTCAGTGCATTCTCTAGGATCTTATTAAAATCTTCCACTATTCCATTTGCTTGAGGATGATATGGTGTACTCTTTTGATGATAAACTTAAAACTCCTCAATCATAGCCTTAATAGTGCTATTAATGAAGTGAGTTCCTTGGTCACTCATCAAAATCCTTGGGCATCCAAATCTAGTGATCACTTGTTCAAACAAGAAGTGTGTTGCTATCTCTGTGCTGCAATATTTTACTGATGCTGCTTCTGCCCATCTTGTTAAGTACTCTA
This sequence comes from Picea glauca, assembly GCA_000966675.3. NCBI lineage: Eukaryota > Viridiplantae > Streptophyta > Pinopsida > Pinales > Pinaceae > Picea > Picea glauca. Next base: position 615,369 of record JZKD02S0309371.1, read on the forward strand.
TTGTAGTAATAATATACCTTACTCCTGAATTTTTTGTTAATTGGTCCCACAAAGTCAATTGCCCATTTGTCGAGTACATGCAAGGTTACTTGTGGCCTTAGGGGCATCTCGTCCCGTCGATTCAGTTTACCAACCCATCAACATACATCACATCTCTGGCAGTGGTCCTTTGAATCTCTGTGAACAATCAACCACCATAGTCCTACACACAATACCTTATGCACAGTAGCTTTGCTTGGATAATGTCCTCCTGCTATTCCCTCACGTGCCTCTACTAAAATCCTAGGTATTTCATGTTCTGGTACACATCTTCTCAAGATGTTGTCTGCACCCATATTGTATAAGTGGCCTGCAATCAATTGATAATCTGCAGCTCTGACTACCAGATTTTTCTTCTGCATAGTGTTGAATTCTTATGGCACAACCCCTGTACTCAAGTATTGAATGATGTCAGCAAAATATTCATCAGCTACTTGGACTAAAAATAACTGTGCATCGGGAAAGTTGCCCTCTATATTCATAGGTTCCTCTCCATTAGTGATCCTTGATAGATGATTAGGTCTTGCATTCAACTTCCCTGGTTTGACTATCACTTCAAAGTCAAATTCCTGGAACAACAATAACCATATACAAATCCCCCCCCCCAACACTGGCTTGTTGACTAGGTATTTAAGAGTTGAATGATCTGTAAACATATTGAAATGTTTTCCCAATAAGTAATGTCTGAACTTGTGAAGCGCATAGACCATAGCTAAGCCTTCTCTTTCTGTGGTATTGTAATTTTTCTCCGACTCTCATAGTTTTTTGCTAGCAAATGCTATAGGATGGTCTAATTCCCTTGTTCCTGGCTACACTAGAATAGATCCAAGTGCTATGGCTGATGCATCTACATGCACATGTAATGTCTTTTCCTAATCTAGGAATACTAGTCTTGGTGCAATTACGATCTTCTCTTTTAGAGTCTCCAATCCTCGATGTCAGTCCTCATTCCATTGAAACTTGCTATCTTTTCTCAACAATTTCTCCATTGGCGCAGTGATATACACATACCCTTTTATGAATTTCCTGTAGTATCCTGTGTGTCCCAATGTTGCTCTTAACTGACGTACTAATTTTGGTGGTGGTAGATTAACAATTACTGCAATCTTGGCAAGATCTACTAACAAGCCTTGTTTCCATACTATATGGCCCAATAATATCCCAAAGGGTGTTTCGAAGATGCACTTCTTGATGTTTAATGATATCTGACACTGCCTACATCTTTCTAACATCATCCTCAACACCTCTACATGGTCTTTCAACAGACTGTAGACTGTCCAATCATCCAGATACACCTCTAGAAACTGGTGGATGAATTATTTGAATGCAGCTATGACTACTCTAGAAAATATTGCTAGTGCATTCTTCAGTCCAAAAGGCATGACTGTGTACTGGTAGGACCCCCATTATGTGGAAAAAGTGGTCTTGTACCTATCCTCCAGGGCTGTCTTGATTTGATGGTAGCCTGAGAATACGCTAGTGAATGAGTAAGCTTCCTGACCTCCTACATTCTCCAACACCTCATCTGTGAAAGGAGTAGGGAAAGGGTCATGTAGGCAAGCATCATTCAACTTCCCCAGGTCAACACATATCCTTATCCCTCCCTACTTCTTCTCCTGCAATACCATAGGGCTTACCCATTCAGATTCCTCTACTGGTTCTATGATTCCAGCCTCCAACATCCTTTCAATTTCTGCTTTCACTTTTTGCTTATATATTGGGTTTAGTCTATAGGGTCTTTTTCTGATAGGTCTTGCCTCAGATATGAGAGGTATTTTCATTTCACCTATCTCTCCTGCTATGCCTTTCATTTCCGTGAATGTTGTTGGGAACATGTCATTGTACTCATGCAGTAAATCTAATATGCTTTCTACTGTTTGCTCATCCCGATAATCTCCAATGCTGGCCATTTTGGGATTCTCAGTTGTGCTAATGTTGATTTTCTTCACCTTGATAGACAAAAAAAATACTTATGATTCCAGAGGTGGACCTTCCACCTCTCTTTCACCTTCAACTTTGATTATCTGAATGTTTCGTGGGTCATCTTCATTTGGTGCTTCTTCCTGCACATGGTAGCATGACAATAGCTCTTTTACTGTATGTCTATTCTATTATTGATCTTTTATCTAAAAAAGATCCATAGAAAGCTAAGAACAACTTAGAACTTGCAGAGGCAACTCAGAATGCTCAGACTGGCTTCAACATACAACAAAAGGAAAAAAAATTGAAGTTCCCAAAACTTAGTTAAAATGGTATGATCGCGAAGAGCGCGTCCCAAGCTTTCTAACGATGCAAACAACTCATCAAACAAAGGTACAGATCAAAATATATAAGCGGTCAAAGTTTTGGTCAACCTAGCCCAATCAACAGGGATGAGTCAACATCCGTACTGCTGACGTAAGCATCAGTACGAATGACGTCAACATTCGTACAACCTATGTGGCAAGTGCAGAGGGTGACATGTGTCATGATGACGTCAACATGCCATGTGGCATCACCAGAGGCTGCCATGTGTCACTTAAATTTGGACTTTTTAGGGCACCATGTGGACCAGTGAAAAAGTGCCACGTGGCACCCCAAGGTGATTCCACGTGGCACCACCCAGGAGGCACCACGTGTCTTGAAGTGACGTAAGCATACATGTGGGAAAATTAGCAGATGCCACGTGGCCCAATAAGAGGGTGCCATGTGGCATCTCCGAAATGCACAAGGAGGCTCTGTGACCAAATTTAAAACAAATATATTTAAACAGAACTCCACCAAATATGGCGGCAATTCCGCTATATATGTCATATACGCTATATATAACCCCCGCCAAAACCATCCGCCAGATGTAGTAATGGTTCTGCCATTTTAGGGGCACTTGCCAAACCACCCACCATATTTAGGAAAACCGTCAAACAGTACGCCAAATAAAGCAGAGTCCATGGGATTCGATCCCGAGACCTCTGCTAACCAAATTTCTAAACTTAGCCTCCACAACCAATGCACCCAACTTCCTCATCAATGCACAACTGCCCGCGAAATTGTATAAGAAGGGGTGTTCAACCAGAGTTCGACACAGAGCATGAGAGGCAGACCAAGTGCGTTCGTACGTTACAAATTTGGGCATAGTTTTCGAGACATACTTGACATAGATTTTGAGACAGTCCAGTCATTAATTGCAAGAGCAGTGGCACACAAATCGAGGCAAGATTTTTCTTAGGCCCAAAAAGTGTCAGACTCAGATCGAGGTGTGGAGACAGTCATTTTGAGGTAAAACAACGCCATGAACACAGTGGTAGTGTTAATTTTCTGATTTGAGAAAATATTTTGTAGCTTAACTCCAAAACGAGGTATACTTATGTATTTTGCCCAATTCTTTTGTGGAGTTAATAAAAAGACCTACCCATTTGAGAGCAGGACCCGAAGACGTAGTCCACCAGCAACGAACTCCGTTATCAAGTTTTTTGTGTTCATATTTTCATGATTGTGTCTCTTTCTTTTTGAGATTTTCCTTCTTTATGGTGTACTTTAGTTTATGCTCATTTTATACAATTCTTTAATAAGTCACCGAACAAAAAGATCCTGGATCACTCTTCTGTCATGAGTTCAACTTCCGGTTCTTGAATGAATATCACCCCTCTGATTTGTTTAAGTGTTGAGTATATTTTGGGGTTCTCATGTTCAAATGAGAAAGTGACTGTAAAGTTTTGTTGTAATACTGTCCAGTTTGTAGTTCCTCTGCGCAATTCCTAGTCTGTATACTAGTTTGTTGGAATCCCTTCTAATGTGTGAATAAAGTGATGAGTCCATTCCTCTAGTGGGGTCATCCTCCATAGTGTTCCACACTTCTCGAAGTGTTCTGCTAGTCCCCCTTGTCTATCGTATTTATGCGCTTGGTTGTGTTGAAGAAATTTCTATTTTCGACACACTAGTTCAATGGGAGTTAACTGACTAGTTCTATTTAGACTTTCTATTTTTACCATCACTATTATGCATGCATGCATTCCTATGGAAAGCTAACTGCTTGATTTCTTTTCTTAATTATGGAATGATTTTCCCTATATATGAGTGTATTCCACTCATTCATTGTATCATATTGATCATGATCTATGTATCAATCATCAACTCATTGGAGTAGTGTGAATATATTTTCTCATTCTTCCATATTGAATCTCTCTTCCCTTCTTGATAAGCTTTATTTGTACTTGCTTTAGATAGATCTCCTGTGAAGGTTTCCATGAAACACTAACATGGTATCAGAGCTATGCTTCTTGGAGCAAGCCAGACAAGCCAAAGAATAAGGAAAATCGGAGTTTCGGCGAGCTAAATCCGTGGTCGTAAATTTCAGTAGTTATTCCTCTCAAAGTATTACTTTTTTGAGGAAACAGCTCAAGCTGAAAGTAAATCGACCCATTTTGGAAGTGGGTTTTCAACCGTTTGACAAGATTCTTTACCATTTTCTCAGAAAGTGAGCTGCAAGATAGCCTCCTGAAACTGATACGAATCTGTGGTTGTACCTTTCCACATTCATTGCTCCCAAAATATTATGTTTTGGAGGAAACGACCTATGTGGAAAGTAAATCGACCCATTTTGGAAGTGGGTTTTCAATCGTTTGGCGAGATTCCACATCGTTTGCTCAAAAGTAAGTCGCAAGATCATCTCCTGAAACTGATATGAATTCTTAATTTCTTAATTTTTCACTTGCAGATTGAGAGTAAATTTTTAGGGGTTCTTGGAATTAGTGGGAGAGATGGATATGACAACTATTATACAGTCAAACTTGGTGGTAATCCTCACACCATACAATTATTTTGATTGGAATCCCAAGGCGACATTCCAACTCAAAAGAAAAGGACTGTATAATTTGACGATGGCGACATCAACAAAACCTACTTCAGCGATTGAGAAGATGAGATGGGAGAACCACAAGGATGAGGCCACATGAATACTTCTTGAGTTAATCTCCACTAATTTGTGGTTTCATGTTGCCACATGCAAGACTCCAAATGAGATCTGACCACCTTGGAAGGACTCTTTTGAAAGCAGGATGAGATGCGAGGTCATATGCTTGAGGTAGAGTTGAATACCTTAGACCCTAAAAGTTTTGATAATATACAATATTTTTTTACTAAATTTAAATCTTTGCTATTGAGCTTGGGTGAATGTGGTATTGATATGTCTACACAAGAGAAACAACTTATTCTAACAATCTTGGCCAAGCTAGGACCAGAATACACTATATATGTCTCCAATTTCCATTCTGGCATATGTCTTTTTGGAACAAATTGGAAAATGCCTACGTTGACTCAGTTCATGGAGTCTCTTACACAAGAGCAGACAAAACTCATACATATGGGCCTCATGAAATATCCCAAAGCACATGCACTCACCATGCAGGATGGAAAAGGGTCATTCAAACATAATAGGAAGGAGGGATATTCCAAATCTTTTAATGATTCTTCAAGTTCCAAAGACTCTTCAGATTCCAAGAAGAAGAAGAAGGGAACACAATGCACTTACTGCAATTAACCAAATCATGAAGAATCCACATGCATGAAGAAACAGATCAATCTTATGGCACACGCACTTCAGCAGAACAACCTTGGAAACTTCATTCCAGAGGGAGTCAAGAAGTAGAAGGAAGAAGATCTTGCTCCTAAGAAACGTAATCATCATGCTCTTGTTGCAATTAATTCCTCATCTGATTCATGGATTATAGATTTTGGTGCAACCCATCATATGGCAACGAAAGACAAAGTTTTCTCTTCCTTGAGTCCATTCTGAAGACCCCCTATTCTCATGGGGGATGATACTCCAGTAGCAATAGCAGGAGAAGGGAGAGTGGAACTCCACAATGGTAGTTTTGATAAATGTTTTACATGTTCCAAAGCTTTCTATGAATCTGCTCTCAGTTTATCAGATCACTCAGAAAGGCAAAAAGGTTGAATTTACATTAGATTCAATTTCAGTAATTGACATGCATGACAATTTCATTATTTCAATTGGTGAGGTGGATCACAAGTCAAGGTTGTATAAATTCACTAAGTTTTATGATGATGACTCCTCTATTCTACTTACATGTAAGGAGAGTACTTTGCATTCACCTCCACTAAAACATGCATATACTCTTGTTCTTCCATCAGTTTCAAACATCAGAGATGATTCCATACACTCTGATTCTGTAAATGGAAATAAAAAGGTAGTACATCCAGATAAGAAGCCAATGCCAAAGATTTAGCAGATGCCCAAGAAGGCACATACCACTCTTCAGGCAGCAGGCAACCTTGCAGGGAATCCATTGGATTCGAGGAGGACTCGATCTCAGCATGAGGAGCCTTCTCATGTATTTTCAGCTTCAGAACCTGTGATGCCCATGCATTGCTATATGGTTCAATCTATTGATCCACATAACTACAATAGGGTTGTGGGAAATCCATTATGGCAAGCAACCATGCAGAAGGAGTATGAATCACTCCTACAAAACTAGACTTGGAATCTAGTTCCACATCCACCAGAAAGGAATATTTTCAGGTGCAAATGGGTCCACAAGATCAAGAAGTACAAGGCACGACAGGTTTCCAAACGACTTCATAAAATCCATAAAGATTTCTACATCTTCACGAAGACTTTCAATGAGTAGAAGTTTCAGACTTTGTGGGATCGTCTTGCAGTGAAGAACACAGTTGCCTAGCAGCTGTCATTTTCTTCTTTTGATACATTATCTTTTGAGGGGGGGTTTTGTTCCCACGTGGTTTTCCCTATTTCCTCACTTTTATTCAGTGTTCATTAGTTGCATTGTACATGAGTACCTAAAATGGCCTAGTAGACGGGACTCATTTTTTACTCCATAGTGATGTTCAGGAAGGGTGTTGGAGAAATTTCTATTTTCGACACACTAGTTCAGTGGGAGTTAACTGACTAGTTCTATTTAGACTTTCTATTTTTACCATCACTATTATGCATGCATGCATTCCTATGGAAAGCTATCTGCTTGATTGATTTTCTTAATTATGGAATGCTTTTCCCTATATATGAGTGTATTCCACTCATTCATTGTATCATATTGATCATGATCTATGTATCAATCCTCAGCTCATTGGAGAAGTGTGAATATATTTTCTCATTCTTCCATATTAAATCGCTCTTCCTTTCTTGATAAGCTTTGTTTGTACTTGCTTTAGTTAGATCTCCTGTGCAGGTTTCCATGAAACACTGAAAGGTTGCTTCCCTGTTCTACAACAAATAAGATGTGCAATAATCATTTACATTGGTACCAATCCTTGACTATATCTTTGTGCGCACCCCACCATCTTGCAGGTGTTTCCTTGAGTGCTATATCCAGGGCTAAGAGCCTCTAATTTTCTAACACTTCTTCTTTGTTTTGTGTTAGGAATGCGTCTAATTCATTCACCGCATGGAAGCTGGGAGGTTCCCTTATCTCCGTACCTACCCATCTTACTGCGTGGTCTATTCTTGCACATCTTCTGGTGGAGACTTTGTGTAACCTTTGTGTTGCACAACTGAGAGGGGGGGGGTGAATCAGTTGTTCCTGTGCTTAAACAATTATGCTTCTTTTAAATTCTTTACAAGGCACTCAATGATGATCACAATAATGCAGGGAAATAAGCAATGGCACATTCAACATCAGTCACATATATGAGAAACACAGAGACAAATATTTTCCCGAGGAAACCCATACAAGGTAAAAACCTCTTCTTCTTTATATGATAAGTATTATTTACATTCTTTACATTATCATACATATGAGCACCGACTCATTGTGAGGCTACAACCTCTGTTTTGCAAGCTCCAACTTGCCGAGAGCACCAACTCTCTGTTTTTCTCTAGCACCCACTAGAAGGAAGCACCAACTCCTTAGATTCTCTAGCACCAACCAGAAGGAAGCACCAACTCCCTGGTTTCTCTAGCACCAACCAGAAGGAAGCACCAACTCCCTGGTTTCTCTAGTACCAACTAGAAGGAAGCACCAACTCCTTGTGTTCAAGCTCCCACTTAAACCTCTGAGGACACCAGTCCTCCCTTGCACCTCTCTACCACCCAGAAATATAAATCTTTGCTAATGAAACTTATCAAAGTGATACAATATTTATCATTGGCTTACCAGACTTATCACTGTTCTGCTATACTACACTGCTCTGTTTGCATCAGTGCCTTCTGCACACTCCTCTACGCTTTATGTTCTTCTCACGTTACACACTGTGTGCCCTCTCCATTTGATCCACCATTCTTCTGCTCTACATTTCAGCTGCTGTACTCTCCTCCTTCTGCCCTCCTGAATCCCTCATCACAACCACAACCCCATCTCTTCTCTGTACCATGTAATAATAGCTTCTGTGCACCTTGTGCATGCAATGTGCACAATTCCTCTGCATCCTCACACCACGCCGATCTCCTCCACATCTCGAGTGCTCTGCCTGATCATCGCAACTCTTCAGCTTCTCTGGTGGTTCCCACTACGCATCCAACATCACTGGGTGTTCAACTGAGATTCCTCAGACTCTCTAGTAGTTGGGACTACTCGTCTTTTCTGGAACATTCGAGCTTATCCTTTTTGTTTCAGTTACAGACTTCAACACTCATCCATCTGTCAATCCCCTCTAAGAATAGTCTTCATTCATTGGAAGAAGTTTGGAGACTCTTCAGCTCCTCTGGCGATCACACAGAAGTCTCTTCGAATCTTCTGGCATAAACCATCAATGGTTTCTAGCAATTACACTGTGAAGAGCAACATTAGCCCTCCGATCATACTCAAATTCACCTGCACCATTGGATTGGCTCCATGGGATCTTACATTCATTTTGGCATTTCGGCATTCGGTAATTTGGCATTCGTGTGACCAAGTGTCTCGACACTCCCAGTCGCAATCCCCGAAACTCCGAAAAGGAGCTTGTCTGCACTAGCTCCTTCCCCCATCTTCCACCGATGTGACCACAAGCTACATCCATTTCACCTTTTCGGTATTTTCACGAACTTATGACCTTCATGGACCCTGATCGACGGTCCACGATCTCAATGAATTGACGGTCCAGATCTCATCGTGAATTTGCATCTCGTTGTTCCTTAGATGGAGGTTCTTGTCACTCCAAGTCGCGATAGGCGAGACTTCGAGATGGAGCTTAGATCAACGGTCCAAAATCTTGGTGTATTGACGGTCTAGATCTCATCGTGAATTCACATCTCGCAATTCCTTAGATGGAGGCTCTCGTCACTCCAAGTCGCGATAAGCGAGACTCCGAGATGGAGCTTAGATCAACAGTCCAGAATCTTGGTGTATTGATGGTCCAGATATCATCGTGAATTCGCATCTTGCAATTCCTTAGATGGAGGTTCTCGTCACTCCAAGTCGCGATAGGTGAAACCCGAAAATGGAGTCTTTGACATGCTCTGATCTTCTGCAACAATCCCTCTTGGATCAACTGTCAAGATCTTGTCATGATTTCGCATATCACAATTCCGGGACTCCTGTGGTAGGAGTTCTTGACATCTCCATCTCCCGATTTCTGAAATCCTGATAGCCAAAACTCTGAAATGGAGTTGGACCACCGCTTCGATCTTGCACTTTAAAGAATGTGCAGGTTCTTCCTGATCCAATGATGGTCGAAACTTATGCTCAGATATGACGTCTGAGATATGTCCTCCTCTTCTGCGCATTCTTCTTGTCTACAATCAGATCTGACGATCCTCCTTCTTTCGGGAATTTAACTGGGATCCAACGATCACCGACGCTTCTCCTCCCGAGCTTAGGCACTACGATCGACTCTGCGCTAATTAATCCTGAGCTTACTTTGTTCTTGTTTTTCATCGATGCTTACTTTGATCTTGTCATCAATGACCTGCTACAATCCTTTGCATGTTTGCTTCCATCTTTGCTGCTGTACATGCCATCAATGACAAGCATACATTGTCTGTAAAACATACCAACAATCTCCCCCTTTGGCATTGATGGCAAGAAAGGCACCCCTGTTCTTTTCTCCCCCTTTGACATCAATGTCAAAGAAAACACGCCCCCCCTGAGCTGTTGCATTAATTTTAGGAGGTATCAGATATCCAACCAATACAGGACTCCCCCTAATAGGATGGACTCTCTTAGATGTGAGACGGGATGACACCCAACTTCTGTCTGAGATATTCAAATGGTGTCTTGGCTAGGGGTTTAGTAAAGATGTATGCAATTTGTTCTGTAGTGGGAACGTAATTGACCTGAACAATCTGATTGGTGACCTTCTCTCTTAGAAAATGATATTTTATGGGAATATGCTCGGTCTTGGAGTGGAATACAGGATTTTTAGACACACTGATGGCACTATTGTTATCACAATGAATTGGGATCAGTGCAATGTATTTTACCTCTAAGTCTGCAAGTGTCTGAATCATCCATAATACCTTAGTGCAACGGGTAGCAGCAGCAATGTACTCTGCCTCTGTGGTTGATAAAGAAATGGAACCTTGTTTTTTACTAAGCCATGCTACTAAAGAATCACCCAGGAAGAATGCTCCTCCACTGGTGCTT
>JZKD02S0309371.1:640285-664235 GCA_000966675.3 Picea glauca
AAGTTACAACGGGTTTTGCTGTAGGTTGTATCCCTTCATTTGCTGGATAATAATAAAGGAAGGACCTAACAATTTCTCTGGTGGACGTAGCCCACACTGGGTGAACCACATAAATCTGTGTCTCTATTGTATTGTGTATCTTATGTGTTTTGTTACTGCATTTACTTTATTTTATTGCTCCACTGTCCTATTTTTCTAATAGTGTTTCCTTCTATTCTCTCTCTTGGACCTCTCTTCTTCCTCTCATATGTCACGCGTAGGATTTCCTCAATTTTCTCCATAGCACGAAGATCCTCTACCTCTTCTTCATCACTTGCCAAGCCCTCCCTTGCGGTTACGACTCTCTTCTTGGTGTTCATCTTATATTGGTAGGGTACTCCACTGCACATTCTTCCAGCTATTGCCATGATCTGCTTGATCTGGTGTTTTTCCATCATAACTAGGTCCAATGCCTCCTCCTTCTTTCCTTTACCCATTTCTCCCTCCATTTCTCCTTCTCCTTTCAGTGCTTCCCCCCTTTATCAATGCACGCAGAGAATTTTAGTTGTCTAAGGCCATTGTCATTACACCTTTGTTATATAGTAATATCTTAATAAAAGTATATAACGATCTGATATACCTACCTTGAGGTCCCTTCAATAAATCTTGCTTTTCTACGCTGTAAGACTTCGCTGTGTCTACTGCAAATTCTATGATAAATCCTGCAACAATGTCGTCTAACCAGAAATCTATTGCACGCGTAAATTTATTATCAACTTGTTGTAACTGCATGATCTCTATAGGATTCCACTCTAGCTGTCTGATCTGATTTGTAGGATGTTTTCCTTTCAACCTTAATATCCACTCCTGCAACACATGCGGGAAATCATAGAAAAATACTTCATGCAAGTCGCTAAATACGTACTTGTCTAGATATTTGCGCGGTGTCAACTTCGGGTTTTTGTTATCTTTCTGCGCAAACTCTAGCTTGTTTTTTTTTTAACTAGCTCTCTATATTTGCCTTCATTGGGTTCCACAGTCTAAACATCTCATTTTAGATTTTCATTCATTTAACGTCCTGTCATTCAATTTGGCATTCTTTTTACGCGTCTTCCACAAATCTCATTCACTCAATCCCATCCTGTTCCAGGCAACCGACAACATAACCATTTGTTGGATTTAATCTTCTACTTTTTCATTTATCTACTCTGATCCTACCTTACTGGCATAGATGACCCATGTTCAGATTTAACAAGCTTCCAACAAAATCCATCTAAAAATATCGACCCCTTTGGTAAACCGAAAGGCAACGTAGCACATAGAATGTATTGCACAGTCTCACCCGAGATAACTCTATGGGTGGCAGAAATACTCCGGTGTTTGTAGCCTGGGAATCAATGGAGATCTGTGGTTGTACCTTGTAATATTTATTTATTCAGTCTAACATTTGATTAGAGCAGTCATTCTATTCATGCATGTGAAATATCAGATCTCACTAGTTCCTTCATTCATTCATCTAACATTCAACACTTAAAAACATTATAGATACATACATTCAATCACATAACATAGGTGTTACCATGGTTCACCCCCTCCTAGGCTACGTCCACAAAGATCTGGCTCTCAAGCTCTTTATTATGGTTCAATAATATGTCACGTCGTGTGTGTTTAAAATCTTGGATCTTACACTCTTAAGAGGCTTCCCGATTCCTGCTAGGCTAACTAGATCGCACTAGGCTCCTCAGCCTACGATCTAACCCTCGGGATTGAGTTTCTCACTACTTCTCTAGCTCACTAGCTTACAGAATAGTACAGTTCTTACAAACCTTACAACTTTCAGGTTCTTTCTCTTTCACTAGTCTCTCTGTCGTCCTCTCCCTTTTTGTCCCCTAAGTACTACTTATTTCTATTCTTGGCTCATCATCCATTACAATACATTGAAAAAACCCTAACCCTAACGTTGTTAGGTCTTCATTGCATGAGAGCCTCCCATGCTTCCCTCACACGTGTTGCTTTTCCTTCCAGTTGTCCTTTCTTCCCTTTGTGCTTCTCTTCCCAAAAATAGCCTTTTCTCCTGAATGGGTCTGCATCCAACAAATGGCCATGATTGAGGATGATTATGTCTTGCTTAGAGGGCTTGTCTTTTCAATGTTTGAAAGAAGGTAGTCACAAGAAGGTGTTTAGGCTAGTCAGTTGGTTTAATCACTACATGCTTATATAAAGGATTAAATTTAGTCTAAACTTTAATGTGTATATTATGTAATATTTTAAAATACTCCATGATATTACATTAAACCTAAGTCGCATGGGTAGAAGTATGTTGTTACTGGTACCAATATGAGTACAAAACTTTTTGAAACATGGGTGGGGGTGTATTATGGTTGGCCCTAAGGCAGGGATCACATTGAAAATGTGAGCTCTCTTAGAGATCCACACCATACCCTAAGAATCCAAGTAGAATGGAAAAATGGTTTGTTTATAAGTGTCTCCCATGACGAGTTTGTGAACATTACCACTCACGTGTTATTGAGTGTATATGGTAGAAAACTGAATGTCGACACCCTACAAATGACCCATAGCCAATTTTCAGGTGGATTTAACAAATTGGTCATTTATCACACCATTGTTTGCATGAAATGACACTTCCATCAACAAAGGAGTGGATGAAATAGTATATTTTAGTCATTGAACCAATGCACTACAATTGACAAGCACCATTGATGCAAATCCATGAAAAGATCAGAAAGGAAATCCCTCTTAGTGAGACAAAACCAACACGAAGTCTCCAAAGTGGAAGCGATTGTTTATAAGTGCCTCACCCAAGAAGCATGTCCAACATTACCACTCATGTTGCCAGTTTCCCATGATAGCAAGCTAAATAACATATTAAATATAATAATACAATTTATTTTGATATATTTTACAATTCTTTTCCAAGGAAAACCTCAATGTATGTATGTATGTATGTATGTATGTGTACACACACATATGTATATGTGTGTGTGTGTGTGTGTGTACACACACACATATATTTGATGTATATATTACCTCGTTTACCTATATTACTTATGTATATATTTTTTCCCAAGGAAAAAATCAGTAATTTTATTAATGAGAAAATAAGATTACATCTGTATATGCCAATGACATTCCTTTGTCGTGTCTGGAAGGTAGCTGAGGGATGCTCATAACAAGATCTGAGAAAAAATAGGAACAAAAAATATCCCAAGAGTCCAAAAAAGGAGAGGTTGGAGTGATTCGAAACCATGGAGATACAATATCAAAATATGCCATCTATGTTGTCCAAAAATTGATTCATCCTTTTTCAGATATGAACTGTATATATAAGTTCTCAAGAGGAAAAATACATCAGTTGTATGATAAGAAGATCAGTCAGATAGAGGTCCAAATGTTGTGAAGATATTCCCGGGATCCATCTAATCCTTCTTCCCTGATTTTCCATCTTCCTTTATCCAATTCCAAACTAGATTTTGAGAGCTGGTCCACTTTTTTATTTGTGATTCTTGTAAATATGTGAAAAAGAGATATGAGTAAATTTAGCAGAGCATATTTTTATTTCCTCCAATAATGGGACCAAAGTGTGGGATATTAAGAAGTGTGTGCCTTTCATGACTTGTGTAACAAAAATCTAATCTCCATAAATATTCAAATGTTTGATGTTGTTTTCAAGGGCCAAGAGGAGTAAGAGATAGAGGGCCACAAGTTCAATGGAATTTCTTGTGGCATCACCCAGTCCAGCTGAGAAGGCCAAGGATCTGTTTTTAGAGATATGAATGATTCCTCTTGGTCCTCTAATGGTGAGGGTGCGTTGGGAAACACCCTAAAAAAATGGCCGATGGGAGATCTTTGTTGATATCAGGAGATCTAGTGAATCTAGTCATCGCAGAGGATGTATTTTTTTGTGGGAAGGCAGAGAGGATTTTGAGGCATTGGATGGTAGTATGTGTTATGGAGCCCATTTTGTCTTAAAAAATAGTGTAACTCTGGGCCAACCAAATTCCCCAACAAATAATAAGAGGGAGTACCTTAAAATAATGTTTTTTTTTATTATTAGTTATCCAATTATGCAGAACATTAGAAAGGGAAGAACCATTCCAATTGAAAGACGACCCAAGGGTGATATTGACCTCTCACCACACATAATTTTTGAAGGGCATTGTAGGAACATATGTGGGATAGTTTATTCATATGATTTACATAAAGCACATCTGCTTGGTCTCGTGAAGGAGCACTTTCGAAGATTTTCCCAAGTTGGAGCCTTTTTTTGGAGGAAAAGCCGCATGGAGAGTTTTTCTTTTGGAGGAGAAGCCACATGTGTGTGTACACACATACACACAGATATTTCAAACCTAATACATACTTCCAATGCCTCATGTTCCCATTAGAATCCATCAATCATATGCCAATGTAAGCCCACTTAAAGAGCTAACCATACCAATAGTCATATGTGTGTGTACACACACACACACACACACACACATTGTAAACATAATACATACTTTCAAATCCCCATGTGCCCACTAGATTCCATCAATCATATGCCATCCTAAGCCCACTTTGAGAGCTAACCATACCAACATTCATACCTTACCTGAGCCCACCTAGGGAGGATATAGGCCATAGCTACAAAATCACCATGGTGATAGATGAGACCCCACTCGCAACCTCAAATTCAATAGGGTGACTAACATAGTAGTGGAGCTAATCGCGTGACCCATCCTGAGCTTAACGCAACAACATGGGCCCACAATATTGACCAATGTTGCCTAAATTAGTGAGTAAATTTGTTGTTTTCATGGTTATATGTCAATTTCATAGCCGTATGAAGATTCAGGGTTTGTGGAGGTGAAGTGTGTGACATAATGCTTAATCAAAACTTATGTTCTATATAAGTTCTTTTTCTTTCCAATAATCTAGAATTGAGTATTCATGGTTCTTTACATCTTTCTACTTTTCATGAATAACAAATTCTAACCCCTAAAGGGATCACCTCTATCCGAAGATAACAACATGCTACATTTAGATCAATGCAATGCTCCACATAATGCAAAACTCCACATAGTGATAGCCAAGACCCCTCTTGCAACCTCAAAGTTAATAGGGTGACTGAAGTGGTAGTGGACCTAGATGTGTGACCCATCTTGAGCTCAATGTAGTAGAAAAGGCCCACAATATTGCCCAATGCTACCTAAATTGGTGAGTAAATTTGTGTTTTTCATGGTTATATATCAATTTCATTGCCATATGAATATTCAGGGTGTGTGGAGGTCAAGTGTTTGACATAGTTCCTAAGAAAAACTTATGTGCTATATAAGCCCTTTTTCTTTCCAATAATCTAGAACTGAGTATTCATGGTTCTCTACATCTTTCTACTTTTCATGAACAACATATTCTATCTCCTAAAGGGAACACCTATGTCCAAAGATAACAACATGCTACATTTAGATCAATGCAATGCTCCTATTCCCAAGAAATACCAACCCCTTGGTCTTATAATACTAAATATTGAATCGCTTCAAGCACTCAAAATTCTTCTGTCCTAAATTTCAATTGCTATATTGAAGGTGTTTAGATCAATTCTTCCAGAACATGGATAGTGCAAGATAAAATGATTTTCTAATATCACTTTATCACAACAATAATACAACAAATCACTATGAAAATAAAATTCCCAATTCACATTTCAAATTCGTAATAATAATGGGAAAAGTGCGAAAAATAAACAACAAACCATTTCTTCATTTGCCATACAATCTATTGCGGTAAAACATTGAAGCCAAACTTAAATCAAAGAAGTGCCCTCAACCCCCTTTTAAACAAGGAAAATAAATAAACAACTAATGCAAAGGGAAACTAAACACTTCACATTCCAATAATTCAACTACCATTCATTGTACATTAGTTTACAAGAGGAGAGGTAAAAACACCTCGAAGATGGTTCACGGCGCAAGCTAGATCTATTCTGACTCAGCGATTCACCAACGTAGATCCATCGTGACTCTCGAATTATCATGCTTTGATAGGGATCAAATCCCTCAAGGTGAAAACCTTTATTATATTATAAAAGTGAAGTATATAAAGGTGGGTTTTCATTAATGAGGAATCAATCTTCATCTTCCTGTAATGAATTATA
Organism: Picea glauca; assembly: GCA_000966675.3. NCBI lineage: Eukaryota > Viridiplantae > Streptophyta > Pinopsida > Pinales > Pinaceae > Picea > Picea glauca. Next base: position 646,419 of record JZKD02S0309371.1, read on the forward strand.
TATAGTTGGGTTGTCTTAATCCATATCTTGAAGCCTTTAATGCACTTTTCTTATTTGTTTAGTTCATTGCATCTCTAATTCAAGAATGTTAATGTCAACTTGTTTTTATAGTCCATCTTTGTTTCTAATCCCTTGTTACCTAATTGGCTAATCCAAAATCCCCTATTAATTAATTGACCCACGCATGATGTGTGCAAGTAAATCCATGAAAACCTACATATCAATTAAATTTAATTAATTATAAAAGGGATTTTTTTTTATCAAACCAACCATTAAATTTTTTCCAAAGTGATTTTGTCCCATTGATTAAAAAAAATAACCATTAAGTTTTAATGGATAACTTTAAATTTTATCCCAAAATAATTATTAACTATTTTATTTATTTATTTTAAAACCAAAACTGGAGGATTTTGTATTAAAAAGACTGACCGGAAGTTGGCAATGGAAAATACAAAACAAACATTGTTGAGCAGCCCAATACATTGCATAATTATTGGTCAAATTATATGGTGGTAATTTGATTAATTAATTATCGATATAGGTTGGTAAACTTACGAGGTAACTACAAAGTATATGTAGAATAAATCTAAAAAACACATCATTCTTAAATAAGTAAAATATGTAACTAGTTGCTCATCTAGCAGTGGATGTTCTAAGGTAGAAATTTAGGTTGGATATGGTTTTTATATATAACAATACTATGTTGAATCCACTTTATCAGCTGGATTGACAACCTTCAACTAAGCAATCATTAAACTAAACTAATGCAAGCAAACATGACTTACCATGTGCAGTTACAAGTTAATGAGGGATTGATAACATCGGTGCATACAAAATTGCAGCTTTGACAATTATCTGTTTAGAGAATTACCAATTCATATCAACCATAAATCAATCATGTGATTCATGTTCTTACATGCTTGAACCAAATCACATAACAACAACGAATTGAATTGCACACAGTAATTAAGTGAAATTCTATAATAATAAAAAATGAAATAGCATTACCCAATCAACGATTCGAAGGATATCGTGCTCACTACTGAAATCGATGTTGGAACTATGATAATGGAAAATTAAAATTAATTCTAATGCAATAGAAATCTATCTATGGCAATACTTCTAAGTCGAAGGGAGCCCTGCCTCCTCTCAAAAGTATGCTTGTTCTAGAAATTACTCACAAACTCAACAACACAAAGATTAACCACACATTAAAATTGATTATATTCATAAAACCAGAGTACAAGCAAAGTATCACCCATGTTATTTCAATGCTAACTCTTCTTCTTGGCCAGAGTGCCTTATATAATTACATCTGAGATCACAAATAATTCTAGTACTCAAATCCATGCCAAATTGACTCAAGGTAGTCTATGTAATACAGATTTGGACTTCGGATATTCCAACAACAACAAATTATATAATTAGATAACTCGTTGCGATTTCATGCCTGAAAGCATGAAATCACAACAACTCATGTATACTACATGAATCAGTTGGAGGTGGACCAAGGGTAGCATTCACATTGTTGAGATCTTTGTCAATCTGGATGGTAATTGTCCATGTGTCCACAATTATACAAGAAACCCATATCGTTGATTTAGCTAGAAGCAACACATATCCTAATCGTCAAAGTGACTATAGGACCTGTTCAACAACTACAGAAACATTCCATCGGATTTGTTAACTTAGGAAATTAAACATATTCTACCTATTAAACAAAGAAGAATGCAACATTAGGCAAAAATGATTACCTTAAATTCAAAGATGCACTTTTGAGGTCAAAATAACAAAATACGTGCCATCATAGGGAAATGAGATGGGTAGGTGTCTAGGTAAGTAGTCAAAATAGAGTCATATAGACCATCCCAATATGACAAAATAGGGGCCCTACACCTCCCCCATACCCGAGGAGTTGCATGTCCCTATGCAAAATTGGCTTGCCTTTATTTCAAAATTGCTAATGTTAGGTTTGGTGCCATATGTTCCATGATAGGGTTGGATAATTGCATGTGTCAACACATTGAGCTCGTAAGTTCTTGGTTGCATTATTTCAAGCTTGGATTTGAGTCGTTGGTTCCTTTGTTTGATATTTGTGGCCTGCCTATACCACCTCTTTGTTCTCTTCAAAAACCTTCTATTATCTTTTCTCAAACTGGAGATCTCCTCTTAATTTTGAAACTTGAATCCTTCAATAATACATTCTTTGTTTTTATGTGTTCATCCAAGTCTCTTATATCCCTGATCTTTCTCTTCAACCTTCCAATCTTCTTATTACTTTTGGCTGACTCGTCTGCACTTATAAATTCATCCACATATCATTCTCCCAAACTTGCACCCTCGGGAAAGATACCTGATTGAATCTCTTCAATACCCTTTTCCTTCTTTGAAGTGTCATGCATTTTAAGATGGTTCTTTGAATTCTCTTCAATAACTATGGTCTCACCAGAAAATTTCAAGCATTTATTTTTAGGAGGGGTTTCAAATATTACCTCTTTTCCACCATTCTCTGCATTTGGCTTGATCCCTCCACTAATTTATCATCTCGACTCCTTGCCAACCTAGGTGGAGGAGGTGTCGTTGAAACCTCCCTACTCTTTTCATATTCTACTTCTTAAGGGTCGGGTTGATTTTAACATCCTCATATTCTTTCTCGAGTTTAGGGTCAGCCTTGAGCCCCACCTTCATACCCAAATCCTTTACCATTTCTTCAGACTTCTCCTTGGATTCCCCCACTTCATTGAGCTCAACTTCACCCTCTTTATACTTGTATTCCACTTCTTCATACTCTGCCTCCATCCCTTCAGGTTCTCTCTCTTTCTAAGCTTCTTGGGGTTTCTCGAACTGGTTCCGGATCAAGAATTCCTCCCAAGTGTCATTTCTCCTCTGTAATTCATCCACAACCAACAACTTCACCAAACAATGATGGTGTGAATTCCGCTCCATGGTTCCGACATAAACCTTTCTCTGCATGGTGGTTGTCATTTTAGTTAATGACTTCCACATGAAGTAAAGCGAATTAAGCTTCTCCCCCTTGAAATGTAGTAGGGTCCATATATGATAGATGAAAATTAGACTAAATAATCCCTCGTAGGTGATATGATTCTGTAGTACAACAAGTAGGTTCCTATATCTCCTCTTCAGTAGGCGGCACACTGTCCCTTTTGACCATTTTGTTTTCATGCTGGTCAAATTTAAAACTAGAACCCAACTTTCTTTCTTGACATGTCTATTTTTAAACCATTGCTCTCCCTCTTAAGGAAGCTTTGTCACTTTCATGATAGACTCCTAAGAAACTATGAGTTCCAGATCTCCAATAATGGCCTTCATCCCATCAAACCCTAATGTGAATGCTCTGGTAACCTCTATGTTTTGATCGCTATACTTCAGGAAGATAGGAAGCCAACCCGCCTTCTTTATTTTCCTTATGCACTTAGGGTAAGCTTACAATAACTCTGTCCCATCGGGTTTGATTCTAAGCACATTCCTCATTTTTCTTCTTGGTGGAGAGACATAGGGTTGAGTTGTCAATATAGGTTCAGTCTACATGGAGGATGGTTTTAACAATATGTGGTGAATGAGGAATACAATATCTGATAGTAATCATGATCATGACGATGAAATCGTCATGATCAGATTTAACACATTGCGTAAGGTAATGATTTATGTAATGAACGTTAAAATGATGGTAATTTGGCCGACGGGCGGTGTAATGATTCTAAATCAAGGTTATGGAAAGAGCGGTTGATTCAATGCATGTGCGATGGTTCAGGGAGATGGGGTCATGGTTTAGTGCATTTAACTAAGTTTTCCACAACTTTACAATTCCAAGTTTAATAAAGTAAAATGAATGTTAATACCTTACCCAATCTCAATCACCTAGAATTACCTTGATGCCTTGCCAAATCATACATGTTGTAGAAATTTGTTGATGCATGTCTGGTCCCAGGGATTTATTCTTTGACTAAAATTAGAATTCTACACTATGGAATGTTACAAATAAATATGAATCTGTATATAGCTCTAGTGATCATCTTGTATTCTATAAGAGAAGGGGATTCAATCAAAGCAGATATCCTATAAACCCCTTTATTTAAAAAATAGTACAGTATGTGCAAAAAAATAGAACTACTATATACAATTGTCCTTGAAAATAAAATTCTACTAAAATAGGAAAAAAAACATGAACAAAAACAAATGTTACAAGAAACTGTTTGTTTCATGTTGTTGTGGTTGAACTACAATAATAATCTTCATCTCCACCCCTCATTTGCACATTCCCTTCCATGCGAATAGATTTCCTAAAGTCAAACATAGATAGGAATTGTTGGATTACCGACCAATGAGGGTTGTTGTTAACCAACGTGAGATGGATCACCTATAATGTCGATGAGCATCAAGATACTCTAATGTATCATGTCAAAGAAAAATAGTTGTTTTGATGTCGAGTGACTTGAAGGATCTGACAGTCAGGAAGCATTGATGAATCCCCTCTGCTGCCAGCGAGAGAAATTGTCATCGAGGCATACAAGTTTTAAGGGAATATCATAATCCTTGATCTTAGAGCCCAGATAAGGAGTTGGCGTTGATGGGCTTGATATTGTTGAAAGGAGGGCCTTGATGTATCCCCCATCATCCAACGTGAGAACCATCAAATTTATTGAATAATTTTCAAAAAGTAAACCACCTTGAGATACATTGCAATTGGGAGCCCCACCAACCAAAAGTATGGTTTTCAAGTGAGATTCCGACCCAACTGCACCAAATATTTTTATTTTCACAACTCAACAATTTTTTTATTTACTTTTTATTTTATTTATTTAAATTTCCTTATCCCTAGTCTTATTGAAAATTAAAAGAAGAACTAGGAAGAGGAAGGATGGGGGGAATCCTCCTCTTCTACCATCTACATTTCTTCTTGCTTCATAATATCCTAAAACAATTCTCCCTTAGACTTGGACTTAGGATACAACTTGAGCCTATGCCCATTAACCAAGAAGAAGACTCCCTCATCATTTATAGTTTGAATCTTAAAATATGCATTATCAAAGACAACTTCAATATCATAGGGACCAAGCCATCAGGTGTTAAATTTTCCTTTGAAGTCCTTAAATTTGGAGTCAAACAAAAGTGCCCAGTCCCTTGCCTTGAATTGTTTCTTGTTAATGAACCCGTCATGCCATATTTCCCTTTGTTGTTGGATAATATCAATATCCTGAAAGGCTTACTATCGTATCTCGTCCAACTCATTGATTTGGACAATACTTTCCTTCTCTGCCTCGGTCAGATCCATCCCCTATTCTGCTTCCATTCTGAAAGTTTTAATCTAAAATTCCATGGGAATAAGGACATGTTTCCCATACACCAATTTATATGAGGAGAAACCAGTGGTGCTCCTCCATGTCATCATGTAGGTCCATAAGGCTTCTGGAAGTCTTTCTGACCAATCCCTCTTATGTAGTTGTACCGTTTTTGTCAAAATTCCTTCCAGAACCTTATTTGTTGATTCCACCTATCCATTGGCTTGGGGGTGGTATGGAGAAGATTTCCTATGATTGATGTGGTACTTTTGAGTAATTTCTTGGACCAATCTGGATGTAAATTGGGTTCCTTGGTTTATCACAATATCTCGAGGTACCCTGAAGTGAGTAATGATATCTTCGAATAAGAAATCTACCACTACTTTTTATGTCACCCTGAATAAATCCTTTTCCTCCACCCACTTTTTGACATAGTCGGTACATACTAAAATGTACTTCTTTCCATTCGACAAAGGGTTGATTGGGCCTATGAAATCCAAGGCCCATTTTTCAAAGGGTCCTATAAAAACTTGCAGTTGGAGTGGAATTTCGTCTGCTGGAACAAGACAACCCATCCTTTGGAAGCTCTCACATCCTAGGAGATACTTCTTGGCATCTTGAAAGAGGGTAGGACAGTAGAAACCTGAATGGAGAACCTTGTAGGATATTCTTATGTCTGCAAAGTGCCCCCCACAAGGCTCGTCGTGACATGCTTTCAGGATGTCGTACATTTTTTCCTCGCTCACGCACCTATGAATAATCATGTCAGGACCAGTGTAAAATAGATCTCCCTTAATCGAGGAGTATGGAGAACTCATTTTAATAACCCTTTTCTTTTCATTAGATGAAAAGTGAGGTGGAAACTTTCATGTAGTAAGATAGGTTATTGATAGGTGAAAACCACGACAAGTTAGTAGATATAACAAATAAATTTTTATCTGGAAAAATGTCATCAACAAGAACATTCTCACCTTTATTATCAATCCTAGAAAGGAAATATGCTACCTAATGCTCCTTTCCTATTCTATCCATGATAGTAATATCGAATTCCTGCAACAACAACAACCATTTGGTGATCCTGCCATTTGTAATAGTTTTGTTCATCAAATACTTAATGAATGAATGACCCTGCAATATAATGCCTAAATTTGTTGATTGCATAAACTAATGCAAGGAACTCCTTTTCTGTGACGGTGTAATTCAGTTCAACTGGATCTAAATTCTTCCTTATGAAATAGATAGCATGAGTTAGGAGATTTTCCTTTTGACCCAACACAACTCCTATAGTTGAATCTGATGTGTCAGTCAAGATGTGGAAAGGGAGGGTACAATTTGGACCTCTCAATACTGGGGTTGAGGAGAGATTTTCTTAAGTACATCAAAGTCATATTGGCATTCTTCATTCTACTAGTGTGGCCTTTAGAACTAGTGGTTTGGGATCAAACCACTCTTGATAGATTGAAGGTGTTGGAAAATAAGTGGAATCATTCCATTGAATTTTGGTTTGCTCGAGTAAAACAAGGCTAAACTATTGAATTTGTTGTGGAATACATTGATTGTTTTAACAAGGTTGAAATAAAGTTTTCAAAAGGTCCAAGGAAACAAATGCTAGAAGAGATTCCACTCTGGATAAAGATGATGTTCATAGAGAAAGGGTTGATGTGCATGGAGCCCAACATAATGGCTAAGTAAAATCTCCTAATGCTGGGGGGGTTGCAAGGATGGGGGGAAATGAGAGAGGAAATGGATCCATTGAGTAGGATCCATAAATTATTGAGATGAGGTGAGAAATAGGATGAACCCATAAGGGAAGAGAAGGGAGAGAGATGAGAAATACAAAAGAAGAGTTTATCTAAGGAGGAAAGTGAAGCAAAGAGGTGAAAAACAAAGAGAAAGGGGCACACGATGAGGGGTCAGGCCCAAGATGAAGAGAAAAGAGATCATACTGGGAGGAAGTGCAGAAGAAGGCATTGTGCTAGAGTGGAGCATAGGCGTAGATAGGCCTACGAAGAGAAACAATGTCGAGAGTAGGTTGTATAGTGGGGATACCAGTAGTAGTAGTGGTGGTGGTGGTGGTGGTCTGAGGGCCCCGGTTGATGATGTATGAATCCCTTGGCTATTGCGGAGTGCCACAACATCGAAAGAATATGATGCACAGAGTAGAGGCATAGGAGAAGAAGAGGAAGATAGAGGATCCCATAATGGTGGGGGAGAAGAATTGGAAATTGTAGATGGCCATGTGCAGCTACAAGTAGAAAAATATCTAGGTCTCCTCACAAGAAATGTCAACAGGAGATGGAATTTCCCCCCCTTTGAACTACCCTCCTTGTGCGTTTGTAATCAAGAAGAAAGAATAGGATATAGTGAAGCGATTGGAGTAGGATAAAGAGTAGAAGAAGATAGAATAGAAGAGGTGAGTGAAGAAGAAGGTGAAGCTGGTGCCACTTCACCGAGAGGGGTATCAATAGAAAGGAGTTTGAAAACCAACAATTATATCATAGGAGTTAGTTTGAGAATGAAGATGGTGAATCGGGATAGCACCCTGAGGCTATCCATGTTCCATGGAATGGGTAAATATGACACGGAGAAACATTGGTTCACGTGTGAAGCAATATGGTCTATGAAGAGTATCACAAATGAAGCAACAAAGATCGTGTAGTTGGAAACCATGTTCAAGGACAGAGCCTTGATGTGGTACATGAAGTACAAGGCCACTATGTTGGTGGGACTGAAAAGGTCTCAGATGGATATTAAAAGGGATTTACTGAAGCAATTTCAAAAGCCTTAGTATGAATCTCAGTGCATTACCGAGATCAAGGAGATTAAGCAACAACAAGGAGATACCATGTGGGATTATGACCAACGGTTTAAGATTTTATTGGATAGGATGATGTTCCAAATCCAGGACATGCAACACTGAGAGTGGTTTATTGCAGGGTTTCTTCCCATATCTGTGTCCCATGCACCCAGTAGAAGGTGACGACTCAAGCAGAGGTGGTAGAACTTGCAATGTGCCTAGAACCTACACCAGGAGGGGAAAATACATCAGCAGGATTGGCGCAGGTGCAATTGCAACTAACTAACTTGACGATGCAGTTGCAATATATGGAAAAGACAAAAGTATTGGATGATCACATTTGTTGCACCACATGTTGCACTGAGGAGCATCGCATGGATGAATGCAGCCCCGTACTTTAAAATTATGTGGCGATGGGTGTGTCAATTCCATTCCCAATTGGACAAACAAAGGGCCACGTACCACCCCACTTACCAACTTTGTAGAAGTATCAAAAGATGCATCATACTTCATTCTGTGAGTTCTATAAATCTGTGGGACATGATGTTAATAACTAATGGTCACTCTAGTTTATGTAAGACAATACTTTACATGCATTTCAGGTGTAGGAAGAACAAAAGGGTGGTGATCGTGGTGGTGTTGAGAGAGGGAGATACCAAGGGGGTCATAGAGGAGGATATGGGTGTGGTCCCGACCGAGGATATGGAGGAGGGAGAGTTAGAGATCCCACTTGTTTTAGTTGTGGAGAAAATGGCCATGTATCAAGGTTTTGTACCAAACCATGTGTGCTTTGTGCATATTGCTACTGTCCTGAACATGTCGTAGAGGACTATCCCAAATTAGTGAAGAAGTGGTAAGAAAAGAAGATGCATTGCAATACGGTGCATGTGGAGCCATGCAAAAATAAGAAGATGGATGAGGAGGTTGATGTTCGAGTGGTAACCCAAGGAGGAGAAAAAATAGGAAGGGACTTCGAGTAAACTGAGAGCTCAAGTTAGAATCCAAAGGGGAATATCAGAAAAGAAACACAATCCCCTGCTAAGTTTGATGCTACCCAACAAAACAGTTCATGTGTAATGCGTAGAGAGATATTGAAGAAGAAAGAACACACGAAGAGTTGCATCGGGCAACAAAGAGATCGCTCAAGGATGCTCAGATCTGTGAAGAATTGTAGAAGGTGAAACAGAGGTTGTTGGAGGAGGCATGAATCCAGGAATAAGTACAATGAGTGACATAGAGGTCATTTGAATAATCTCGCGCCCAGGAAGAGATGCAACGTGCAAGAAAACAATCTTTGGAAGAATCTCGCATGCGTAAGAAATTGTTGTGTGCGACACATAGGTCAATCAAAGAAACACACATACATGAAGAGGTCTAATGTGCCGAGAAAATATCAATTTAAGAGAATCAACTTGAAGAGTTGAAGCATGCAGCGCACAAAGAAGAATTTTGCGACTTAGGTCACGAGACAAACATAGAGGATCAAGTAATTTCTTATGTTGTTTTTTGATACTCATTAATGATCATGATGTTGCAAAGAAGTTGAAACAGATGCTAGCCAATTGTATGGGGAAGGAGATGATGAAGAGGACTATATCAACTCCCCTGAAATAAAGAGAGTTGTGCCAAGTTAGTAATCAAAAGCGCATGGGCCGCGAATTCAAGATGACAATAGAGCTTGGTGGCTATCACATGGATGAATTCATATTGGATTAGAGTTCCAACGTGAATATTCTACCAAATACGTCATGAGAGGTGATGGGTAAACCATAATTGGTCTGGTCACCCATCCAGTTGTGGTTGGAAAACCAATACCAGATCTACCCCATAGGCCGACTAGAGCAGGTGGAAGTAAATATAGAAAGGTTAAAAATAAAGGTTGTCTTTCAGGTCATAGAGATTATGGATGACTCTGACCCATACCTTGCACTTCTAGGAATTGATTGGGCCTTTGACAATAATGCAGTGTTGAATTTGAAGAAGAGGAAGATGTCCTTTGAAACTGATACCCTGCGTGTGGTCATCCCTCTAATCCCTTATAAAGGGGATAAATACAATGCGTTAGTGGATGAGGATGCACAGAGCTTGACTATTGAAAACATATATAAGATCATGGGGCGCAAGGAGTATTACATCAACCACACTGCAGATGGAGAATTAAGTTGGAGAAGAGTCAAGTCTTATGACACAGATTCTGAGGATGCCATGGAAAGGTGGCAATAGAAGTTGTATGAAGTCTCAACAAGGAGGTACACGCATATCTCCGTAGAAGTGCATGAGGAAGAAATTGGATCCTATCGGTATGATGGTTCATAATTGGTGGACACGTTTATTGCATGGATATGACACATTTCCGAACATCACATGGCTTACACACTTGACATAGTGCTCATAGGAATTCATGCGCGATGGTATGCCACACATCGAGAACCTTGTCGTGGATGGAAAAATGTCAACACATCCATGTGGGAAAGGTTCAGACTTGATATGGATATTCATCACTACATGTGTTCTTGTGAATGGTGATGGATAACCATGCATCAACAATGAATGTGCCACAAACATTTAAAGAGGTCGCGCATGTCGCTAAAAAAGAAGGTTGTCCACTTGGAACCTGGGTTTTCCATGACACATATCAAGGAGTCACATGTACAAGAAATGTATTTCACTACAAATCCTGTGGAAGAATATTTTGATTAATTGGGTTGGTTGTCATTGATGTCAACCCTTGAAGAAAGTCTGATAGCGAATTCCGGTAGCACAATAGTTTGGGTAATGGACCCAAGTTTGTTTGATAGATAATGGTATGAGTTTTGATATATTTTCAGGTAAGACTATTCTATATGGATAGTGCATGCCATTCCATTTCTGGTGGTATGTGGAACATCACATAACTCCTCATGGTTAGAGAGTTATGGCCATGCGAAGTTGGAAAACCTTCATGAGTCATCTAGAAGCCCCAAAAGGTCAAAGTAGTCAAAGTGGTTGCAAAGAAGAAATTGTTTAAATAATAAAGTGAAGTGATTAGAGTAATATAAGTCAAAGTGGATACAAAATAAATTATTTAAATAATAAATTTAATGGAGAAATTACTAAGTGGACAAGCGGTTAGAAGTGGGTTAGCCCTAAAATAAGGAAAGTGGGTTAAGATAGTTAGAAGGTAATTTAAATAATAAAGTGAAGTGATGAGTGTACTATAAGTCAAAGTGGATACAAAAGAAATTATTTAAATAATAAAATTAATGGAGAAATTACTATTTTGACAAGTGGTTAGAAGTGGGTTAGCCCTAAAATAAGGAAATTGGATTAAGATGGTTAAAAGGTAACCCCTTGGGGAAGCTACATGAAAGTATAAATAAGAGGCAAGGCTCTCTCATTTTAATCACACTTGAGAATATTGAATATCCCTTCCTATGTGATTTGATCCTAAGATATCAACACTAGAAGAAAGAGCAGATCTAGACTCAATAAGCATGGACGAACTACATGGAATATTCACAGCATATGAAATGAGAACTGAATAGGAAAATCCAGATATAAGAGAAGCAACTTTCAAAGCATCCAAAAGGTCAAAGCAAAAGGGAAACCAAAAAGTAAAAGAATATAGCAACAACAGTGACATCTCGGAAGATGATGAAGCAATGGCCAACTTTGTCATAAGATTGAGCAAGGGAACCAACGACAGATATAAAGGTAAGTTTCCTTTGATTTGTTTTAATTGTGATGGTATTGGTCATTTTGCTAACAAATTTCCTCATAAGAAAAATAAGAGGAATCATGAAGATTACTCAAATAGAAAACAAACATATAAAGGTAAAAGAACCACAAAGAAAGTTTTCAAGAAAAACTTATGCACCAAAGAAGACATCTCATCATTAGATGAAGATGAAGTCAGTGACAGTGAGACAGAAAGAGTTATATTCATGGAAGCAGAAGACTCTAACAAAGAAGACATCGAAGAAGAATATGAAGAGGCAGAAGTTGACTATCGAGAAGAACTGTTGTGTTCCATAGAAGTTATAAGAAGATAAAACAAGAAAAACAAGAAGCTACAAGTGAAGCTAGACAAGAAAGAAGACACTTGGGAACTAAAACAAATGATCACAAATTTGAAGGTTCAAATAGAATAAGATAAAAGAATTGAAGAAGCACTCAAAGAATAGCTAGAAGAAAGAGACAGGATAATTGGAAATTTGGAAGCAGAGATTGTCACATTAAGAAATGATCTTCAAAAGAAAAATATGCAGAACAACTCAAAAGTTTTGGATGACATTATCAACAATCAAAAACCTCATCATAACAAGTCTGGACTTGTATACAATCAGATAGAAAAGAGATCAAGCTCCAAAACAACAGAGCAAGAAACATATCCAAAAAGCTACGCAGAAACAATCAAAGGGGATAGGAAGATATACAAGGAAGATTATAGGGACACTCCTCCACCGAGAAGATTCAGATTTCATAATCAACAACCAACAGATAGGCCTCAGGAAGAATAAGGATTCATAATATCTTCAACTCCCAGGTATCAAACTATTTTTTTTGGTTTATGTTATGCGTGTAATAATTTTGGTCATAAAGCTATGAATTACAGAGATAACAACAGGAACATAAACAACTATGAAATTCATACACAAAAGGGTTATCCAAGAAGGCCTACTGAAACATAGAGAAGAAGTTATAACAGGTTTGAATCATTGAGCATTGAAGTGGAATGCTACAAGTGCAACAAATTTGGACACATGGCCAAAGATTGCAGAATGACAGTTCCTCCTAGAGAACCACAACAGAACAACAACCTCAGAAGAGAACATGGATAAGAAAGCATAATCAATATATCAATGAAGAATGCACACTCGCTCTACAATATAATCAGAAGAAGCGTGGTTAGTATGTTGACAATGGTTGTTAAAAACACATGACATGTGATAAAGACAGGTTTCTTACAGTAAGAAAGGAAAGAGATGGATCAGTCTCCTTCAGAAATGATGATTAAGCTAAAATCATTGGAAAAGGTACAGTCATAATTGGAAACAAGAATACCAAGGCAAAAAATGTTCTACTAGTAGAAGATATGAAACATAATCTTCTAAGTGTGAGTCAAATGTGTGACCAAGGTCATAAAGTTACTTTCAATTCAAAAAATTTCTAGATAAGAAAAGAAGGTTCGGGAAAATTGATTGCAATAGTTGCAAGAACTTCAAGCAACATATATGTACTAAGTGAAATTGGAAATGAAAAGTGTTGTCTAGGAAAAGAATATGAAAGTTGGCTATGGCACAAAACAATGGGTCACATACACTTTGATAACCTTGTCAAAGTCAGCAAAAAGGAAGAAGTTAGAGAAATGCCCCAAATTACAAAACCAACCAACACTTTATGCAAGCATTTCCAACAAGGAAAGCAAACAAAGACCGGGTTTAAATCAAAAGAATATTAAATAACAAGACCACTAGAAATTGTGCATATTGATATCATTGGACCAACTACAACAAAGGGTTTAAAAGGTGAGAAATACTTTATGTTATTAGTTGGTGATTAAATAAGAATTACTGCAATTTGTTTTCTCATGAATAAGTCAGAAGCTTTTGAAAACTTCAAGGTCTACAAGGAATTGGATTCAAAAATCAAATGTTTGAGATTTGATAATGGAGGAGAGTTCACTTAAAATGAATTTATGGACTACTACAACAAGCATGGAATGAAAAGGCAATTCTTCATTGCTAGGACACTTTAACATAATGGAGTTGTTGAAAGAAAGAACATGACAGTACAGGAAATGGCTCGAACAATGCTAATGGATTCCAAATTGACAAATATATTTTGGACACATGCAGTGCATACAACGGTTCACATTCAAAACAAAGTAATGCTTAGAAACAACACTGTCAAAACATCCTACGAGCTATGGAAAGGAAGACTAGAAAATGTGAAGCACTTCAGAGTATTTGGAAGCAAATGCTACATCAAAAGAGAAGATGGCAGAATGGGAAAGTTTGACTCTCGTGTGGACAAAGGAGTACTTGTTGGTTACTCAAGTACAATGAAAGCATACAAGTGTTACAATCTAAAGTTGAACAAAGTTGTGGAAAGCATCAATGTAACAATTGATGAAACAGGTGGACGAGAATTAAAGGAAGAAGAAAATGAATCAATGAAACAACTTTAAGAAGAAGATGCAGAAGTTGAAGAAGAAGTAGAAAGGGAAGATGAAGAGGATCAGACAGAAGTAGAAGAGCAAGTTCAGCAAGTGCCTCCAAAGACACCTAGCAAACGAGTACAAAAGAATCATCCTTCAGATCAGATTATCGGAAACAAAGATGCATGAGTTGAGACTAGAAGAATAATCTGTTCACCATAACAAACGTACCTAACACTCTCATCTACGATTGAACCAAACAGTTTTGAAGAGACCAACAGGGATGAATTCTGGAATAAGGCCATGGATGAAGAATTGGATCAAATAGAGAAGAATGACACTTGGGAATTGGTTCCAATACCAAAGAATAAGAATGTGATTAGCACAAAGTGGTTATTTGGAAATAATTGAATGAAGACGGACATGTTACAAGGAACAAATCCAGATTGGTATGTAAAGGATATGAACAGGTTGAAGGAATCGACTTTGAAGACACATTTTCCCCAGTTGCCAGAATGGAAGCAATCTGATTGCTTTTAGCTTATGCATGATCCAAGAATATTAAAGTATATCAGATGGACGTGAAATCATCTTTTCTGAATGGGGAACTTGAAGAAGAAGTCTACATCGAACAACTAGAAGGATTTCAGTTGTTAGAGAATGCAGATTATGTGTGTAAATTGAAGAAGGCCTTGTATGGTCTAAAACAAGCTCTTAGAGCATGGTACTCTAGATTGGATAAATATCTACAACGAGTAGGGTTCAAAAAAGGAAGTGCAAACAACAACCTCTACATCAAGGTAACTCAAAATAGTATTTTATTAATTGAAGTTTATGTTGATGATATTATTTTTGGAAGTATTGATGACAGGTTAAGCCAGAAATTTGCAAAGGATATGCAGAATGAATTTGACATGTCATTACTTGGAGAAATATCCTTCTTTTTGGGTCTTCAAATATGTCAAAGAAACCAATGAATATTTATTTCTCAAACTAAGTATATCAGAGAAATTCTGAGGAGGTTCAGAATGGAAGATTGTAAACCAGTTATCACTCCTATGCAAACCAGTTGCAAGTTGAGAAAAGATGATGATTCAAAGTCTACAGAACAGAGAAAATACAGGTCAATGATTGGTATCTTACTATATGTGACAACATCCATACTAGATGTGATGCAAACAGTTGGACAAGTGGCACGATTTCAAGCAACACCAAATGAATCACATGTATTAGCAGTGAAGAGGATTTTCATATATCTCAAAGGAACAAAAGAGTTTGGATTATGGTATCCAAAAGGAAAGGATCTATCACTTATTGCCTACACATATGCAGATTGGGCAGGTTGCATTGATGACCGACGAAGCACCAGTAGAGCAATGTTCAACTTGGGTGAGTGTTTAGTATCATGGCTAAGCAAGAAACGATCATCAATATCCTTATATACACCGAAGTAGAGTATATTGTAGTAGCAACATGTTGTACACAGGTTCTATGGATGAAACAAACTTTGACAGATATACAGGTTGAGTATAATGAGCCCATTCCAATCTATTGTGATAATACAAGTGCCATCAGTATCTCAAAGAACTCGGTGATGCACTCCAAGACGAAGAACATTCCAATAAAGTATCACTTTCTATGGGAACAAGTTGCAGAGAAGAACATCAGAGTTGAATATGTAGGCACAAAATAACAAGTGGCAGACATCTTTACAAAACCACTTTCAAGGGAAGCCTTCGAGTATTTTTTCTAGAGACTCGGAGTAATTTCTACTCCAAAATGAATGTTTTTGGATGCTTATCTTATATGTCTTGGATTTACATGAGGAAGCACCATAAAGAGGACAGTTTAGGTTGGGGGATCAGTTTCAGGAAGAGTTCAGTTAGGGGGAGTATCCCCAAGGACAATTCAGTTAGGGGGAGCATCCCTGGATGGAAATATACCTTTGTCATTGATGACAAAGGGGGAGAGATTTATCAGATGCAAAGGTAAATGCTTGGAGAAAGAGCACATAGGCATGGTTCGAGGGGGAGCGATGGTCACACGGGGAGCATGAGTGATATGAATTCAGTATTGCATCAGATTGTTTCCATCAATGCCAAAGGGGGAGATTGTTGATTAATTGGGTTGGTTGTCATTGATGTCAACCCTTGAAGAAAGTCTGGTAGCGAATTTTGGTAGCATAATGGTTTGGGTAATGGACCCAAGTTTGTTTGATGGATAATGGTATGAGTTTTGATATATTTTCAGGTAATACTATTTTAGATGGATAGTACATGTCATGTCATTTCTGGTGTTATGTGGAACATCACATAACTCCTTACGGTTAGAGAGTTATGGCCATGTGAAGTTGGAGAACCCTCATGAGTTATCTAGAAGCCCCAAAAGGTCAAAGTAGTCAAAGTGGTTGCAAAAAAGAAATTGTTTAAATAATAAAGTGAAGTGATGAGTGTAATATAAGTCAAAGTGGATACAAAATAATCTATTTAAATAATAAAGTTAGTGGAGAAATTACTAAGTGGACAAGTAGTTAGAAGTGGGTTAGCCCTAAAATAAGCAAAGTGGGTTAAGATGGTTAGAAGGTAATTTAAATAATAAACTGAAGTGATGAGTGTACTATAAGTCAAAGTGGATACAAAATAAATTATTTAAACAATAAAATTAATGGAGAAATTACTAATTTGACAAGTGGTTAGAAGTGGGTTAGCCCTAAAATAAGGAAATTGGGTTAAGATGGTTAAAAGGTAACCCCTTGAGGAAGCTACATGAAAGTATAAATATGAGGCAAGGCTCTCTCATTTTAATCACACTTTAGAATATTGAATATCTATAGGTGATTGAGGTAACCAAAGGAAATCTAAGCCGAATTTCAGAGGGAAGGTGAAGTAAAGAAGGCTGCAATTCAAGGGGGGATAAATTCTTTTGATGATGTTTTCTAAGGTATGTTATTTACAGGTCATCTCACCATTTTCGTAATAACTTTTTTTTCTAGAATGATTCATACAGTGAAATTGGGAGACCATTAAGGAAACATATCCAAGTAGTTGTGATACAAATTTCAGGTTGTGGGTCGTTGTATTTTTGGAGTTACATGCCATGGAAAATAGGGTTTGTGGCTAGTCCCGAAACTAGTCTAAAACAAATTTTCGGGTAAAAATGTCATAACTTCTTCATAACATATCAAAATTCAGTAAGACAATATGTATTGTTTAGAGTATAGTCTGTAGTATTCCGTGTATAATTTTCAGATCCATACAACAAATATTCTGTGCGAGACATGCTCTACAAGTTCGCTCTCTAGAATCAACCAGAATTCAACAAGGTATGCCATTTTTGCTATAACTATTTTTCTGAGAGGTTCCAAGTAGTGAAATCTGGAGGAATTGCATAAAAGACACTGAAGAACATTGTGTACCATTTTCATATCTTTATTCATTACAAGTATATAGTTATGATTATTGCAAACTAGGGTTTTTGACTAATCCAAAATTAGTCATGTGAGACTAAAGTAAAGTTTGATGAAAATGCTAGTCTCTTGTTGTTAAAGTTAAGGAAGGTTTGCAGGTATGTGATCATATACA
>JZKD02S0309371.1:664576-678849 GCA_000966675.3 Picea glauca
TTGAGGTACATGTTGGGTACATGGTTGAGACAAGTAGTTGATGAGTTGGCACATACATGAGGTGTATAGTTGATGATGTTGGTACATCTTGATGGGTCATATTTTATGTGTATTTTATGAATTATTGGTACATATTTCGTGCATGGTTGATGAACTCGTTGATGGTATAGGTTGAGGTATAGGTTGGTGCATGGTTGATGCACTTGTTTATGATACAAGTTGATTACAGGTTGCTTGGTACAAGTTGATGCATGGTTGATGCACTTGTTTATGGTACATGTTGATTGGTATCGGTTGTTACAGTGGTATATCTCACAGTGATAGTGTGACAGTGGTTCTATCATTCTACTTCTACGTCAGGGTAGTTGGATGGGGAAAGGATAGGTGGTTGTAGCCAGAGAACATAGGGTGTTGTGGCCTCATTCTTGTTGTATCTAGAGAATTAGGGAGTTGGAGCTTCCCTCAGGTTGTAGCCTGAGAAACTAGGGGGTTGGAGCCTCCTTCTAGTTGCAGCTGTAAAACAAAGGAAGTTGGTGTTTCCAATTAATGTAATTCTTCAAGACATATAAGAAAAAACATTATGTGGTTTTCTCCCACTTTGAGTTTCCACGTAAAAACACTGGTGTAATTTTGATCCAGGTGGATATCGGTGGCCACCCACATTTTCCAACTAGCTCAAAATAGTTTTCTGACAATTTTGGTAATTTACTATTTTTGGCAGTTTTTTGGGTCTTGAACTTCTGGAGTCGTTTTGAGGCCCTAAACGACGTTTTTTGGGGATTCAGGGTCCAGGCGAATGGCAAAGGCTTCGTACTAGACTAGTCGAAAATCATTCTTCTCGGTTAGACCTTTCCAACAGTGTATCGAGAACCCCAAACAGAGATCGTATGCAAAAGTTACGCCCCGGGAAGTTGACGTATCAACTACCCCCATCGGGGCCCACAAACCTTTGGTTTTTCATCTTCTAGGGTTAGAGTTTTGAATTTTAATTATGTTAAAAAGGCCTTTGGAGCCTCATTTTAATAATCGTCTCTTGCAAATGTGAGTAGTCATCACATCTCTTCTTAGAGATAAGTTTCCACCATTCTAGCAAGTCTTTCACTCTATAATTTTGCAGTCTCTATACATTTCTTCCATTAATAGAAATTGTGTATTATTGTATCTTTGTGTTTATGGTTGCATCTCTAATACATTTTTTTTATATCATTGGATATCCACAATATCTCTGTGCATTTCTTTATTATATCTTCGCTTTCATTTCGTGTCGAAAATCCTCTGGATCAACTGTGTATGTGTATGATTGCTCATATTTTCATTGTTTATTTACTCTGTAATTATTGGATGATAATGCTACATTGTTATAACACTTGCATTTTATGGTGAAAAATGATTAAATTACTCTATTATTGATTCACCCCCCCCTCTTAGTAATCCAATAGAAGAAATATCACCGACTTGTCCTACCACAATTAACCCCATTGAGAAAATAGATGAAGCCCATCAGAATGACACAATGAGGGATTCTCAGTGGAAAAAATAGGTAGGATGGATATGGGTGAAGAGATGTGATGAGCCACCAGGGGTTGTTGCGTCCAAATGAGCCATAGTTGAAATATCTTTGGGGTGCATAGGAATATGCATAGTAACCCCAGAGATTAAAACTCGTGCATGTGTCGGGTCATCTAAGCTATCACTAATTTAGAAGATTTTTTGGTGGCAACATATTTGTGATCATAATGGTCGATGTGGTAGGTAGTTCTACCACGTCAACTTCCTCCCATTTTGGGAATATAGACTCATTAATGCCACTGAAAGGAGGTTGAATCGCTTGATTTTAAAGGTGGAGTTAATTACAGGGACTAGAAAAAATCTCTGCATTAATGCGATAATGAATGATCAATGTCCACCACGACTAATATAATGGCCAGAATGGGACGCGGTACTGGCCAACTCAAGGAAATGATGAACGTAGTGCTCTATTTTTGTATTATAGAGAGGGATATCATAGAGGGGGTTGTTAATTGGCAGGTCAAATATTAGCCTCCCTTCCCAGAGGTACAATCTGAATTTGAGTTAAGGACAAAGAATTTTCAGGAACAAAATAAAGTTGCCATTGTTTCCCCGAATCATGACAACACAGATCCATCCAGCGATCACGAGTCTCCTAATTCAACTAAACATAATGAGAGCGCTGATGGATTTGATGCCAATACCACAACCTACAAAAAGTGAAAGAGAGCGCCCAAAACTCATTATGCCGCTCATATTGACATTGACTTTGGCTCAAAAATAGATCGCTCATATCCACCCTGGGTGACCCTTGTTGAAGAAGAGGTTACCCACCCTCGACCCAATCCAAACTATGGTCTAGTAATGGAAAACGTCGGCGAAGAGAGTCCCAAAAGAAAACCGAGGTGGGTTCCCCCAATCAAAGTTAACAAGTAGCAAAGTTGATGAAGGAAATTTGCACGCAGTTGGTGATCCAAGAAAATTCAGAACTCTAAAAAATTGATCTTCTCAAATGCTAATGAAAATTACTCCATTGCGTAGAGTTCGACGATAAATTTCTAATAGTGCAAAAATTGCCTCAAATGAAATCTGTATGCAAAATTTATGGCCTTCAGAAGTTTGGAAAAAATAAGGCAAAACTCAAAGTAGTGGTCCCTTGTGGCAAGCCCACAGGTTTCCACGTGGTCTGTCCATACAAGTCGTACAACTGACAGAGTGACGTCATGCTGACATCAACAAGCTATTGTGGTAACATGAGAGGTTGTGATGTGTCACTCATTTTTTTCATTTTCAGGCACCCATGTGGACCAATAAAAATGTGTCATGTGTCATCCATATAGATGATGTGGCAGGTCACAGGTACAATCATCGTTCGTATGTTGATGTGGCAATGATGTGGTAGAATGTTGATGCAAGCAAGTGACTGTACTACAAGTGGACCAACCAAAGAGTGCCACGTGGCACTCTCTGATTGGCCAAAAATGGCTAAGGGAGAATCAAAATGGTTGGGTCGAATGGGAATCAAACCCTTGACCTACAAAGGAATATTCCAGAATATTCCAACAACTTCACATGCATGCTCTGACCGTTATGCCAACTATATCGCTTGTTATAACAAACTAGAATATTTAAACTTATAGTTGTATAACAATACGCCCAAAAGGGGATGTCGTGGGGATTGAACCTGTGACATCCGCTCACATGTTCCAACAACTTAACTCAAAGGTATGACCATTGCGCCATGTATGTGTGTTGGTTACAATAACCAACAACAAAATATTTAAAGTGTATTTATGTGTTGCTCGGGTATATAGGGGGATCGGGTGGTTGACCTAGCCCTATTTAAACCTGGCCTCTGACCCCTATACAACATGGGATTTGCATGACAATAGGGAAATTCGTGCCAAAGAGAGGGCCTACATAGAAATTTGTACAAATTGTATAATTTTCTTCGTTTTGTGTCCAAGAGGTTTTCCTATTTTGGATTTGTCTCGTTTTGTGTGATATTGAGTTAATTGAGAGAGGTATATAGTGTTTATTCTCATTTTTATTAGAATTTCGAGAGGAATCTGATGGTGATGTTATTTCTATGTAAATGTGTTATGTATGAAAGTCTTATTACCATTTTCTATGTATGAGACCCATAGTCTCGTTATACATGCAAAAAGGGGGTCTTTGGGCACCTATTCAGAACATAGTCGAGTTTATACTCGTCCTTCTCGGAATTTTGTGAGGAATTCAATGGTGACCTATGTTTCTGGGTTAGAGTAACAAAATTTAATAGTGCCTTCAAATTGGCCATTGTAATTCATCATTGTATCAAGCATTTCAGCATTAATAGAGCGGTCTCATTGTTTGGAACTCCATTATCAAACTATGTAATGAGCTATGTTATTTGTTGTCTCTATTTATCTCTATTTTGGCACTCATTATTTCTGCAAGTTATTATCAGTTAATGAAGTTATGGATAAATAAACATTTTCACATGATATTTTGCCAATAGTTAAGTCGATCTTCATTTTTCTGAATCTGGTCGGATGTTTAGTGTCTGTTTATGAACTAATTAACATTTAAGGATTTTCAGGCTAAATTGGTATCAAAGTTTTGTTGGTATCACGGGAAGGAAGTTGGTATTAGAACTCATTTGATATTTTTAGATCATGTGGTAACAGAGCCGGTTTTGACGTGTATTTGCAAGTGAATGCTTACGAGGTCTAAACTCAAGCTTGGTGAAGAATCATTTGAAGGGTACATTCCTAAAACTAGTTTGAGACGTGCATTTCAAAATCAAGAAATGACTTCAACAAAAGACAGGGATTCTTCTAATCCAGATCCTTTTGGTACTGAAGAGGCATTCTTTTCTGCATTCATGGTAATGAGGGCCATGGTGGAAGAAATGTACGAGGATTGAAAGAAGGCCAATAGAATTGGTGGTAAAAGAAAAGGAAAGCCACACAACTTTGAGAAGCAATCGAAGGGAAAAGAAGAGAAGAAGTCTACATGTTCTCACTACGAGAAGAAAGGACGTGATGAGAAGCATTGTTGGAAGTTGCATCCATAATTGAAACCGAAGTGGGCTTAGTCTAGGAAGGGTTAAAAGAAGAACACGACCATAGTTTAGGATCTTGGATCAGATTCTAAGGATGAAACTAAGGGTACAACTATGGGCATCAAAGGTAAACTTATGTTGTAAGTTTCAGTTTGCGTACTTCTTCTGCAAAGTCTAAAGTAATTCCTAATGGAAGGAAAAGAAAAGAACTGTTTCATTTATGAGTTATCTCAAAGAACAATAAGATTGATACACTTGTTGATAATGGATCATAAGTAAATATTATTTCATAGCAAGTTGTTCAGAATTTGGGATTAGAAACTAGGCCTCATCAGAGACCATATCCTTTGGGTTGGATTTGTAATAATTCCCAGGTACAGGTAACTAAGCAATGTAAGTTACGATTTGTGATCACATATAGTTTCATTGATGATGAAGAGTTAGACATTTTTCCACTCGACATTTGTGGAATAGTTTTGGGAAGTCCATACTTGTATGACAGGAAGGCCATTTTCTACAGGGAACAGAACAAGTTTCATATTTTCAAGGATGGGATTGAGTTCATTGTGAGAGATCATTAGATGAAGACAAATTTGACAGTTGTGACTACAGGGCACGTGAAAATGCTAGTTAATTCTAGTATATAGGATCTAGATTTACATCCTATGGTTGAAATTAAAACATGTCCTTTGGTTGATGTTGTTCCCGTTAAGAAGAGAAAATATGTTGATGGTTCATTCTCTTTCGCATCTGTATATTCAGTTTTGTTTTCCAGTCTTTTATTAATAAACAAAGTATGTTTAGTAGTTGCAATAGTGAATGACGAAGTTTATGAATTTAAGGGAATGATTAACTTGGTAAACAATGTTGTTTCAGTCTTCATTATGGTTGTGATGGGTCGGGTATCCAATTAGGAAGGAGGGATGATACTGGACAAGTGAGGCGACAATGCTCTCACTTCATTTCTGAATAATCCATACTTTTGGAGGTCCAAAAGTTCTTCACTAGGAAGGTGTGATCTAGGAGGATTCAGAACGCTAAAAAATTGATCTTCTCAAATGATAACGAAAATGAATCCATTGTTTATAGTTCGGATATAGCTTTCCAACGGTGCAAAAATCACCTCAAATGGAGTTTGTATGAAAAAGTTATGGCCTTCGAAAATTTGGCAAAAACATGGCAAAAGTCAAAGTAGGGGTCCCGCATGGTAGGCCCACGGGCTGCCATGTGGTTTGTCCGTACAGGCCATACAAATGATAGAGTGATGTCATTCTGACATAAAGAAGCTCACGTGGAAACATGAGAGGCTGCCACGTGTCACTCATTTTTGGCATTTTCAAGCACCCATGTGGACCAATAAAAATGTGCCATGTGTCATCTGTACAGATGACATGGAATCCATACGATGATGTGGTAGGGGACAGGTGGAAAGTACACTTAGTGTCCATACGTTGGCATGGAAATGATTGGGCAGTGACATGGCAGAATGCTGACGTAAGCAGGTGACTGTACTACAAGTGGACCAAACAGAGAGTGCCACATGATACTCTCTGATTGGACAATAATGGCTAAGGGAGAATCAAAATGGTTGGGTCAAATAGGAATCAAACCCAGGAACTATAGAGGAATATTCCCAAATATTCCAATGACTTCAAATGCATGCTCTAACTGTTACACCAACTATATCACTTGTTATAACAAACCAGAATAATTATATTTAAAGTTACAATTGTATAACAATACGCCCAAAACGAGAGGCCACGGGGATTAAACCCATGACCTCCGCTCAGATGTTCCAATGAATTAACTCAAAGGTCTGACCATTGTGTCATGTATGTGTGTTGGTTACAATAACCAACAACAAAATATTTAAAGTGTATTTATGTGTTGCCCGGGTATATAGGTGGGTCGGGTGGCCGACCTAGCCCTATTTAAACCTAGCCTTTGACCCCTATACAACATGGGATTTGCATGCCAGTGGGGAAATATATGCCAAAGAGAGGGCTTGCATAGAAATTTGTGCCAGTGGTACAATTTTCTTCGTTTTGCGTGCAAGAGGTGTTCCTATTTTGGATTTGTCTCGTTTTGTGTGTTATTGATTTCATTAAGAGAGATATAGAGTGTTTATACTCATTTTTCTCAGAATTTTGAGAGGAATCTGATGGTAATGTTAGTTCTATGTAAAAGTGCTATGTGTGAAAGTCTTATTACCATTTTCTGTGTATGATACCCATAGTCTCGTTATACGTGCAAAAAGTGGGTCTTTGGGCACATGTTTAGAACATAGTCGAGTTTATACTCGTTCTTCTTAGAATTTGGTGAGGAATTCAATGGTGCCATGTGTTTCTAGGTTGGAGTAACATACTATAAGAGTACCTTCAAATTGGCCATTGTAAGTCATCATTGTATCAAGCATCTGAGCATTAATAGAGCGGTCTCACTGTTTGGAACTCTATTATCAAACTGTGTAATGAGATATGTTATTTGTTGTCTCTATTTATCTCTATTTTGCAACTCATTGTTTCCACAATTTATTATCAGTTAATGAAGTTATGGATAAATAAGCATTTTTGCATCATGTTTTGCAAATAGTTAAGTCAATCTTCATTTTTCTGAATCTGGTCGAACGTTTAGTGTCTGCTTATGAACTAATTGACATCTAAGGATCTTGAGGTTGAATTGGTATCATAGTTTTGTTGGTATCATGGGAAGGAAATTGGTATCAGAACTCATTTTGTATTTTCAGATCAGTTGGCTAGACAACAGGTCTTTCAAAACAACATGATGAGAAAGGTGGATACTATGGACCAACAATTGGCTCTACCCTCCTTGCCAAAATCTACATCACCAGCAAACCAAGACATTGATGCTTATGGAGTCAGTCAGCGTAGAGTGTTAAGCATAGAATCCCTCATTGTCATCCCTTCAGCCTTGACTATAACATTTTTTGACCTATCACAGGTCCCTACTTCTAAAATCTAAAGCTTTATCTCTACTATGGTTCAAAAACTAGGGGAACACCACAAGAGATCGCTTGTGAATACGCCCAATTACGCATTCAATTTTACCAAGTATTTCTTCACGCTGCTAGAAGATCCCAATTAAAACAAGAATCCCATGCCCATCAGGAAGTTGAAGCAACCCGAGAAAATTTGCAGGCCTTACACAGAGATGAAGTGACTGCACATACTGAAAATCAGGGCCAATATGTGACCATCCTAGACATTCACACTGAGATGTTCATTGATATTAATGAGGCATATCCCCGATGTTATAGAGCAAGTTTTAGGTTGAGCACAGCCCGACCCAACCACAAATCAAGAGCTACAACTTGGGAATCCTACACCCAATGTCACCTCAATGTAGGTCCCGCACTTCAAGGGTGACTAGGTCACTCTAGGGAGGTGATATCAGTGACCCTAGGGGGAATGAGATGGATATGTATAGAGATGGAAGTGGAGCCCCTAGAGTTCAAGTATAAGTGGAGTGAAATGTGGGAAGAGATGCCTTGTAAATCAAGTGATTGTTTCCCCAAAGGTATAGTACTTCTTCGGATGATTGTACCTGCCCGAGACACAAGAAAATCCAACTTGCAATGATATATGTTAGTATGGATCAACAAGTTAAGATTACTGTCCCTAATTTGCAGCAATAGATGACATTTTATATCAGTAAATAAAGAATTCAAATCAGCATACAAATATCTAAACTAGTTAAGCAAATCAACATCAAGATTAGCAATGAATATAGGCTGAAAAATGACACTTTGAAGTTGAATAAAGCAAGTTGTTATAAAATGTATATTTCTGCAGAAAATTGCAGCCTTATGGCTGTAGCTTTCAGTAACTTATATCAGCAAATTACACCATCAAAACATGCCAACAATTATCCCAAAATATGTGCCCTAATTAGTGGAGTTAGTGTGTAAAATTGAGGAGCTACTCTAGGGTTAGTTTAGGAGTTATGGTTAGTAGTTTATCTAGGTTAGATCAGCCCTAATGGCTGTAGGTTAGGGTTTGAAACAGAAAGTAAAGTAGTGGGAGAGAGGGGATTCCCTAGTAGGGGAATACTCCTCTCAATGAGGCAAACCAACTCCAAGCAAGAGACCTTTCAAAAGATAAAAAATTCACGTTTCCCAAGGCAATGATTCTATATCTCCAATGCAAAAAATATATGACTATTGTCTTTACTATTGGGTTAATGGAATCAAATTAAAGAAAGAGCTACAAAAGCTACCTCCTTGGGGGTGTAATCCCTTTTACTTTCCAAGACAAGTTTCTCTAGCTAGGGTTTAAGCTAAGAGGGTGTATGCCCTTATACTTGACTTAGCAAACCCTTGTTTAACCAATACAATGAAGCATAAAATGATGAATTTTATGGTCGGGGTGTATTCCCTTATACTTCCCACCTAGATCCTAGCACAACAATCCTTGACTTGAAAGAATGATAGCATAAGAGTAAAAGACCATACCAAAATCAAGAAAGACGCTAAGATAATCCACCATAAAAGCTAGAAAGCATTTATCCAAGGTTATCGCCTCACTCCTCCATCAACCATTCATCAGGATGGCCATAAACAAGTGCAAAAGAGATAAATAGAGCTAAATCTAGCAGAAATTTTAGACCAATACTTCTCAGAATGAGGGAGAGTTATGTTAAAATGAGATCTTATGATCTCTTATTTATACAAAATGTCACCAAGGTGACTTGTCCATAAATTAAGGGGTAAACCACAAGACGAAGGGTCAATGAACCTAATCTTTCCCCCTTTAACAAAGTAATATTAAAAAAATCATCTAAAGTTTCACTTTTGCACAAATAAACCTTAATTTTACATGGATGTCTCCCCTTTAGGGGACATTTTTCCACTTTGAAGAAGTCGTTGGTGTTGGAGAAGCATGGGTAGGCCTCCAAAGGCCACATATCAAGAATCTAGATGATCTCATCATGGTTCAGACCCTCTTCTCCTCAAAATGTCCATGTATCAATGAGTGGCACCTCACCACCAAGCCCTAACCCCCCTAGGTGACATCATGCCTCTAGGATTGATGTTTTGCCTCTCCTAGGAAAAATGTTTGGCATGTGGGGGCTAGACTATGTTGTCCAAGTCAATATCAAGGCCTTCCAAGTCTGATCTTTCTCATCTTCCATGTGGTCCCTTGGCATCCAACCTGTGGGCTTGTAGCCCCATGGAAGCCCAAGCTAGGCTTGTTCTCCCAAAACTATCCACCAACTAGGTCCTGTAAAGACAAATAAGAACGCCCTCCAAGGATCTCAAGTCATAACATCATGATAAGTGAATCCAATCAATAAATAAGCCATCTAAGAATGTGCATCAAAGATCACTATATCAAACAATTAATTTCTCAAAGACACTATGCGACTTGTCAAGCTTGAATATGGGAAGGTTGACGAGGTGTCCTATTGGGTAGATCTTGCCCTAATTCAAGGAGAGTTTACAAGAGATCCCTCTCTAAGCCATGTAAAATGGATGAAGTGGTTGGGTTCAAGACTCAATGGGTGTAGGGCTCATGACATATAAGGGGTCGTAGTGTCTCATTCATGGGTGCCTTTGTAGAGGGTGTGTGGTACCTTCATCCGCAATGCACTTTTTCCAAGCCCATCAATTTCATTTTATCTTTCTTTCTTTGTATTTTCTTTCAATATAGCATAAGGAGAGGTTGAACGACATTTCCCTTGTGTGGTGACCAGATGATGGCAATGTCACCCACAAACACCTAGTGGAAATGAGAAGGTTGGCTCGTGATGAGACCCCCTTTCTCTCATCCATGCAACTGATAGTCATTACCCTGGTTTGGTGACCAGATGATGGCAATATCATATCACTAGATATTCATGGACGTGATAGGTTAGCTCGTGATGAGACCTCCTATCCTTCAACTAACCTTTTAAGCATTCTTTATTATATTGTGGGTCCCCTTTACTCAAAGATGAGTGTTTCATTGCTTTCTTGGGTGATCCTTGGGCGAAGAATCTGGAAGGTTTATACAATGATTTTATATTTTACCCAACATCAACCCCTCTGGGCCTTCATCCCCTTCTTCCCATAGAATGAGGGACAACCCCTTTTTGGATCAATACACCCTAAAATCCCAAGAGATAAGGAAATAATGATGGAAAGTGGTAAGTATGGTCGAGAATGGTACGATGGCTCTTTAAGGGAGTTCCTAATAGCAAACCCATCCCCAAGGAAGACCACTTACTAGGGTAGATTGTAAATCACCAAGGTGAAGAAGGGAAAAAGGCATAATGCGCAAGCATATATCATGAAATATAGAGAAATCTAAGATACAACATACTCAATTGGCTTAAATATTGAAATGATGTTCACCGTAATATTGACTTGTACCTCATGGAACAAGACCCACTGCCTTCCAGAAACCAGTTGATGTGGTTGATGCCATATGGATATTTGTGACCATCTATGGTGGTGAGAGGGGTTTCCATCTATGCAAAAGGGTATTGTTGGTCATGTAGTCTCTCGACACTCCATATCTACAACCTGAGGGCCTTGAGACATAATCTCCTTAATTATCCGCAAAATGGGGATAACACCCAGGTTTACCAATGGTAACAGGTTCAACAAGAGCTTCTTCCCCTACAGAAACTGCAAGCAGTCACCAAGTGCATTCATGTCCTGCCTCCAAATCTTGAACTTCATGCATGGATTCAACAAGTAACATCAAAGGAGATAGAACTATAGAAGCAGATTGTCGATGCTGAAGAAACTATCTAGGATGGTCGAAATCATTCCCAGGAGTTCTCTACATTGGTCAATCAAAGCTTTAATTTATGGGACCACTTACAAACTCCTCTTGAACTAACTACTATCCATGATCTACTTCACATGGCTAAGGCAAAGGTCGCCCAACAAAAGAGATATTTGGCCACTTTGCCTTCTGAGGAGTGCATTTCTGCGATGATAGAAATTGTAGAAAAAATGAAAGAGATCAATGTAGCTTGGGCTAAGCAGCACAATATGTCTGAGATGACCACTTATGTGGCAGATAAGGCCTTGTTCTTGTTTACGCAACCTTTCGACGTGAAATTCTATGCCATCCCTCTCATTGAAAAAATAAATACAATTGACCTGACAACTTCTCAGGTCACAAAAGTTGAAGTTGAGTCCGTTGTTCAGGTCACATAGGATCTCTAGGGATACATTAATGAGCCTGAGTGCCTCTTTAAGGAGTTCATGCAAGAACTTAGAATCACTCTCCCTTTCGTTGTGGCGGTAATTCCATGAAGTTGTTGGCTCGAGGATGAGCCAAGTAATAGTGGTGGGTGCCTATTGGTACCCAAAGTATTGTTTTAATCTCACGTGCATGCACAAATGGAGTTGTGCACACTCATTCCAATTTTTGTGCATGTTTCTTCCAAGTTTTGTACGCTTCCATTCCAGTTTTGCGCGCACTTGAGCTAAATGTGCAAAGAAGGACAAGAAGTGTGTTCCAAACCAAGTTTTGATAGTGTGCACCAAATCCAATATATCAAATATGTGCATCAATTGAAGTTTTATCAGTAGCATTGGAAGTCAAGAAGTTGCACACTGAAATCAAGAAAGGAATCATCGGGAAAAATTCTCTAATTATTAAGGCCAACAACACATGGGAACATGGAGCTCACAAAATATGAGTTAGAGAGGTAGTTAATATTTCCCCGATTCCAAAAGGCTATGTGGATTGCAGAAATGTGTCAGAAGTGTGCAAGGCAGTTTGTTAATAGAGCGAGTGTAGTAGAGAAAAAAGAGACAGAGCTCCTAAACAGATAAATCTATAAAAGGAAGCAACGACATCAAAAATGGAGTTAGATGGTGAGAGATTCAGGCACTCGCATAGATGATTCATCGAGTGTTGTATGATGAACCTCACTTTGAGCCTTTGTAATGTTGTAATGCTTCTAAACATAAGTTTGAGTCTATCATGTGTCTGAGGTTTATAAGGATGCACATGGCACAATATGTTGTAATTCTGGGGAATTATCTAAAGAGGACATGATGCTTTGTTGTTGTTGAATCTAGTATGCTTAATGTATGCTTGTGTTCTATGGAATGGAAGGAATAATAAAGCTACAATAGTTATGATCTATCATGTGTCATTCATATGTTATTTGGATATGTGTCTGTATTGTTTTACTTATTGATTAATAGTAAGTTGATGTTAATGGAGTGCGTGAATACCATCCCAAATGGATCCCTAGGTATTTATCCCTTCTTCCCTGTCACAAGACCAAATGGTCTATGTGCTCCTCATTGCGTCTCGAGTGAGACCTTCTTCGGCCTTGGCTGAAGATTGATATGTTGATGATTTGGGGGTTTTGTTGGTCGACTTTGGATGAACCCTGGGTCTAAACTCTCCAATGTTAAGAAGGATGTGTGCAATAATGAAACAATGCCCAACATGTGATTTAGTGACGCATGGTATTTCAGCCCATGGTTTTCTAATTCCGATTAATGAATTTAGGATGTAATCTAATCCAAGTCAATGGATTAGGGATATTTTTGGGATGTCGCAAGATCCTATATATTGTATTTTAAACAATGAAGTTGCATGATAATAGAATTAGAGGTGCAGCTCTAAAAAATTTCGTTGGTTTTCTCGGTTGGGTTTCGAGGGTAAATCTCTATGTGTATGTGTGATTCCAATTATTTTCTTTTCCATGTTAAGAATTTTTGTGTGCATTTCATTACTGTGAAAAGTTTAAAACTTGCAGGAATGGGCCAGGTTGATTGGGAATTGTCACTTCACATTACTATATACATCACCATCAATATTTTACATTGTCTTGTGGCATTGACCCCTCGTCGCTACCATAATTAAGGTAACCTTACCCCATTTATGTTATTTTCCTAAAATAACAATGGCTATCCTTCTAGATTGATACTTTGGAGGAAGGTCAGTCATGTACTATCTTTACATAGGATTAATTTTTCCAAGTGTACTATGCCTGTCATGAATAAGATAGACATTTCTTGTTTGAGTTGTATCAACATGAGTTCCTATTGGGTAGTCATTGGTCAACAAAAATGGAATCATAACCCTTTTTGTGGAGATGTTCAACTAAGAGCATCTACTTAATTTTTGAAATACCAAATTCAGTGGTACCAAAAATGGTCACAATTGAGAAATGTTGAGCAACATGTAAATTTGTGTAAGAGGTGAATACAGTGTTCCTCCCATGGTGATACTAGAACATCAGAAACTATTGAAACTACCCCATATTTATGCTTGCCTAAGACAATCTCATAGGGCTTGTCAGGCTGCTAAATTGAAGCTTTTAAGTGACCTGAAACACTAAATTGTCAAACCAGGGTTGGTAAACTTTGAGCTGATACACAGTATGTGCAGGTAAGCGTCTAGTCTCTATCTGAATGCTATCCTAATAATAAAACACACACCTATTCTAAGAACTTGAATTCTAATGACTAACTTGAAACTGAGCATTTCCTATTTAAGTCATCAACATAAAAACAGTCTTGTGCTCAAATGCTGGTACTGCTATTCTTATTCCCAAAATGTGGTTCCACAAGATTATTTTACCTCTATGTTCGATCATTTACCATCATCATTTCTGTTTAATTTAGGACACACAGAGTATTGTCGAAAATGCATTCATTCTGAGCAGCAAAAATCAATCTATTATGTCTACAGGAAAACAGAGTATTGTGCTACTAACTGGTACCAGGAGCTCCTTT
>JZKD02S0309371.1:688950-729353 GCA_000966675.3 Picea glauca
TCTCTCTCTCTCTCTCTCTCTCTCTCTCTCTCTCTCTATATATATATATATATATATATATATATATATATATATATTCTCTAGTGAGTACTCTACAAAATTGGGTTACTATGATGTTGTTGAAGCTAGCTTTGAAGATAAACCTTGCTGGTGGTGGGGCCCTATTTGAAAGTTAAAGGCACCTTTAAAGTGGAAAATCACTCTATGGTTTGCCCTAAATAACAAGCTTCTCACATGGGAAAACAATACCAAAAGAGGGATGGGTGGGGCCAAGTGTATGTGTCCTCTACAAACCTAGTGAAGAATCTTATGCTCACTTGTTCTCTCAGCGTGACTACACTAAAGCAGTCATTTCCATTATAGCCCAGAATCTTCAAGTCAATGTGAGTTGGGAGCACTTGGAGCTCGTCGACTTCCTTAGTTTGTGGTTAAGGGGAAAATGGGTAAATCATATGGAGGCCTTTCTATGTGTCCTGGTTTACAACATTTGGAGGGACATAAACAATCTTATATTTAAAGACGTCCTTATCCCCCTTGAGCATTGTTCTTCTATCATCCTTGGTCTCTCCAATGAGTTCGTTGTAAAACAAAATCCCTAGAAAACCTGGGTTCCAGTATTTGGCATTAGTAATTAAATTAAGTCCTAGTTGTTAGATCGAAAGTGAACATGAGATTAGATCTCAGTTGTAGATCATTTTAGGAGATCTAGGGTTTTGGACTTAGGGTAAACTCAAGGTTATAAAATACAACCTATGAGAGAGGAGGAGACACAGTGATGGTTCACAAAGAGTGATTGAGCACTCAGATATGCAGGGGCAGGGGTTGAGGAAAGGGTGTAGGGGGAAACAAGGGAGATAGCAGCTAGGTGGGCTAGGCTATTTGTAGCAACATTTGTATTTCCTTAGAAGGGCCATTATCCCAAGACGAGAGCCCCAATTTTATTTAATAAAATCAACACAAATATGGTTTTCCAATGAGGGTTTTTCTAGGGGTTATTTACCCAAAAATATCATTTGCAAATAGTTTGGTTTCTGATTTTGCTTCCACTAAATTTTATTGTTAAGTAACCTAGTTGTTCTATTATTCAGTAAATGTGTTTTTCTTGAAATTACTGGTTGTTTCTAGGTTTTCATATTTCAACATGGTATCTGAGTTTGGTCTCTGACACAAACCAGATTGCATTGAAGACTAGATTATTTGCAACACAAAAAAAATTGTTTGATTTTTGCAGGGTTGTGAGAAAGTCTAAACCCGAGAAAAAAGGGGGGTGGAAAGAAGATATGTATAGTCGTATGTACTATAGTCACCATATAATGTAAAACCATCGACAGTCACCATACAACATAAAACCACCGATAGTCACCATACAATGTACAACCACCGACTACAACAGAGCAGATCTGCTGCAGATTCGATTATTGGTGTAAAGGAGGATCGAGCTATGCTATGACAGCCACAAAGGTGAGGGTTGTCTATGTGTGGAGCTGCAGTTGTGGACTTGTGATTCGTGCAACATAGAGGAGCGGGTTGTGGGTGCGTCTGCAAGGAGATTGGGATGAGGTGTGTGCTTCCACAACAGCCACCAAATCAAAAGATCCACCAATGTGGAAAAAGGATAGCCACCAAGGAACATGGAGCCACATGTTGGCTAAGGGCACGTGTTCGAGGGACCTGACGGTAGATTGAAGCGGTATTATGTGGGTGCGAGGTTGTTTGAGATGCCGCCAAACTGAAAACATGGAACCGGTCGTGGGAGTATCCAGTCATCGGCAGCCAGAGGTAAGGTCACGTGGAGTAATGGAGTGATGAAGGAGGAGGCCAGGCAACTCAATAGTCAGGTTGTGCATGGGTACGTGAGATACAATAGTCATCGGTGGAGAGTTGGCATAGGTCGCAGGCCAACCACTAGGGCAAGAGCTGCTAAACCAGCAGCACAGTTGCCAAAACAACCAACGGAGAGCCAAACTCTAGTGGAGGTGGAGGAGAAGCCATCCCCTTCGACTTCAGTCAAGAGACCCACGTGGTTTGAGAAGATCTTGCGGGATGCTCAGGAGCATTTTTAGCCTCCTAGGTCCACATTAAGAGAGAATAGACCTCCATGGAAATTTCCACAGTATATGGCTTTGATGACCAACATCATAGACTCATAGCCCTCCAACTTTGAGGAAGCAACTAGCCAGTAGGTGTGGAGAGATTCCATGGTGGAGGAGCACAACTCCATTATGAGGAATGATGTCTGGGAGATTGTGCCAAGGCTAGAGGGAAAGTCAATTGTGACTTCTAGGTAGATTTACAAGGTAAATCATGCAACAGTTGTAGTGTGGAGAAGTACAAGGCTTGATTTGTGGCTTGTGGGTTTTCTTAGAGAGAGGGAGTAGACTATCAGGAGACTTTTTCTCCTATAGCCAAATACTCCTCTATTGAGGAAATTATCTTTATAGCTTCTTATATGTGTTGGAGCATTCGTTGAATTGATGTGAAGATCGCCTTCCTCAACGACATCATTGAGGAAGAGTTCTACATTGAGCATCCACAAGGGTTTAAGGTCCATGACAGAGAGACACATGTATGCGGGCTTAAGAAAGCCTTGTATGGACTCAAATAGGCACCCAAGGTATCGTACTCCAAGATCGACAATTATCTGCAAGATATGGGCTTCACCAAGAGTGAGGAAAATCCCAACCTATACTTTTTTTTGTTTGGATATGAGATCCTCATGTTGGTTTTGTATGTGGATGATCTCATTTTGACAGGTGCAAAGAGTCTAATTTCACATTGAAAGTCAAATCTAGCGTCATAATTTTATATGAATGATATTGGGTCGATGCATTAGTTTCTGGGACTTGACGTTTGGCAGTGATCGGGTGAGATCTTCCTCAGACAAGGGAATTACACTTTAGAGATCCTAAAGAGATTCAGGATGCAGGATAGCAAATCGATGGCCACTTCGATGGTGAACAACGTGAAGAAGATTGATTCTTCAGCTTTAAAGTTGGCAGAATCCATATAGTACATGCATTTGATTGGCTCGTTGATGTATTTGGTCAACACTCCACCAGATATATGATTTGTTGTTAACACCTTGAGCCAGTTCATGGTGGAGCTAAGGAGGTTCATTGGGTGGAAGTAAAGCCCGTGCCTAGATACTTACAGGGAATAGTAGGATATGGATTGTAGTACCTTGGTGGAGATGGTGTGAGGTTGCATGGGTTTCTCTGATTCATATTGGGTAGGAAATTATACAAATTGGAAGAGTACTTATGGGTGTTGCTTCAGTTTGGGGTCAGCAGTCATTTCCTGGTTCAACAGGAAGTAGACTTCAATAGCACTTAGTTCAGCAGAGGCAGAGTACATGGTGACTAGTCTAGCTAGTTGTGAAGCCATCTGGCTTCGCAAACTACTCACATGATTGTTTGTTTAGGATATTGAGCCGATAGTGATCCACTATGATAACCAGAGTTGCATCAAACTCTCGGAGAATCCAGTGTTTCATGACAGGTCAAAGTACATTGAGATCATGTACAACTTCATCAAAGACAAGGTGCAGAAGGGAGCAGTTCAACTTCAATATATTCCTACAGAGGATAAGTTGGTAGACATTTTCACCAACCCTTTGGTCAAGGGCAAGATTTTCTTCTTCAGAGACAAGCTCAAACTGGTGGAGAATACCTTCCTCGTTAAGAGGCAGTGTTAGTGTTTGTAGCTTGGACATGTATTTTTGAAAGGTTGTCTACATGCGGAAATCATCATTAAATGTATCTTATACCTTTCCTAGAATTAACTTTATTAATTTATTAATAAAGTGAATGTCTTTTATTAAAGTGACTTTAATGGCATTGTCTAGTTGTTCTACGAAGTGGCCTTTTTCACCGGAATACGACAATATAAATTTACACGAATCACTATTTTTTTTGTTCAAAATCCATTTATGAATGAAGAAATGGATTCAACATGCTGAAAAACCCCTGGGGCATCCAGATTATACAGAAATAATCACTCAAATCTACGAATCTAATAACTTCTGGTCGGATTTCAGGCAAATGTCCCCCGAAAAAATCATCATTTCGTAGAACGTTTAGACTGCGACTACTTTAATTAATAAAGTGGCTAAGTTAAACTCACTTAATGATTTAACTAAAAGGGAGTCATTGATCTCACGATATAATCTTGACCATTGAGATTAGGTAAACGACTCAAGTAAAAGACAAAGAGGGTAAAGGAAAAAGACACAAAAAGCAGGGATAATTTTACAGATGGAAATTTATATTAAAATGTAGAAACATGGGCTAATCTTACTAGTCCTTAATATGCAAAATGTAAAATGTTTGGCGATAGTTTTGTAAAAATATTCAAATTTCTAAGGATTTAATATAGCTTCTATCAAATATTGGCAATTTTTAAGGTAAAATAATTTTATTCTATGGAATTTGGGCTAATAGTTTTTAGAAAAAATGGAAATTAGCGAATAGTTTTTTTGGAAAAAACCATGGAAAATTAGCCCATTTGCGAAATTTAGCCCCTAAAATCATCTATGACAAAAAGAATTCATTTTCACAAGTCACGTGAGGTGAAGGAGAGGAAAAATCAGATCTGATTTTTCCAACATTGGTGAAGAAGAGGGATAGGTACAAATGTATTTCAAGGAAACATGGATTTCGAGGCAGCACATATTTCGATCCAACACGAAAATTGAGGTAGGATGTATTTTGAGGCAACATGAAAATTGGGGTAGCATGGATTTTGAGGTAGTACATATTTCAAGGCAACACAAATTTCAAGGTAGCATGTAGATCGAGGTAGCACATGTGGGATACATTTATCACAGCAGTCAGATTCATTCATACAACAGGTTGTACATGTCTTATGGACAACTTCAGTGTTCAACAAGCACGTAGATCAAGGCACTGTAATTTTCAGGTTTGTAGATTTTGGTTGTGGTTTTTCTTTTTGAGAGCCATTTTTCCTATGATGGGAGCTCTTGTAAGTTCTGAAGATATTTTTAATGATGAACTAGTCTGGAAGAGCATAAATAATTGTGTATTGTGTGTGATTGCTTTTCTCGTTTTCTGATGCAAGAAAGAGTTAATAATTTTAGGAAAGTAATTAGATTTGATCAGTTCACTGAGTTAGTTGATTTAGAGTAAATTAACATGGCCATTACGCTTCTCAGTGTCCACAGAGGAAGAAATTCAAGGGGAAGTCGTAAACAGTTGCAACTACTATAGAGATACAACTGAGCGAAATTGCATGCAAGTTCGAGAATGATTGTGCATTTATCTCTTCTCTTTCTATCGGCACCACTCCCAAGAGTGATTGGTACTTGGACAATGGTGCATCCCACTGCATGACAGAGGCTAGAGATATATTCAACATATTTTCAAAGGATGACTTAGATCTCCATGTAGATCTTGGAAATGAGGACATGTATGCAGTCAGGGGTCAAGGGACAATGCAGTTTTGGTTGGAGTTGGGAGGGTCCTTTGATGTGCATGAGGTATTTTATGTACCTAGCTTGAGAAGAACATGTTTTCCATCTCACTCATGGAGGAAAAAGTTAATGAGGTTAACTTCCGGAGAGGGCAGGTGTTCATTTTCCTAGAGGGAGCGAATCCAGATATTGTTGTGAGGATTAGAGTCTAGGATGGGAACCTTTACAAACTTCAAGGCCAACCTACACAGGTATTGTTGCACACCAGTGAGAGATTGTGTGATATGCAGCACAGGAGGATGGGTCATCTCCATCATAAAGATTTACCATTACTGATTTTGATGGTCACTGGGCTTCCATAATTCAGTATGGACCAGCAGGGGGTGTGCACAAGGTTGCACACTTGGAAAGAACATCAAGGAAACCTTTCCTAGCAATTAGACTCAATCCAAGGGAATCTTGGATCCAATCCATTCAGACGTTGATGGGCCTATGTCAGTAGCTTCAGTGAAGGGAGCATCCTACTTTGTGAACTCCATTGATGACTTCTCTATAGAATGTGGTGAGTACCTACATAAGAGATCTAGCTAGCAGAAGAATGAATACAGCTTGCAAAATAGAGAAGACAAGAGTAAAAGATGAATTTCGCAATAGACAAGATATGGCCATAGGTTGTATATGCATGTTTGTTTATCCTGAACTTTTCCATCAAGTATATGATGAATCATGAGACTCAACTCCAAACAAATTATGGACCAGATTGGAGGCTCTATTTTGGAATAAGGAAGATTGCATGCAAAAGGTTGACAAGATAGAGCCAGTAGAAAAGCCACTAGAAGATCAATCCTCTCAGTTTGAAGAGCCTTCTACACAAGTATTTGCACAAATTTGTGTTCTATTCATTGAAGATGATGTCTACTCCATTTCAAATCTATTTTCTGAATCACATATGGAACATATCATCCATTCTAATTAGGAGCCGCATGCAAACATTTTTTCATGTGTCATTCATGCATCTCGAGAACCATATGCAAAGACTCCCATGCATGCATCTCAGGAGCCAAAAGGAGGGAAATGCACATTAGATTAAATTCTCACATTTTTTTAGTAGAATTTGCATAAACAAATTGTATATTTGAATTCCTCTCAGAAAAATACCCAATTTCAAAAAACAAATCATCTGAAACGAAGTCCAGGAAGTGAAGTTATGAGTATTTTAAAATCAACAAATTTTCATCATTTTTCTGGAAACAGTCATACGATTTTAAAAGTTTCATCTTGTCACACACCTGACCCCTAAGTACCTTTTTTAGGGATGGGGTAACAAATTTTCTCTTTTCTCAATTCATCTCGAATGCATGTAACTAGGATTACATTGTCTTCGATTTGAACAGGGTTCTTCAACAACTATAAATTTATCCAGATCCAAGTTCTGGATCGAAATTTAAGGTATTTTATAGTTCTTTAGGCCTTCAACGACTAGAGTCTCTCACTGCCATGTGGCTCCTTGTCACCCAATAGTCCACACCATCATAGCATACAAGGCCTCGCCCAACCAGAGGTTGACACTTGTCGAGCTCTTATAGACCTATCAAATTAATTAATCATTATCATAATAAATTCCCTCTCTTTCTTTATTAATCATTTATTTAATCCCTATTAGGGATAATTAATCTTCATTAAAATTAATTAACCCTGTAAATTCCGTTTTTACCTGGCCTAAATTTTCAATCTAATTAAACAAAGGATTACTCCCCTTTTTCCTTAGAAATCCAACATTTCGGGATGGATTAGTGTTAATTATTATATTAAAGCCCCATCACATTAACTCATAATCAAATCATATTACTAATTAGTTTTTAATTAATTATATTATAATATAATCACAATAAATTGTATTATGATATTATTAAATATTTTAACTTGTACTTAGGATCATTAATAGCAAGTACTATGTAAATCTCTGGACTTCAGCGTATTTACTCTCCATCCTCTAATGCACATACCCATAATTCCCAAAAGTCGAAGATTCGAAGAGGGTCCCACTTATATTATATTGTAATGCAAATATAATTTAATTATATTAGATTACAATATAATGAATTTCATTAAATGCTTATTACAATTAATTTCATTGGTTTAATTACATTAAATATAATATAATGTAATTAATTATTTTTAATGTTCATGTGAACATTGGAACAGGGGAAGATAGGTCCGGGCCTTCGACTATTTTAGCTCATGCACTCTATCACCCCAAACATCCTGGAGTCACGAAGTCCCGAAGAGGTCCACACTTATACGTGTTACGCATTAAATAATAATTTTTAAAAGGGAAAGGGATTGGCCTCATCCACGTTCAAATATTATAATAAACCTTTATTATTATATAATATATTATATTACACCCCTTTGGAAATTGCACCCGAGTTTATTAAATCCCTAATTATATTTAATATTGGAATGAGAGAAAAATCTTTGAGTCAACTCCTTCATCTCTTCAACACACTCTCCATTCTCAAACCTCCCGGAGCCTCGAAGTCCCGAAGCCCCAAAGGGGTCCCACTAGTATTATGTCGTGGCATAAATACGATACATTTTATTAAATTATAATATAACAAATCTCATTAAATGTTTATCATATTCAATTACATTAATTTAATTACGTTGAAAATAATATAACGTAATTAATATTTAAATGTTTATGCAAACTTAGGAAAGGAAGAGGTATGTTCAGGTTTTTGGCCATTTTAGCTCGTGTGTTACATCACTCCAAACATTCCAAAGTCCGAAAGCTCGAACATCTGAAGTCACGAAGTCCCGAAGACCACGAGATGGTTAAGGCATTTAATCACGGGTCATTTCCCGGTGTGATTTGACATTAGAATAGCATTAAACTATATTTTCTCTTGGTGTTGGGCCTTTTATTCTCTAGGAACGTTATCCTCCATTTTCCAAAAGGATAATAATAATAATAATACACATATACATATATATTACCATAGCCTTGCACGGTTTTATTACATGGAAAATTTAAATGGAATTATTTTTTCTTACAGGAAAATAAGGGAAAAGAAACATAATTTCTCAGTCTTTATAAAACGATTTGAAATTTCTGCATTTTGGAATTAAATTGGTATTTCTAATTTTCTTCTCCTCCTAGGTAAAGGAGTAGATTTGCTCCTTTTACTGTGATTTACTTTTCTTACCCAAAATTTAAGGAAATTAGTCTTAAGGAAAAGAATTTCCTCCAAAGTAAATTTTACATTTCTACCCAAAGTTACAACCCACCACAATTATGAGGATTCTTCCCAAATGTATAGGAATTCAACACAAGTTTAGCATTAACATTTATTAATGCCCAAATGAAATCAATAGGGCTTTTATATTTTGATTCAAGTAGGAAGGGTCATCTTTATTTCCAAATTATTCTTCCTTGCTACCTATTTATAATGATTTTTGCATTTTTTAAATATTTGGGTTGTTTGCCTAAATTCCAAACCCAGATCTGATATACTCTAATTTTTTTGTAATAAGGCTTGATGACAAACAAAAATAGAACACTAATATGCATAAGTAAATATCTCTCTTCTCGGATTCTTTATAGAGACTTTTATTTTTGTTAATTGTTCATTCATCCTTGCCTATACATGAAGTAGGTTGTGAAACTCAGTCAGCCACAACCTTCACTCCCAAAATCTGGCATCGATAGTTACAAGGTGAAATTATTCACCAACATAACATTTAGCTGTAACATTTCATACTCACACCTAAATTTTTCAAGTTACTTTAATCAAAAAAAGATTGAACTTATATTTCTCTAAAACACAGACTATAGTTATCACTAAACTTAACACTGCATAGATTTTAGAAAAATATACTTATCTAGAACCCAGAAAGTGTTGCAATTGTTGAAAGGGATGCCCTTTTCCACCCAACCATAGGCACAACAACCCTTGGAATGGTTTACCATTGGCCACCCCCTAGCTAGATCATGATGCCTTGAGAGAGATTCTTCCTTATGTTCAACAATAGCTAGAGCTGGAGTTTACTCTCCTCTTCCCACAGGAACTTGGCAGATCGGTTTTCTTTCCACCAAGCAAGGGTGTATGCAATGAGTGCTTCCTCAATCATTCATATTCTCTGCAACCTCATTTATCGACTTGGTTAGAAAACACTAACCAACAGTTCTTGTACCCATAAACAAATTTGTTTTACAGTTCTCTTCAAAACCAGAGAGTTGCACATGCTCTCCCCCCTCAGAAAAGGTCACCAAACCCATTCCTCTTACATCCTCTCCTCTGCCCACGATTTTCCTTCCTTTTTTTGCCTTCCTCGAAAAAAATTTGTGGGTCCAATCCTCAATTTCATGGGTGAGATCGAGAAGTTTCCAGATGGGTACTATGCCCATCTCCTCATTGAATCTTGAGGAAGACTTCCCAACTACCACCTTGACTAGTAATTAAATTCTCTGGGTCAGAGGATTGCTCTGGGTCTGAACAATTTCAATCCAACAGAGTATTGGTCTGCTAGGGGTCATCTCAACCATTATTGGCTCCCCTCACCATCTCTCCCACAAATCATGATCTACATTGGCAACCCCTTCAACAGTTATACAACATCTTCCATTTTATTTAGTAAGATAAATATATACATTACCTTATATAACAAAAGGTTCATCAATTCCAACATCCACACATAATCAATCTGTCCATAGTCTCTTAGCAATCTATAGTTATATTTACAAGCTGGGGGAAACCGGGGTATTACAATCCCCTCACCCTTAAAGGAACACCATCCTCGATGTTATACTTATAGTTGTTCTCTTTGTGTAAAGTAGTGAACAAAAATGGGTATGCATGTTCCATGGCATCCTCCATTTCCCATGTAGCTTCATCTGGATCAAAGTGTTTCCATTGCACCTTGACCTGTGCAATAGTTTTGTTCTTGAGTGGAACTTCTTTCCTGTCTATTATGCATTGTAGCTATGGTAGGAATTCTCCCTCTGGTTCCACTTGAATCACAGGCCAATCAATTATATGATTAGAATTATGTACATATTTCTTTAGTAACGAAACATGGAAAACATTATGTGCTTTCATTGTGAGAGGAAGTGTTAGTCTATATGCTACAGGTGCTACTCTATCCAAAATTTCAAAGGGTCCAAAAAACTGAGGTTCTAGCTTGGCACAAGTTCCCATTCTCAAGGAAAAAAATTTGGGTCTAACTCGGAGATACACATGATCCCCTGCTTTGAACTCTCTAGGATTCCTCTTTCTGTCTACATAGTTTTTTTTACTATCCTGGGCTATTTTCATATTTTGTTTTATTTGAACTAGTTGTTGTTCCATTTCTTTTAGCATATTTGGCCTGAGTGTAATTTTCTCTACAGGGTTATTCCAGCTAATTGGAATATTGCATTATCTACCATAGAGAGCCTCAAAAGGGCCCATTTTAATGACTCATGATAGACATTGTTGTAGGCAAACTCTACCAGTGATAGGTATTCTTCCCATTTCCTAGGCTGATGCATCACATGCAACCTTAACATGTCTTCTAACACTTGGTTTACATTTTCTGTCTGTCCATCAATTTGAGGGTGATAGGTTGTACTAAATAGCAATTTAGTTTCAAAACTAGCAAACAAAGATTTCCAAGAATTTGAAGTAAATTTTGTATCTCTTTCTGATATGATTTCCTTAGACATGCCATGCAGTCTAAATATTTCTTTCATGAAAATATTGGAAATATATATTGCCTTGGAAGTTGGATTTACAGGGATAAAGTAAGCAGACTTGCTCAACTTGTCCACAACTGCCATAATAACGTCACTTTGCTTGGTTAATTTAGGCAATCATGTGATGAAATCCATGGAGATGGTTTCCCATTTCCATTCTAGAATTGGTAAGGGGATACAACAACCCTGATGGATGTCGGTGCTCTACCTTAACCTGCTGAGATTATAAACATTTAGCTAAGTAATCAGCTATGTCCTTTTTCATTATGGAGCAGTAAAACAGTTTCTTAGTGGTTGTGATCATTTTTTGATAACCGGGATGACCAATATATGGTCTTTTATGTAGTTCATCCATTATGAACCTCTTCAAGTCGTCGCAATTTTGAATATACAACTTACCTTTGTAAGTTAGCATGCCATCATTCAACAATTGATAGCCCTAATACTTCAACCCTGTGGGTTCTTTCTCTAGGTATGATTTCATAGTTTTGAAAAATGCATATGGTTCTTGTGCACTTCTTACTCTTTCCTTGATGTCTGGTTCATAGGTGCTTACAACTGCCAAGTGAATCACTTTCATACTTATACTAAGGGCATCAACCACCCTATTTTCTCTTCCTTTAATATGTTTGATTTCAAAATCAAGCTCACTAAGGAGAGCCATCCACCTAGCTTTTCTAGCATTGAGTTTGTGTTAGTCGAACAAATATCTCAGCCCACTATGGTATGTCATAAGTATGAATCTTCTTCCCATGAGGTAATGCCTCCACATTTTTTAAGCATGTACTATGGCATCCAATTCCAAATCATGGGTCACATAATTGATTTCATGCTCACTCAATTTTATGGAT
The DNA here is from genome assembly GCA_000966675.3 of Picea glauca. Lineage (NCBI taxonomy): Eukaryota > Viridiplantae > Streptophyta > Pinopsida > Pinales > Pinaceae > Picea > Picea glauca. The sequence goes on from JZKD02S0309371.1 coordinate 700,967, forward strand.
TCGTAGCAAATCACATTCCCTTCTTGCATAAGTACTTCTATGAGTCCTTCCTTACATGCATTTGTACATAAAAGGAAATCCTTGTTTGGGTCTACAATTTTTAGCACAAGCGCATTGGTTAAAAGGTGTTTCAGCTGCTGAAAACTCTCTTCACACTCTGTTTCCCAAATGAATTTAACTCCCTTTTTCTTAAGGGAGGTGATTGGATAACCAATCTTGGAAAACCCCTGTAGGAACCTCCTATAGTACCCTTCTAGGCCCATAAAGGATCTGATATCAGAGACATCCTTTGGGGTAGGCAAATCCATAATGGATTTGATCTTGTCAATATCAACTGCCACTCCTTCAGAGATAACATGGCCTAAGTAATGGACTTGTTTTTGGAAGAATTCACACTTACTAAACTTCGCATAGAGCTTGTGCTCTCTCAGCACTTGAAGCACTAACTCGATATGTTATTGATGCTCTTCCCTACTCTTAGAATAGATTAGGATATCCTCAATGAAAACCAACACAAATCTATCCAAGAAATTGTTGAGCACATTATTCATTAAGCACATAAAGGTAGTTGCACCACCACAAATTCATACTTGCCATACCTCGTCCTAAAGGTTGTTTTATGGATGTCTTCATCCTTAATTCAGACTTGATGGTATCCAGACTGCAAGTCAATCTTGGAGAAAATTGTAGCACCCCTTAATTGGTCAAACAAGTCATCAATTCTTGGCAAGGGATACTTGTTCTTAATGGACATCTTGTTGACTTGTTTATAGTCTATGCACAACCTGAGTGTGCCATCCTTCTTCTTCACAAAAAAAGTTGGTGCTCCCCAAGGAGACACACTAGGTCTAGTGTAACCTTTGTCCAACATATCCTTTAGCTATAGTTTGAGCTCAACTACTCTAGTGTACTCATTCTATAGGGTGCTCTAGACATTGGCACCACTCTGGGTACAAGTTCTATTGAAAAATCAATATCTCCTCTTGGAGGTAGACCTGGTACCTCTTATGGAAACACATATTTATACTCTCTTAATATAGGATAGTCCTCTAGGCTTGGTTTATTGTCCTCAACAGAGTTCAACACTTGTATTGCATACAAAGGACATCCTTTTCTGTAATACTTCTTCACTTGAAGGGTTGATGTTTGTATCACTGAGACATGCTTTTGAATTCCTTGTAGGGTTCTTTTCCTCCCTTCCTCATCTTCACACTCCAATGTTTTATTATAACAATCCAACTTGGATTTATGGGAAGCCAATCAACAGGTCATAAGATCTTAAAGGGAGTATGTTTGGGGTTGCTTGGATGGGAAATCCATTCAAAATGAATTGGCATGTTGGTATGACCTTTGTCACCTTTATTTTTGTTTCAGTGGCTAGTTGTACCAGCCATGATTTAGCATGTTTTACTTGCTGCAATTTATATTTCTCAACAGTTTTAGGGGCAACATAACTCAGATTAGAACCAGGGTCAATTAAAATGCAAACTATATGGTTTTCAATCATACCTTCCATCCCCACCACTGAATTTTGGTGGTCAACTTGTCTATTATCCAAGGATGCATAAATTTGTGGCATGCTCCTAGACACATCATTGACTGTGGTAGCTTCATGGATGTTGTAGATACTCATATTGTCTTGTTTCCTATGTGGGCAGTCCCTCAGCATATGTTCTTCTACACATCTCCAACATTTAAAGGGTTCTTTCTTTATATTATCTATCTTTCATGGGGCGGATCCAAAAGGTTTATTTCCACTTTGAGATTGAAAATTTTGTTGATACACACTCTTAGTAGGAAGGCTCATCTTATAGATTTTCCCCTGATTCTTAAATATTGAGGATTTAAACCCCTTTCTTCTTGAATCCCAATATATTGTTCTTCTTCCAATCCTTATGAGGTTCTGCCTTTTTCTTGAATTTCTCATAGCAGTACCTTGCCTTTCGAATAATGTCTTCTAAAGTCTTAGGTTCATCAAACTCAATTCTATTCCCGAAGGACTGAGGCAATCCACTAATAAATCATTGCATATTTAAATTTTCATCCTTTATGTAGAGTACATACCTCGTCAACTCAAGAAATTTGTTGATATATTAATCTATTGTGAGCTTACCTAGCTTCAGTTCATAGAACTCCTTGGTCTTCTCATCATAATATCTTTTAGACAGGTACTTCTTATTAAATTATTTCTCGAATTGTTTCCATGACAAATCCTTCTCATGAATTCCTTTCACATTTCTAAGGTCCTCCCACCAAATGGAGGCCTTTCCATTCAAGTTGAAAATGGTTATTTAGGCCTTTAAGTTTTCAAAATAGTCGTGGACTCTGAAGTACTTCTTCAAGACTTCTGCTTCGTCCCACTTTTTAGTTTCTCCATCGAAAGTGGGTGGTTTAGTTTTCTTAAAACCTTCAGGGTCATGGCTCTTGGAATATTTCCTCCTTTTTCTTCTCCTCTGAGAATGTGAAGTAGTCTCACTATTAGACAACTCCTTCGAGTTGTCAATTTCCTCACTAGAGGATTCTTTAGTTGAATCCTTGGCGTTAGCATGCCTCTTGGCTCCATGTTGGGCCTTCTTTGAGGTGCTTCTTCTCGTGTGGTTACTTTCAAGACCATGTTTTTGTATCTCAGGTGGGATATGGGTTTTCTTAGTATCATGTTTATCCACGTTACTGGTTGTTGGCCCATGTTGCAGTTGCCTTTGTATATCTGATAGGCTTTGTAGTAGAACTACATTAATTTCAGTTTGTTTTTCCTGTTCTTTTATCAGCCTTACATTGTCTGCCTTACAACTTTGTAATTATGCCATGAGGCTTCTTACAATTTCAACCAAATCCAGAGGGGTCCACCATCCTTCTCTCATTGGATTGTTCTTCTCTATTGTGGGAGCTTTCTCCCAACTCGTGGTTTGTCATCATTCTTCACATTGTAGTTTTCCTTGCTATCGACTGACTGTGTAAGTGTTGATAACAACATTTTCTGTTAGTTAAATGTCTACTAATTTATGAATAGCACATGCAATTTGTAAGGTGAAATCAACTTCATTATTTGGCAACATTAGAAACACACAGTTCAATTTTTTTTAAACATGTAACAACAACATAATTTTTTGTTCCTCTCTTCAGTAATAGATTCTAAATAAGCTCTTATGAATGGGTAGGGTAGGGTAGGGTGCCATGCCCCTTAAAGATTCCCTAACAAAATTTATTCAACTCTCTCATGAGCCCAAGCAGGTCAAGTGTTGTTGCATGATCTGATACCAATCTGTCACATACCTAACCCCTAAGTACCTTTTTTAGGGATGGGGTAATTTTTTTTTTCTTTCTCAATTCATATCGAATCCCTGTAACTAGGATTATAACGTCTTCGATTTGACGAGGGTTCTTCAACAACTATAAATTTGTCCAGATCTGAGTTTTGGATCGAAGGTTAAGGTCTTTTATAGTTCTTTAGGCCTTCATCGACTAGAGACTCTCACCGCCATGTGGCAACCACGTGGCTCCCTGTCGCCCGTCACTCCACACCATCATAGCATACAAGGCTTGCCCAACCAAAGGTTAACACTTGTCCAACTCTTATAGACCTATTAAATTAATCAATCATTATCATAATAAATTCCTGCTCTTTCTTTATTAATCATTTATTTAATCCCTATTAGAGATAATTAATCTTTATTAAAATTAATTAACCCCGTAAATTTCATTTTTACTTTGCCTAAATTACTGGTTTAGTTAAGCTAAGGATTACTCCCATTTTTCCTTGAAAATCCAACATTTAGGGATGGATTAATGTTAGTTATTATATTAAATCCCTGTCACATTAACTCATAATCAAATCATATTACTAATTAGTTTTTAATTAATTATATTATAATATAATTAAATATTTTAACTTGTACTTAGGATTATTAATAGCAAGTACTATGTAAATTTCTGGACTTCTATGTATTTACTCTCCATTCTCTTATGCACATACCCAAAATTCCCGAAAGTTTCGAAGAGGGTCCCACTTATATTATATTGTAATGCAAATATAATTTAATTATATTATATTACAATATAATGAATTTCATTAAATACTTATTATAATTAATTTCATTGGTTTAATTACATTAAATATAATATAATGTAATTAATTATATTTAATGTTCATGCTAACATTGGAATAGGGGAAGATAGGTCTGCCATTTTAACTCATGCACTCTATCACCCCAAACATCACGGAGTCCCGAAGTTCCAAAGTCATGAAGGGGTCCACACTTATACGTGTTACACATTAAATAATAATTTTAAAAAGGGAAAGGGATTGACCTCATCTACGTGCAAATATTATAATAAACTTTTATTATTATATAATATATTATATTATACCCCTTTGGAAATTGCACCTAAGTTTATTAAATCCCCAATATTATATTTGATATTGGAATGAGAGAAAACTCTTCGAGTCAACTCCTTCAGCTCTTCAACACACTCTCCATTCTCAAACCTCTCGAAGCCCCAGAGTCCCGAAGTCCTGAAGCTGTCATGGTATAAATATGATACATTATATTAGATTATAATATAACAAATCTCATTAAGTGTTTATCATATTTAATTACATATATAGTGTAATTAGTATTTAAATGTTTATGCGAACAGAGGAAAGGAACATGTATGTTCGGGCCTTCGACCATTTTAGCTCATGTGTTACATCACTCCAAACATCTCAAAGACCACGAGATGGTTAAGGAATTTAATCACGGGTCATTTACTTGTGTGCTTTGACATTAGAATAACCTTGAACTATATTTTCTCTTGGTTTAAGGCCTTTTATTCTCCAGGAAATTTTTCCCCCATTTTCCAAAAGGATAATAATAATACATATATATTTCCATATTCTTCCACGTTTTTGTTACTTAGAAAATTTAAATGGAATTATTTTCTCTTACGAGAAAAAAAAGGGAAAAGAAACATAATTTCTGAGTCTTTATAAAATATTTGAAATTTCTCCATTTTGGAATTAAATTCATATTTCTAACTTTCCTCTCCTCCTCGGTAAAGGAGTAGATTTTCTCCTTTTACTGTGACTTACTTTTCTTACCCACAATTTAAGGAAATTAGTCTTAAGGCAAAGAATTTCCTCCACATTGAATTTTACATTTCTACCCAAAATTACAGCCCACCACAATTATGGGGATTCTTCCCAAATTTATAGGAATTTAACACAGGTTTAGCATAAGTGTTTATTAATACACAGATGAAATCAAAAGGGATTTTATATTTTGATTCAAGTAGGAAGGGACATGTTTATTTCCAAATTATTCTTCCTTACTACCTATTTATAATGATTTTTTCATTTTTTAAATATTTGGGTTGCTTCCCTAAAGTCCAAACCCATATATGATCTACTCTAAATTTTATGTAATAAGGCTTGATGACAAACTAAAATAGAACACTAACATGCATGAAGTAGTTGTGCAACTCAGTCAACTACAACATTCACTCCCAGAATTCGACACAGGCAGTCACAAGGTGAAATTGTTCACCAACATAATATTCAGTTGTAACATTTCATATTCACACCTAAATTTTTCAAGATACTTTAATCAAAAAAGTATTGAACTTGTATCACTCTAAAACGCAGACTATAGTTATCACTGAACTTAACACTGTAGAGATTTTAGCAAAATATACGTATCTAGAACCCATAAAGTGATGCAACTACTGAAAGGGGTTCCCTTTTCCACCCAACCATAGGCACATAAACCCTTGGAATAGTTTACCACTAGCCACCTCCTAGCTAGATCATGATGCCCTGAGAGAGATTCTTCCTTATGTTAAGCAACAAGCAAAGATGGAGGTTACTCTCCTCTTCCCACGGGAACTTGGCAGATCGATTTTCTCTCCACCAAGAAATGGGGTCTGCAATGAGTTCTTCCTTGGTCACTCATCTTCTCTGCAACCCCATTTATCAACTTGGTTAGAAAACGTTGCCCAACAATTATTGTACCCATAAACAAATTTGTTTTTCAGTTCTCTTCAGAACCATAGAGCTATACATGCTCTCCCTCCTCGAAAATGGTCACCAAACCAATTCCTCTTACATCCTCTCCTCTACCCACGATTTTCCTTCCTTTTCTTTCTTTCCTCAATACGATTTTGTGGGTCAATTTCCCAATTTCATGGGTCGGATTAGGAAGTTTCCAGATGGGTACTCTTCCCATCTCCTCATTGACTCTTGAGGAAGACTTCTCAACTACCAACTTTACTAGTAATTAAATTCTCTGGGTCAGAGGATTGTTCTGGGATTGAACAATTTCAACCCAGCAGAGTATTGGTCTGGTACGGGTCAACTCAACCATTACTAGTTCCCCTCACCATCTCTCTCATGCATCATGATCTACATTGGAAACCCCTTCAACAATTATGCAACATATTCCATTTTATTTAGTAATAGAAATATAAACATTATCTTCTATAACAAAAGGTTCATCAATTCCAACATCCACACATAATCCATCTACCCATAGTCTCTTAGAAATATATAGTTATGTTTACAAGATGGGGGAAACAGAGGTATTGCAATCCCCTCCCCTTTAAAGGAACACCGTCCTCAGAGTTCCACCTCCAGTTGTGCTCTTTATTTACAGTAGTGAACAAAAATATGTATGTTTGTTTCATGGCATCCTCCATTTCCCATGTAGCTTCATCTAGACCAAAGTGTTTCCACTACACCTTGACCTTTGCAATTGTTCTATTCTTGAGAGGGATTTCTTTCATGTCTATTATGCATTGTGGCTCTGGTAGGAATTCTCCCTATGGTTCCACCTAAATCAGAGACTAATCAATTATATGATTAGAAACATTTACATATTTCTTCAGTAACGAAACATGGAAAACATTATGTGCTTTCATTGTGTCAGGAAGTGCTAGTCTATATGCTATACATCCCACTCTATCCAAAATTTCAAAGGGTCCGCAAAATCGAGGTGCCAGCTTGGCACAAATTCCCATTCTCAAGGAACTTTTTCTAGGCCTAACTCAGAGATAAACATGATCCCTTGCTTTGAACTCTCTAGGAGTCCTCTTTCTGTCTGCATAGATTTTCTGTCTATCTTGAGCTATTTTCATATTTTGTTTTATTTGAAATACTTCTTGTTCCATTTATTTTAGCATATCTGGCCCAAGTGTAATTATGTCTACTGGGTTATTCCAGTCGATTGGAATATTGCATTGTCTATCATAGAGAGCTTCAAAAGGGTTCATATTTAATGACTCATGATAGCCATTGTTGTAGGTGAACTCTACCGGTGGTAGGTATTCTTCCCATTTCCTGGGTTGATGTATCACATGCATCCTTAAAATGTCTTCTAACACTTTGTTTACCCTTTGTGTATGTCCATCAATTTGACAATGATAGGATGTCATAAATAGCAATTTAGTTTCAAAACCAGCAAACATAGATTTCCAAAAATTTGAAGTAAATTTTGTATCTATGTCTGATATGATTTCCTTAGGTATGCCATGCAATCTAAATATTTCTATCATGAAAATATTGGCAATATCTATTTCCTTGCAAGTTGGCTTTACGGGGATAAAGTGGGCAGCCTTGCTCAGCTTGTCCACAACTACCATAATATCATCATTTTGCTTAGTTGATTTAGGCAATCCTGTGATGAAATCCATGGATATGGATTCCCATTTCCATTTTGGAATTGGTAAGGGGCTACACAAACCCTGCTAGATGTCAGTGCTCTGCCTTAAACTGCTGAAATTCTAAACATTTAGCTAAGTAATCAATTGTGTCCTTTTTCATTCCGGACCAATAATATAGTTTTTTAGTGGTTGTGATCATTTTTTGATAACCGGGATGATGAGTATATGGTATTTTATGTAGTTCGTCCATTATGAACCTCTTCAAGTCGTCACAATTTTGAATATACAACCTACCTTTGTAAGTTGGCAGGCCATCATTCAACAATTGATAGTCCTCATACTTCAACCCCATGAGCTATTGCTCTAGGTATGATTTCACAGTTTTGAAAAATGCATCTGGTTCTTGTGCACTTCTGACTCTTTCCTTGATGTCTGGTTCACATGTGCTTACAACTACTAAGTGAATCACTTTCATACTTCTACTAAGGGCATCAACCACCCTATTTTCTCTTAATTTAATATATTTGATTTCAAAATCAAACTCACTAAGGAGACTCATCCACCTAGATTATCTAGCATTGAGTTTGGGTTGGTCGAACAAATATCTCAGCCCACTATGGTCTGTCATAAGTATGAATCTTCTTCCCATGAGGTAATGCCTCCACATTTTTAAAGCATGTACTATGGCAACTAATTCCAAATTGTGTGTCACATAATTGATTTCATGCTCATTCAATTTTCTGGATTCGTAGAAAATCACATGCCCTTCTTGCATAAGGACTCATTTGAGTCCTTCCTTGGAGGCATTTGTACACACAATGAAATCTTTTTTTGGTATGCAATGTTTATCACATGCGCATTGGTTAAAAGGTGTTTCAGCTGCTGAAAAATTTCTTCACACTTTGTTTTCCAAATGAATTTAACTCCCTTTTTCTAAAGGGAGGTGATTGGATAACCAATATTGGAAAACCCCTGTATGAACCTCCTATAGTACCCTACTAGGCCCATAAAGGATCTAATATCAGAGAAATCCTTTGGGGTAGGCCAATCCATAATGGATTTGATCTTGTCAGGATTAACTGCCACTCCTTCGTCAGAGATAACATGGCCTAAGTAATGGACTTGTTTTTGGAAGAAGCCACACTTACTAAACTTCGCATAGAGCTTGTGATCTCTTAACACTTGAAGCACTAACTTAAGATGTTCTTAATGCTCTTCCCTACTCTTAGAATATATTAGGATATCATCAATGAAAACCAATGCAGATCTGTCCAAGAAATTTCTGAGCACATTATGCATTAAGCACATAAAGGTGGTTGGTGTATTGGTAAGCTCAAATGGCACCACCACAAATTCATTGTGCCCATACCTCGTCCTAAAGGTTGTTTTTGGATGTCTTCATCCTTAATTCAGACTTGATGGTATCTAGGCCTCAAGTCAATCTTGGAGAAAATTGTAGTGCCCCTTAATTGGTCAAACAAGTAATCAATTCTTGGCAAGGGATACTTATTCTTAATGCTTTTCTTGTTGAGTTGTCTATAGTCTATGCACAACCTGAGTGTGTCATCTTTCTTCATCACAAACAAAGCTAGTGCTACCCAAGGAGACACATTAGGCCGAATGTAACCTTTGTCCAACATCTCCTTTAGTTGTAGTTTGAACTCAACTAGCTTTGGTGTACTCATTCTATAGGTTGCTTTAGACATTGGCACCGCTCCGGGTACAATTTATATTGAAAATTCAATATCTCTTCTTGGAGGTAGACCTGGTACATCTTCTAGAAACACATCCTTATACTATCTTAATATAGGATGATCCTCTAGGCTTGGTTTATTGTCCTAAACAGAGTCCAACACTTGTATTGAATACAAAGGACATCCTTTTCTGCAATACTTCTTCACTTGAAGGGCTGATAATTGTCTCATTGAGATAGGCTTTTAAATTCCTTGTAAGGTTCTTTTCCTCCCTTTCTCATCGTCACACTTGAATGTTTTATTATAACAATCCAACTTGGATTTATGGGCAACCAATCAACAGGTCATAATATCCTAAAGGGAGTATGTTTAGGGTTGCTTGGGTGGGAAATCCATTCAAAATGAATTGGCATTCTGGTATCACCTATGTCACCTTTCTTTTTGTTCCAATGGCTAGTTGTATTGTCCATCATTTAGCATGCTTTAATTGTTGCAATTTACATTTCTCAAGAATTTGAGGGGCAACATAACTCATATTAGAACCAGGATCAATTAAAATGGAAACTATATGGTGGGTAATCATACCTTCCATCTCCACCACTGAAGCTTGGTGGTCAGCTTGTCTATTATCTAGGGTTGCATAAATTTTTGGCATGCTCCTAGCCACATCATTGATTGTGGTAGCCTCCTGGATGTTGTAGATCCTCCTATTGTCCTATTTCCTATGTGGACAGTCCCTCAACAGATGTTCTTCTCCACATCCTCAACATTTAAAGGGCTCTTTCTTTGTATTATCTGTCTTTCCTAGGGTGGATTCAAAAGGCTTATTTCCACTTTGAGATGGAATTTTTTTTTTGATACACACTCTTAGTAGGAAGGCTCATCTTAGAGGTTTTCCTGTGATTCTTAAATCTTGAGGATTTAAACTCCTTCTTCTTGAATCCCAATTTATTGTTCTTCTTCAAATCCTTATGAGGTTTTGTCTTGTTCTTGAATTGCTCATAGTAGTACCTTGCCTTTTGAATAGTGTCTTCTAAAGTCTTAGGTTCATCAAACTCAATTATGTCCCGGGATTTTTTTGGCAACCCCATAATTGTCTGGGAAGCAGGCAAGTATACTGGACAGAAGGCTGAGATAGTTGGGAAGCAACAAAAAAGACTCAAACAATGCCTAGAAGGACTTGGGTAGCTACAGAAGTCATTGGGCATCCCTAAGCAGAGTCAGAAAAAGGTTCGGGCAACAGGCCCAAGCAGCAGGTTCTGGGTAGTGCATCCCAAGAAAGGATCTAGGAAGGCAGTGAAAGTCTTCAAAGAAGGATCCAAGAGAGATGTCATGGATAGATTTCGTTTTAGAGTGAGAATTTCATTAGGTGGATTAGAGAGGAGCCATGGTAGCGGATCTAGTAGCAAAGATAGAGCCAGCTCCGGGTGGTAGAAGCACCTTCCTCGCTAAGAGGGAGTGTTGATATTTTTGGTAGCATCGAACAATCACTTCCATGTGGATTTTTGTCAACACGTGGGAGTCGTCATTATTACCTCTCGGAACCTTAGGATTCACTTTATTAAGTTATTAATAAAGTGAATGTAATTTTGTAATTAATGTGGGTTTAATTTAATTAAATGCCTAAGTATTTGGCATTATTAATTAAATTAAGTCCTAGTCGTTAGATCCAAAGTGAATGCGAGATTAGATCTTAGTCGTAGATCACTTTAGGAGATCTAGCATTTTGGACTTAGGGTAAAATCAATGTTATAAAAGACATCATATGTTAGAGGAGGAGACACAGTGATGGTACACAAAGAGTGAGGGAGAACTCAGGTGTGCAGGGGCAGGGGTCGAGGAAAGGGTGCAGTGGGCAACAAGGGAGATAATAGCCAGTTGGGCTAGGCTATTTGTTGCAGCATTTGTATTTCCTCATAAGGTCCATCATCCCAAGACGGGAGCCTTGATTTTATTTAATAAAATCATCACATATTTGTTTTTTCCCTCAAGTGTTTTTCTAGGGGTTATTTACCCAGAAATATCTTGTGCAAATGCGTTTGGTTTCTAATTTTGCTTCCGATGAATTTTATCGCTAAGTAACCTAGTTGTGCCATTATTTAGTAAATGTGTTTTGATCGGAATTAATGGTCGATGCTAGCTTTACATATTTCAACACCCATGGAAGAGATTATAACAATTGGGATGAATTTATCGCCCTCAGAACCCTACTGACAACCACCCAAGAGATTGGTATCACAAAACTACAGATGTTGGATGATTCCAAGGTGGTCATAGATTGGGCCCTCAAAAAGATCAAGGTGGAAAATGTGGGCCTCAAGCATTTTCTCAACGACTTGGAATGTTGGATAGCCTCCTATCAATAGCTATCCTTTCATCACATATTGTGTGAGCTCAACTCTACAGCTGACAGGTTATCTAGGAAAGTGTTGCTACTTCTAAAAGGGGCCTTTATGTTTTACGAATTCTTGAATGGTGAAGAAAAAGAGACAATGGAACTCCACCTTTAAATTCCTAAGCATTTGATTATGTTTCATGATGTCTATGTTTTCTTTGTATTTAAAGAATTCTTTAGGTTCCTCCTTTTGATTTCGATGGCCAACTCTACGAAATGGGTTTTACAAATTCCTGAATGGCGAAGAAAAAGAGACAATGTAATTCCACCTTTAAATTCCCATGTGTTTGATTATGTTTCATGATGCATATGCTTTCTCTTCCTTTGTAGAATTCTTCAGGTTCCTCCTTTTGATTTCGATGGCGATATCTACAAAAAAGTTTTGATCTTATTTTTTGTGTTGAATCCTTTCAGGCTTAGGTTTCTCAAGTGATAAGACTCTTTCGAGTCTAGGCCAATCCCTTTGTGACTAACTACAACATGAATGTTCTTCTTGAATACAATTTTTTTTCATCATGAAATATCTGTGTGTGTGTGTGTGCACCTAAAAATATTTGTATGTGAATCAGAGACGACGACGACGTGTTATGCACCTAGTTATATTGAGAAAAAATAGGAATATCACATAAATTACCAACGAAACAACATAATATAGAGAATATCACACCAAAATGGTACCTTTATTGAAATGGGAGCAATGCCCTATTACAATAATTCTCAAGACAAAACTTATCATTCCCTTAACTCCTAATTATACTAAATCTATCTAACAAAAGAACAATCTAGAGGAAGATCTTTCTAGAAGTGGAATATTCTATTAGGTCTTCTTACATTTGACTTGTTCACCTTATTACTAGGCCTTATTTATTAATATTGGCCTTTATTACGTGGAAAATATATTATTCTACCTACAAGAGGGGTTAGGGAGGTTAGGTCCCTAACATTCCCTCCTCCTTAAAAACAACCTTGTCCTTGAGGCTTGAGATGAGGAAATTGTTGCAGAATGGTAGTCGACTCCCACATGGCATCTTTTGGCTGTGTCTCCTTCCACTGAACTAAAACTTCCTTGATAGTGTGTTGGCAGAGACGAATCTCGTGTTGGTCCATGACTGCTTATGGCTGCAACCAAATGGAACCTTCTTCATCCAACTCAATTAGACATATCTAAGTCTTGAACCTGGTGCCAAGCATTTTCTTTAATCAGGAAACATGAAAAACAAGATGGAAATTAGAGTGACTGGGCAACTCTAACTGGTAAGCCATTGGCCCTACTCTCTTGAGAATATTATAAGGACCATAAAATTTCGGGGCGAGTTTATGACAATGTTGGGATTTGAGGAAAGTTTCCTTATAAGGTTGCAGATGAAGAAACACATGTTCCCCTTTGATAAATTCACATTCAGAACGACCTTGATCTGCTTATTTTTTGATGTGATTATGAGCCATGACCAAATTTTCTTTGAGAGAACAGAGAATGGCCATGCAGACTTTAAGAGTTAGATCCACCTGTTGAACCTCAGAGACATTGGGCATGTATTATCAATGGGTTCAATTGCATCCTTAGCCCTTTTAGTATCTTCCAACCAAGTCTGGGGGGGAGCCATGAGGACATGGATATGTATTTCATCCTTGAGGCCACTGATAAAGCATTCCCTGAAAAAAGCATATGTCATGCCCTTCGTTCTGAAATCCAATTGCTCAAAGGCAGCTATAAAATCTTCCACTGGGCCAGTTTGTTTCAACTTGGTCAAACAGCCTAAATGATCAGTGTCGGTGACAAAGTGGTCATAAATCTATACAACAAATTGTGTCCAAGCAACATATCCATGTGTCCCTTTTTACGCCATTGCCACCATTTCTAGCGTTTAGGATCCAAATGGAGAACACCATAATGGAGTTTGGCCAACTCATCGGTAATGTCATGCAAAAAGAAGTAGTGTTCCATTTGGCTAACCCATCTCGTGGGATCTAAGCCATCAAATTTGTTCACATCCACTCTAGGAAGATGTAGGTCACGCTGAAAGTGATTGGACTGAAAATTCTGGGAAGTGGAGGAAGTATCACCTTTGCTGTGCAAAGGTTGGTGAGATGAGGGAAGGCCTCCATAAATATTTATTTTGGCGAAGAGATGGACAACAAAGGATTCAAGTTGGATTTCCATGTGGGTTGAGAGATCCTTTGTCATGTCTTATTTCATGGCTTTTATTTTGGAAACTATGGTGGAATGCATGGAGGAATTGATGGTGGAAATATTGGCATTGATTTACCGCAATTCCTTCTGGGTTGTGAAGAGATCAGATGACAAGGTATCGAAGCGGGATTCAAGGTCTTGGCTATGGGTGTGGGCCATGGTGAAAGGGGAGCACAGGAAGGGGGTGGGTGGGTCTGTGCAGAAAATGGGTTACTAGTGAAGGGTATCATGACGATCAGGGCGAAAAGGGGAATCCAATGGGAAAGGTCCCAAATAAGGAAGTCGGGAGGGGGGTCGAGACCACGGGAAAAAAGGCTGAAAAATGATAGGTATCACTGAGATCATGAAAAAAAGAGGAATCCAATGGGATAGGTCTCAAATAAAGGTGCGAGCAAGCCCCATAATTTATATATATATATTCCCGCAGAGTTATATTATGATCTAAATAATACTCCAGTGGTGAAATGCCCAAATTCTTAACAGTAAGAAATGCATAGTAATTTCACAACCAAAATGCAGGAGGCAAGGTTGTACGACAATAGATCTTGTTTGTTCCTTTTTTGTTATGTTTTCATCCCAAGGGTTAAGGTGTTTAGGGTTCCTACGGACAAGGGTTTTCCCTGTGCTATATCTCTCTGATATACGTGAGGGGTCGAACAGTAGTACTCGGCACAATTTCTCAAGGCACCAACTAAGGAGGCTATACCGTACCCTTAGTTGTACTACCCGATTATCTAGGTACTAGAGAATATCTTCCCGAGTGTTGTTCTCAGTGGAACTATAGTAGTAAGGTGGTCGATCAGTTGATCTATAGCAGGGTTCAAGATACCTAGGCAAGTTTGTATACATGTGTTTTCTAATGTGTTACCACTCGAAGGGGTACCAGGAGAGGTTACAAGGGTGTCCATCAATGTGAGCTTAAAAATCTCTTGTATTTCCTGCATGTACATTTCCCCAACCATGGATTTATGTGTTGAGTGACAGATCACTTTAGTTTAAAGATGCTAGAACACATCTCTACCATGAAAAAAAATAACCCACAATTCCTACCTAGGAAATTCCTCTGATACCACTTGTTATGCACTTGGTTATGTTATATTGAGAAAAAACAAGAATATCACATAAATTACCAATATAACAACCGAATATAGAGAATAGCACACCAAAATGATACCTTCATTGAAACGATATCAATGTTCACTTGCCTCTTCGAGGGGGCAACCTCCGGCAAAGCAACGCTCTATTACAATAATTCTTAAGACAAAACTTCTCATGGCCTCGATTCTTATTTATACTAAATATATCTACCAAAAGAACAATCTAGAGGAAGATCTTTCTAGAAGCGGAAGCTTCTATTAGGTATTTTTACAATGAATTGTTCACCTTATTACCATGCCTTATTTATTAATATCAAACTTTATTACATGGAAAATATATTATTCTACCTACATGAGGGGTTAGGGAGGTTAGGTCCCTAACACGATGAGAGGAGGAGGAGGAGCAACAATAGTAACGGGTCAAAACATACACCTTTGTAGGTGAGTGGGAGACCCGAGAGAGGGAGAGAAAGTTGGTCATCAACCCTATTACACCACAAACACATGCTCTTTTGAGGGATGTTGGCCTCCTAAAGTTTTATGAGAAGGGTACATCCCTCAAGGTGAACTCTCTATTGTTATAGTAGTTGATCTGTCATCGGGATCATGGTCAACGGACATTCAAGGTCAATCTCGATCTGTGGTATCAACCCATGAAGGAGGATGCTTATTTCATCACTAAGTTGTCTTTGAGGGGGGAGGTTTGGCCCCACTTCCTTGATCTATTTCCTAGTGTTGAAAGAGAGACCCAACTAGCATATCTGTAGAGATATGTCGGTCTGAACATTCTTTCCACTTCAGAATTCTAGGTTCCTGGTGGTCAGATGTCGATGAGTTCAATTCATAGAGAGGAGGTTAGGTGTCTATGTCTTATTTCCATGACATTATCACACTTTACCTCTAACGGGAAATGCATTAGTTTTCCTTTGATGCATTATGTATATAGTTTAGTGCAAAGGCCCTGATTGATTAGGTGGACGAAGATTTTTTTGAGACAATTTTGTTTTGCATTGGATCGTTGTTTCGTCGTTAGATGGGAGGAGATTTTTGGAGTTACTTCACACACCTAGGATTTCTTTTCCCTAAGTTTTTTCCTATGTTTACTAGTCTTTATCCAATCTCCTAAAGTTTTGGGAGAATATTCCTCTTGGAGAATATTCTCTTCAGTTTTCACTTCAGTTTGACTAGTTGAGTGGAGTCTAGATGTTGCATTGGTTTTGTCACCATCCAACATTGGGATCATCACCAGCTAATGCACATTAACCTTGGTATCATCACCAGACTAGCACATTACCCATGATTCCCCGATCTCCTCTTCACTTCACTATGTTTCAGTCAGTTAAATGAAGACTAGTAGACTAGTTAACTTAGCTAGGTGGCAGTTCACTCCCGTAACTGCCTGAGAGACTAGAATAGGTGCCAATTCACTCCCGTAACTGCTAGTGTGTGTCCATATCACTCTATACCACCACTATGGCACATTGGCTTCACCTCCAGTGCGCATTGGTTGAGTTATACAGAGTATATCATGTGTAAATTATTCATTATTCATTAACGGTTAATGATAATTCTTCCATTATTTCTCTCTTGCTTCTTCTTTCTCAATTTATCTCTGCAAATGTGTGTGGTATTTTCACCTGCACAGAATATATCTAG
Organism: Picea glauca; assembly: GCA_000966675.3. Taxonomy (NCBI): domain Eukaryota; kingdom Viridiplantae; phylum Streptophyta; class Pinopsida; order Pinales; family Pinaceae; genus Picea; species Picea glauca. The sequence goes on from JZKD02S0309371.1 coordinate 717,635, forward strand.
CTAGAAAATACCACACACATTTGCATAGAGAAATTGAGAAAGAATAAGTAAGAGAGAAAGAATGGAAGAATTGTCATTAACTGTTAATGAATAATGAATAATTTACACATGATATACTCTGTATAAATCAACCAATGCGCATTGGAGGTGAAGCCAATGCACCATAGTGGTGGTCTAGAGTGATCTGGACACACACATTTGCAGAGAGAAATTGAGAAAGAAGAAGCAAGAGAGAAAGAATGGAAGAATTATCATTAATTGTTATGAATAATGAATAATTTACACATGATATACTCTGTATAACTCAACCAATGTGCATTGGAGGTGAATCCAATGCACCATAGTGGTGGTCTAGAGTGATCTGGACACACACCAGCAGTTACAGGAGTGAACTTCCACCTAGTCTAGTCTCTCGGGCAGTTACGGGAGTGAATTGCCACCTAGTTGAGTTAACTAGTCTACCAGTCTTCAGTTAACTGACTGAAATAGAGTGAAGTGAGGACGAGATCAGGGAATCATGGGTAATGCTCTAGCCTAGAGATGATACCAAGGCTAATGTGCATTAGTTGGTGATGATCCCAATGTTGCATGGTGAAAAAACCAATGCAACATATAGACTCGACTCAACTAGTCAAACTGAAGTGAAAACTGAAGAGAATATTCTCCTAGAGGAATATTCCCTTCAAAATTTAGGAGACTGGATAAAGACTAATAAACATAGGAAAAACCTTAGGAAAAAGAAATCCTAGGTGTGTGTGAAGTAACTCCAACAACCTCAAGAGAAATCTAACAAAGGAAAGACTCAGAGAGCTAGATCTATTATGTGCAGGTTCAACACATTTACATGGTAGGAGAGCCAACGGATTGCTAAGAAAAAGCTACACCAAATTATTTTTGCATGTACCAAAGATTGAAGACAGCGGAAAAATGGAATTCCCAAAATAATTCATTCTTAAACATCATGATTACTTTGCATGGAAGGAGAGAATAATCATGCATCTCTGAACCAGAGGATTGTACAGGTTAACCTTGAATACAGAGACAGAACCGACATCAGCCATAGAAAAATCCAAGTATCTAAATCGAATGGATGAAGCATTTAGAACAATTTGCAGTCTCATCTCTCCCGATCTCCTTTTTCACATATCTTTCTGTAAAACCCCCAATGAATCTCGGACCACCTTGGAAGGGATCTTTGGAAAATAGGATGAGATGAGGGGACACATGCTCGAGGTGGAATTTCTCACATTGGATCCAAAAAGATTCGATAATCTCCAAGATTTCTTTACAAAATACAAGGATTTACTATCGCAACTCAAAGCTTGTGGGATTGATAAATCTAAGGAGGAGAAACAAATGGTTCTCACCATTCTCTCCAAACTTGGTCCCGAATTCTTCATGTTCGTATCCACATTCCATTCAGTCAAATTCACCTCTAGAGCCACCTGGAAGATGCCTTCTCTTGAGGAATTTATCGAATCCTTAACACAAGAGCAAACCAAGCTCATCAACATGGGAAAAATCAAAGGCCCAAAGGGCATGCACTTACTGTGCAAGATGGAAACCATCAATATCATAAATCTAAAGATAAATACAAAAGGAAATCTCATTCAAATCCAAAGAAGGAAGGGTACTCAAAAGCCTTCACCGATGCCTCCGGATCCAAAGGTGGAAAGGGAAGAAAAGGGGAGAAATGCACATATTGCCATAAAGGATTCCATCCAGAATCTACATGCATAAACAAATAGATCTAATGACTCAAATACTTTAGCAAAATAACCTTGGAGATTGCATCCCCGAGGGCGCTAAGAAGAAGAATCCAGAAGATCAGAATCCTAAGAAAGGCAATTATATCCATGCCTTGATTGCCATCAACTCCTCTCACAATGCTTGGATCATAGATTCAGAAGAATCACATCACATGGCTGCCACAAAAGCAGTCTATTCTTCATTGGATGCATGCAAAGGTCCTCTTATTCTAATGGGGGACAACTCTCCAGTGGAGGTCACCGACAAAAGAAGGATTGAACTCACCAACGGAAGCTTTGAGAATGTGATGCACGTTCCCAAACTCTTCATCAATCTTCTCTTTGTGTATCAAATGATGAATTCTGGCACCAGAAAGAAATTCATATTCACACCTAATCCAATGGACATCTATGACATGCAAACCAATTCCAGGGTTTCTACCAGTGAGGTAAATCATCAATCTAGATTGTATACATTTTCTGAATTTGTTGAACTAGATTATGCTTTACTGCTTACCCATGTTGATGAAAGTAGTAGGATATGGAACGGAAGGTTTGGTAATTTGAATTTCAGATATATGCAACAGCTTAAAAAGCAAAGATTGGTTGATGGTCTACCAAACATCCATTTCTCCAAACGAATCTGTGAGGGATGTGTTCTTGGAAAACATCATCAAGAGAAATTCGACAAAGGAAAGACTCAGAGAGCTTCCTCTCCTTTAGATCTGATCCATAGTGACCTCATCGACCCTTTTTTGCATCCATTAATCAGAAAAGTGAGGTATGTTCTCATTTTTGTTCATGATTTCTCACGTTTCACATGGATTTACTTTCTCAGGCAAAAATCAGAGGTCTTTCAACACCTCAAAGATTTCAAAGCCCTAGTTGAGACATAGTTAGGAAAGAAAAACAAAGTGCTCTGAACTAATAACAGCGGAGAGTATGTCAATCATGAGATCCAGAATCTTTTTCATGAGGTGAGGATTTAGTTGCAACACACAATTCCCTATACTTCGCAACAAAACAGAGTTGTTGAGTGGAAAAAACAGATCTCTAAAAGAGATGGCATCTTGCATGCTACATGCAAAGTCACTACCACAGAGACTATGGGATGAAGCACTTAATTGTGCAACCTACATCTAAATCATATCTCCCCATAGATCTGTCAAGGATAAGGCCCCCTGCGAGGCTTGGAGTGGCCTCAAACCAGAAGTGACCCACTTTCATGTTTTCAGTTCATGTGCATGGGCCTGAATTCCCTCTGAAAAGAGGAAGGCACTTGATCCACAGAGCACAAAGTGTATCTTTTCTGGATACCCCGATGGTGTGAAGGAATACAGACTTATTGATATTTCCTCAGACTGGATCATCATTGATCGAAGTGTCCAATTCGAGGAAAGTGTCTCGCATGTACCTCAACAGTCGCATGCAGACACCTTCATTCTTCCACCTGTCTGAGATGATGAGCATCCACATGCCGACTCTTCTTCAGATGAGAGTTTTGATTCAGAGGATTCAGATGATCTAGATATAGAGTCAGTATAGTCATATACAGATTCAGTGCATCCAGATGCAGATGCAGAGCCACAGCAGAGGCCCAAGTGGGCCTAGACTACTCTTCAATATGCAGGGGATCTTGTTGGTGGTCCAACTAATACTAGGAGAACTCAATATGATTTTGAGGAGCCTCTTATTTCACTCACAACCACTAAACCATTGCCATCCAGATATCCTTTCTTGGTTCAGTCTTCAGATCCATAGTCTTATGGTGAGGCTATTGGAAATCCCTTTTGAGAATCTGCCATGCAAGAGGTGTATAACTCCTTCCTCAAGAACCAGACTTGGGATCTGGTTCCCCTTCCTTCTAGAAGGAAAATTGTTAGGTGCCTATGGTTCTACAGGACCAAGAGTGCAGCATATGGATAGATTAGCAGATACAAAGCTAGGATTGTTGCCAAAGGCTTCCAGCGAATACATGGCATTGACTATGATGAGACCTTCGCTCCAGTAGCGAAGATGGATTCCATACGATTGGTACTTGCCATTGTGGCGGCCAAGGGGTGGGAAGTCCATCATATGGACGTGAAGAATGTGTTTCTTCATGGTGATCTCTCTGAGGATATATATATGGAGTAGCCCCAAGGATTTATGCATGATTCATCTTTGGGCTGTCAGCTGAAGAAGTCTCTTTATGGCCTCAAGTAGGCTACGAGGGCATGGTATGCCAAGATGGAATCCTACATGTTGTCATAGAATTTTGTACGTTGTAAATCAAACCCAAATGTCTACATGCTCAGGACGACTAATTCACTTCGACTCTTAGTTGTGTATGTTGATGATTTGTTGATCACAGGTTGCTCAACTTTAGCGATTGTTGCAGTCAAGAGGATTCTACATGACATGTTTTTTATGATGGACATGGGTCCACTACACTTCTTCCTTGGACACGAGATCAGTCAGGATGCATCATACATCAAACTATCTCAGGCCAAGTATGCTTGAGATCTCCTTGAGAGATTTCACATGACAAACTGCAAGTCTCTTCCGACTCCTTTCCTATCATGAGTCAAACTTGAGGATGGCGGGGACACTCCGCTGGTTGACAGCACACTGTACAGACAGCTAGTGGGGAGCTTGTTGTATCTCACACACTCCAGGCCAGACCTCTCCTATGCAGTTGGTGCAGTTTCCAGGTTCATGCAGGAGCCACATGAGCTACATTGGAAGGTTGCAAAGCGTGTCCTTCGATACATACATGGCACCATCACATTTAGGATTCATTATGCAGCAGACTTTACATTAGATCCCATCGAGTTCACTGATTCTGACTAGGCTGGCGATAGCACTGATTGCATGTCCACATCTGGTTACTTCCTTAGTCTTAGTTCCGGGCCTATCTGTTGGTCGAGCAAGAAGCAGGTTGTTATTGCTCTTTCTTCAGCCGAGGCAGAGTACAAAGGGGTAGTTAACATAACCATTCAGGCTATGTGGCTACAACATTTTCTCACTAAGTTGGGCATTTAGTTTCATCAATTGATCGTCATCTAGTGTGACAACCATAGCACTCTAAATTTCTGCAGAGATTTAGTTCAGAGGTAGCGAAGGAAGCACATTGAGATCCACATGCACTACATCTCGGACTTAGTACACGAGGTGATCATCGACCTACAGTTTTGTCCTTCAGCAGAAAAAATGATAGACATCTTCACCAAGACCTTTACTGAGAAGAAGTTCCATTCTTTAGAAAGTCATCTTGGAGTGAAGGACATAGTTGCTAGCAGTTGTAGTTCTTCTTTTTACATACATTGTACCTTGAGGGAGGGGGGGGGGGGGTGTTCCCATGAGGTTTTCCCTCTTTCCTCACTTTATTGCATTGTATATTTTATATTTCGGTACCTAACATGGCCCCATTGCCAGGACCCATTCTTTATTTTCACCATAGTGATGTTCAGGGATGGTGTTGGAGTTACTTCACACACACCTAGGATTTATTTTTCCTAAGGTTTTTCTTATGTTTATTATTCTTTATCCAGACTCCTAAAGTTTAGGGATAATATTCCTCTAGGAAAATATTCTCTTCAATTTTCATTTCAATTTGACTAGTTGAGTGGAGTCTAGATACTTCATTGGTTTTGTCACCATGAAACATTAGGATCATCACCAGCTAATGCGCATTAGCCTTGGTATCATCACTAGACTAGTGCATTACCCATGATTCCTTGATCTCCTCCTCACTTCACTATGTTTCATTCAGTTAACTGAAGACTGGTAGACTAGTTAAGTTAGCTAGGTGGCAATTCACTCCCGTAATTGATGGTGTGTGTCCAGGTCACTCTATACCACCACAATGGCGCATTGGCTTCACTCCAGTGCGCATTTTTTGAGTTATATAGAGTATATCAAGTGTAAATTATTCATTATTCATAATGGTTAATGAGAATTCTTCCATTCTTTCTCTCTTGCTTCTTCTTTCTCAATTTCTCTCTGCAAATGTGTGTGGTATTTTCTAGCTAGATCTATTATGTGTAGGTTCAACACATTTACAAGATTCTTCCCATTCGCGTTAGAGTTATTTACATTATTTTTTGAGAGGGTTCATGCCACACGACTAGGATTACCTAGCTTTCCTTTTAGGCCTATGTTTGATGCCCGTATGTTCATGTGGGGGAAATTGTTTCCCAAGAGGGTCCCACCTGAGTGGTCGTGTACTCCGGTCGGCAGGGAGGTATGTGATTTTTTGGCTGGAGAGGACAATCATGTCCTCAATGTTGTATAGTACCCATACACGAGGATGGATTAGAGAGGATGTCCAAACATCCTATTTATAGTAGTCAAGCCACAAGATGAGAGAGGTAATATTATCATTATGTTTTGATAAATCTAGTTGCATATTTTTATGTCTTATTTAAGGCACATGCAATTTATTGTAACATTATGTTTCAAATATCTTATTATTATTATCTATTGTTTTGCATATATTGACACATATGTTGGGCATAAGCCTCCCTGACAGGATGAGGAGATGGAGGAGACAAAGGAGCAGCCTATAGTACATGGACCCTGCCTTCCATGCAGGCATGATCAAAGAGTCTAGATAGAGGTGGTGAATCGCCTATGTGGTGTTATGGTTAGTCATGGAGAGGTATCCACATTGATTTGAGACATATTACGAGTACGAGGTCTATATACGATAAGGATGGCTATGCCTCGTGACATGACATCATTAATGTTTCATATTGTTGGTGTTGTCAGCCTCATCGAGAGGTTGAGGGATCCTGTAACACCCTGTTTCCCCCAATTTGTAATTAATCATAAAGTAGGAATTACCATGCTAATGCATGAGGAAAATGTAAATGTACTATTGTTTGAGTTGTTAATAACTGACTGTGGGGGTGAAGCGTTGAAAGTATTGGCCATGATATCACTAGAGGAAGAATGTGAAAACTATAAGAGAGGGTTCATGTATCAAATAACCCCAAATCTCCCTTGATAAGGATGACAAGCCTCCTTCGAATCCCAAGGAAAGAAAATCAGTCAATGAAGAAAGGACCAGTGGTTGAATCACCAACCACCCCCATGAATGGAAACATGGGCTATCAGTCCGAAGTACCATAGGGACTTGCAGACCTGAGCTTCCTTCTAACAGAAGGAACCGGATAGGTCGGCAAAACCTTCCCAAGTAAGAGGGACACACACACGGGAAAAGGAGGCACTAGATGAGGGTGGAAGCTCACAAGGGAGAGGCACGAAGATCTCCAATGAATCACAAATAGAAGGTCATGAGCTTGATGTCGAAGAGCATCTGAGAAACCTCACCGAGGCCACAACCGAGTGAGAAAGCTCTGAGTTACAAAAAACAGGACCCGAACAGAAGCTGAAACAGAGAGAGAACCCTCGAGAACTATGAGAATTCCCCGGTGATATCATGGCTTGGCACGGGGGTGGCTAGAGTGCTAAGAATGAATGTCTCTGAGCCTATGGTCGGTTGGAAGGACGAACACCCACAGTTAGTTGGTTGGCGGCAACCTGTAATAGATAAGTGATTTCCTACCCTGTGTAACTTATCTGTGACTGTGTATGAATTGGTTATACTGTGCATCCTTTCAGGAATGTGAATGAATGCTTAATGGATATACTGTATCCCTTCTATTTCTACTTGGTTGTATAATTAGGAAAGTAAGGAATTATATGGGTCGGACATGACTTGTTCTCATAAATTCTGGAGTTTTGTAGCGTCTTAAGCTAGAGCCATGAACTGTGAGCTCGTCGACCATTAGGTGTAGCCACATGTACGATGGTTTACTCACCTAGTCGTTCTGAGTCCCTTGGAGGATGGAGTTTGTTAAGCTCATGAGAGGTAGTGTCGATATGCACATGCCCTCTATGATCAAATAGAACCCCATAACCCCTTGATGAATAGTTGTATTGAAGACTCCTCTAAGAGTCAAGTCCAGGAGACAGAGCGCAAAGCTCTCAAGTCTTTCATAGTTGACGAGGCTCAGGAAGGATAGCGAGTTTCAAATACCGAAGGAGAGTACCCTTTCGTTTGTTAGATGAACATATGAGATACTTTCAGGGGATCTGAGGTCTGTCACGACCGTTAGATTGGAGGAAGAAACGTAGGTGTTAATGCCTCGACCCCTTTCAACCTTCACAAGTAGCAAAGGAATCAGGACCGTAGATCCAAGGATCTGACGAAGCCCTATTGACCGTCGATCTTAGCCTTTGTATAGGCAGGAGAGTAGCATTTCTCTGACTCGTGACTTGGAGTGTTCAAGGGTAGGACTTCATGAACTCATGATTCGCGAGATCGCGACATGATCGTGACCGTTGGATCCAGGCCATGGGAGAACCGTGGGATCAGAACTTTCATGGTTATCGCCTATCGGGGGTTCAGAACTTGAGAGAGTTTCTTTTCGACTGTAGAAATCACGAAGTGTCGAGCACCGAGGGCTCATGCGAACACGTGGCACCTATGTTAGGTGGGGACCGCATGGTTGACAGGTGGCGTTACAACAAGCGCCCAGAGAAAGGTGAGAGCGGGTGACAGGTGATGGACACATGTTGCCTGGGAAAGAGTCAACCCATTGTTGACTTATCGTATCTCAGGAATTCACGAAGGAGGAGCACAGGGGCTCAACACTCCAACTCGCGAAGTCGCGAGATGCGAGTAGCGCTAGTATTTATCTTAGGAAGCGGGTGACCCATTGTTGACTTATCATGGCTCGGGGTTTCGCAAGATGAAGAAGTTGCACCCTGATCGTTAAGGCCGTGAAACACCGAGAGCTGAGGTCACGTGCGACGAGCGGCAGCGGCACATCTCGTGAGCAGAGTACAGCAGAGGAGACAAGTGGCGTGTGCAAGTTGCTTTGGTAGAGCCCACGTAACGTTGACCTCTCGCATCTCGAGATTTCGCAAAGGAGGAGCACGAGGGCTCAACACCTCAACTAGCGAAGTTGCGATTGGCGCTAGTGTTTGGCCTAGCCTACGGTTACATGTAGCAGGCGCTAGTGAGGAAGGAGCCATACCCATATCACATCTCGAGTATCGGCATTTGGAGAAAGAGGAGTCAAGAGCCTTGAATCCCAACTCGCGAGCTGTGAAAGGTGCTTGCTCTAAGGCCAGGTTGTGGTCGCTTGGAGGAGGATAAGGGAAGGGATGATCTGCACTAGGCCCCATAGAAGTATCGAGGATTTTGTCCCTCGAAGAAAAAGATGAAAAATTCATTATGTCGTAGTGGGTGTGTTACAAATTGGTATCAGAGCATGGTTACAACACTTGCCCTGCTTGGGCTCATGTAGAGTTGCATAAAGAGACATTGTTATCTACATTTTCTCTTTAAGAAGAAGGACCGCAGAATGAAACTGTAAATTGGGAATTTCTTTAACCCCTCTGTTAAAATGGTAACTACTCTTATAGGAGTAGGAATGCACTGATCAGTATTACTGATAAGACCTGAGTGTGAATAACAGAGGTGGAATGAATTGTGCTATGAAGCTGCACGAGCCAGACAAGGGACATGAACTGAGTTGTTTTGTTATAGTGTGACGATGGCTACCTACTAAAGCAGGTAGAGTCTCTTGCAATTGAGATGGTTGGTTAGGTAAGAACTTAAGATCCAAATGAAGAACTCCTTCATGATTCGGGAAATCTGGTAAGGACTGGTAGGATCCTTAGAAAGTTATAATCATTGCATTATTAAAAGACTAAACCCTGAGCATATAACTCCTCACGATTGAGAGGACTAATGAAAATATATAGGCTCAGATTACCTAACCTATAATGGTTAGAATCGACAACAAGGATAATCTGTTTAAGCAAGATTAAGAGGAGTCCTTTGGGATTGTTGTTAATTCCCAAGAGTGACCCTTGTTGGTTGTTCCCATAAAGAGAGGGTAGCATCCGTATGAGTTATGACTACGAGATTAGTCCTGTAAGTAACTTAAAAGCTCAAAAGAGATAGCGGGGAAATTTGGTATGCCGAACATGCGTATAGAATCAAGCTTGTGTTAAAGTTTGAAAACTCCGGAGGTTGAACAAAGAGTATACCAGGAGGAGTATTGGTTTTAAGTCTTGAGAGGAAACACTTAGACAAAGTTTCTAAGTTTCGAAGAGTTGAAGTGTTCAAAGGTGAAGCGCAGAAAATTGAAGTTCGAAGAAAGAACAAGTATGGAGGATTGAGCGGGAGAAATCCTTCAGAAAAAAGTTTTGAAGATTGGATAGGATCAAGAGTCAAGATCCATTCAGAAAGAAATGAAATGCTTAGAGTTGTTCGATCTCGGAGAAGTAGCGCACTGGTTAGTTGCGAGGAGATACCAGAATTTCGCAGAACAAAAGGGCTTGGAAGAAGCAATGAGAAATTCGCGAAAAGATCATAGTCGTTGATCAACGAGCGATCTGGACCATTGATCGTCCAGAAGAGAATTTCGCAATTTCAAGAATCGAGAGTTAAGGGGTGAAGACTCCGTCAGAGTCCGGAAAGGTGGAAAGTCAGGATTTGGTCAGGACCATTGATTGCCAGAGAGATATGGACCGTGGGATCCAAGTTGTCGAACCCTCGTGGATAAGAAGTTTTGGGAAACAGTGGGGTGTTGTCCGCAGATTCGCTGAAACACGGGATCCCGACGCGTGTCTAGGAGTTGATCCCAGGTACTGAGCGAAGGTTCATGTGAATCAAAGAGCCAAGAAAACCTTAGCTTCAGTCTTTTGGGTTTTCAGATTTCGGGGATCGAAGAACTAGAGTTCCTTGCAACATGAATCCTGAAATCGTGAAATGTGAAGCGCCTTTTAGTTTGGATCGTGGTCACCGTCGGTGGTCGCATGAGGAGAAGGCGTGAGCTAGTATGATGAATACGCATGAGTTGAATGCAGCGTGAAGCTTCATAATACAAATCCTGATATTAATACCAGTAAGGTATGAATGATACTAAATGTGCAAAGTAATGCACACATATGATGTAAGAGTATAGTTATAGGCACGATATGGTTTTTCCCGATGAGCGAAATATAAAACAAGTATTGCTTTTGCCAAGATTGAAGGAATACTATGGAGGCATAGCTGACTCCATTTTGGGGAGTCATGAAAGTTATGTTCCAAATAATAGCCTAAGGGGAATGTATTCCATTTCCTCAGGAAGTGCCAATATAATTAGATGAAAGGGTAAATGAGCAAAGATGCTCTCTTGTCATAATAAGAGACAATTGATTATGCCTTTGAGCATCACATGAGAAGGATTGTGAATGAATCTGAATTGATTAATCTTAACAGTAAATATGCATGTTTATATTTCTTAAGAGGAATATTTAGTATAAAAAAATCCAAAACTAACTAAAGGCTGAGGCGATCACAAATAGTGATGGATATGCAACAAGGAAGTTGCATGCCGAAGGAGTTCCCGGTAGAGGAACTGTGTAAGGACTTTGTCAAAAGGACAAAGTCACAACCCTAATAATTAATGAAGGTTGGACAATGGGCTGCAAGGCCTGTCCATATATATAAGAATCCTGGATTACATTTTGAAAGAATCATGTAATTAATAGAAGACTAACAACTGAATATTGACCATTCTGATAACCGAATGGAAGTGTGTAGGATGCACATGTTCATGATTCATTATGAGCAAAGAGTTGCTATTAAATCATGTTGCAGTATCCCAAAAAGGGTTAGGTTGAGGCCTAACCAAGGCTGCTCAGAAAAAGAGCAGTTGTGGAAACTGATATAGTTGGTAAGAGGCAAGTAAATCCCCTTAGTATGATTAAATGAATAAACGAGTACGTTTAACTGATGAGGCTTGGTTGAAGCTGTGATTAAGAAAAGGCAGTGAGACCTTAGAGATAACTTGACTGGGTTGACAATCCCCAGGTGATGTAGAAAGAATTTGAAGAAGGGGAGAGCCCTCAATTCTTTCCTTGTTGTGCATTACGTTTTCTATGGGATGAGAAAGCTAGTACATTGATGAACGAAAAGGTCT
>JZKD02S0309371.1:729403-740229 GCA_000966675.3 Picea glauca
TTGTCTTAGTGTTATGCATAAACTTGAAAGGCAGTTGTATGCCTTGGATACCCAAGTAAGGTATGACTCAGGACGAAGAACCTAAATAATGGAGGTATGAACCTCTGGTAGTAAACACTATTTATAACCATTTGAAAAATTCATAAATTGATATGTCATGAATGCATTGACAATCAAGGAATGCATAAAGGCATTCATGTGAAAATTTTGAGTTCATGTGTATTGATTTGGGATCGTGATCATCCTATAGCAGGCAGTATGGTCCTACTATAAGAATGAAAGAAAACGAATAAACCATATGAGGAAAAGGTTGGTTAACTTCCAACACCCCATGGCCAAGAACCGGTCATAAAGTGTGACGAACTTGAAAAACAATGCAAGAATGTATTGGGTATGAATGTGGCCATGGATATTGGCACAATTGTTAAAACCCTTTTTAAATGTTGAACTACGTTTTGAAAATTTTGGTATGTTGAGATGAAACTAACAATTGTTTGGCTGTGTAAAGAATGAATTGCAGGAAGCAAATAGGTCTTGGATATGGCGGCATTGTAAGCCCATAAGGAAGACCAATTGCCTGCTGAGCCAAACCGTTATGGGAAGGAAATTCCCATAATTATGAATCTGGTTCCTATGCGGAACAAATATGAAAACAAGTCGCGAGATTGGAAAATCCGTGGGTGACAGATTTGCAATAAAATTCTGAAAGTTAAAATTTATAATGATGTTTCATGAGTTTTATACACATGTGATACAGGTGGGAAGAAAAGACATGTCCAAAAAGGAACAAATGAAGGCTGTCAAAGCTGAAGATGATGAAAAAGGGCTACTGCTGAGCCATGAGAACCCCATGATAAGTCATGATTGCCTGAAATAAATTATGTTGAGGTAACACAAGCTGGAGGGACGCTTCGACTGTAAGATTCGATAGAGTCTCTAAAATTTTCCTGTGCGAGAAAACCTCAGCAGGGCAAGATGGATTGCCTGAGGGACTGTATAATAGTGAAGGGGATGCCTGAGCCTGGGCCTAGAGGATGAGTGACCGCAAGGAAGAGGAGCTCTTATTAATTCTTGTAAACTATTAGGATCATGCACACAGTGGGTAGTTTCCCGTGCGGAAAAACCTTGGAAAGGAAAATGAAATCATGATAGCTCTTGTGAACTATTGAATTTGAATCATGCACCCAATGGGTACGTCAAGTAAAGTGATGAGCATGGATAACAAAACTACCATGTGAATATAGATCCACAAACTGCACAGATAAGTACTGTGCTAGAATATGAAATTTTTCCTTTTTGAATTTTGAACAACAGCAAAATGTTTTCGTACAAAATTATGGTTAATATGCTTATGTCCAAGAATTATTGAAGACAGATGACGAAGAATCAGATCCCGAAAAAGGACCTGACCGAGGATGAAGGTTAAGACTTTTGAAGTGGTTGAATGAGAAAGGAATGACATTTGTTTTTGAGAAAGAACACCGAGGACGGTGTTCCTTTAAGGGGGAGGGAATTGTAACACCCTGTTTCCTCCAATTTGTACTTAATCATAAAGTAGGAATTACCATGCTAATGCATGAGGAAAATGTAAATGTATTATTGTTTGAGTTTCCAATAACTGACTGTGGGGGTGAAGCATTGAAAGTACTGGCCATGATATCACTAGAGGAAGAATGTGAAAACTATAAGAGAGGGTTCATGTATCAAATAACCCCAACTCTCCCTTGATAAGGATGACAAGCCTCCTTCGAATCCCAAGGAAAGAAAATCAGTCAATGAAGAAAGGACCGGTGGTTGAATCACCAACCACCCTCGTGAATGGAAACATGGGTTGTTAGTCCAAAGTACCACAGGGACTTGCAGACCTGAGCTTCCTTCTGACAGAAGGAACCGGATAGGTCGGCAAAACCTTCCCAAGTAAGAGGGACACACACACGGGAAAAGGAGGCACTAGACGAGGGCGGAAGCTCACAATGGAGAGGCGTGAAGCTCTCCAACGAATCACGAACAAAAGACTGCGAGATTGATGCCGAAGAGCATCTGAGAAACCTCGCCGAGGCCACAACCAAGTGAGAAAGCTCCAAGTTGCAGAAAACAGGACCCAAACAGAAGCTGAAATAAAGAGAGAACCCTCGAGAACTGTGAGAATTCCCTGGTGATATCATGGCTTGGCACGGGGGTAGCCAGAGTGCTAAGACTGAATGCCTCTGAGCCTATGGTCAGGTGGAAGGACGAACACCCATAGTCAGTTGGTTGGCGGCATCCTGTAATAGATAAGTGATTTCCTACCCTGTGTAACTTAGTTGTGACTGTGTATGAATTGGTTATACTATGCATGTTTTCAGGAATGTGAATGAATGCTTAATGGATATACTGTATCCCTTATATTTCTGCTTGGTTGTATAAATAGGCAAGTAAGGAATTATATGGGTCGGACATGACTTGTTCTCATAAATTTTGGAGTTTTGTAGCGTCTTAAGCTACAGCCACGAACTGTGAGCTCGTTGACCATTAGGTGTAGCCGCATGTACGATGGTTTACTCACCTAGTCGTTCTGAGTCCCTTGGAGGATGGAGTTTGTTAAGCTCATGAGAGGTAGTGCCGATATGCACAGGCCCTCTGCGATCAAATAGAACCCCAGAACCCCTTGATGAATAGTTGTACTGAAGACTCCTCTAAGAGTCAAGTCCAGGAGACAGAGCACAAAGCTCTCAAGTCTTTCATAGTTGACGAGGCTCAGGAAGGATAGCGAGTTTCAAATACCGAAGGAGAGTACCCTTTCGTTTGTTAGATGAACGGATGAGATCCTTTCGGGGGATCTGAGGTCTGTCATGACCGTTAGATTGGAGGAAGGAACGTAGGTGTTAATGCCTCGACCCCTTTTAGCCTTTGCAAGTAGCGAAGGAATCGGGACCATAGATCCAAGGATCTGACGGAGCCCTATTGATCGTCGATCTTAGCCTTTGTATAGGCAGGAGAGTAGCATTTTGCTGACTCACGACTTGGAGTGGTCAAGGGTAGAACTGCATGAACTCGCGATTTGCGAAATTGCGACATGATCGTGACCATTGGATCCAGGCCACAAGAGAACCGTGGGATCAGAACTTTCGTGGTTATCGCCTATCGGGGGTTCGGAACTTGAGAGAGTTTATTTTCGACTGTAGAAGTCGCGAAGTGCCAAGCACTGAGGGCTCATGTGAACACGTGGCAGCTTTGTTAGGTGGGGACTACGTGGTTGACAGGTGGCGTTACAACAAGCGCCCAGAGAAAGGTGGGAGCGTCAACCCATTGTTGACTTATCGTATCTCAGGAATTCGCGAAGGAGGAGCACGAGGTCTCAACACTCCAACTCGTGAAGTCGTGAGATGCGAGTAGCGCTAGTATTTAGCTTAGGAAGTGAGTGACCCATTATTGACTTATCATGGCTTGGGGTTTCGTAGGATGAATAAGTTGCACCCTGATCGTTAAGGCTGTGAAACACCGAGAGTCGAGGTCACGTGTGACGGGCGGCAGTGGCACAACTCATGAGCAGAGTACAGTGGAGGAGACAAGTGGCGTATGTGCATCACTTTGGCAGAGCCCACGTAACATTGACCTCTCGCGTTTCGGGATTTCGCAAAGGAGGAGCACGAGGGCTCAACACCTCAACTAGTGAAGTTGCGAGTGGTGCTAGTGTTTGGCTTAGCCTATGATTACATGTAGCAGGCGCTAGTGAGGAAGGAGCCATACCCATATCGCATCTTGGGTATCGGCATTTGGAGAAAGAGGAGTCGAGAACCTTGACTCCCAACTCGCGAGCTACGAAAGGCACTTGCGCTAAGGCCAGGTTGTGATCGCTTAGAGGAGGATAAGGGAAGGGATGATCTGCGCTAGGCCCCATAGAAGTCTCAGGGATTCTGTCCCTCGAAGAAAAAGACGAAAAAATCATTATGTCGTAGTGGGTGTGTTACAGATCCTGCTCATGATTCTACTCCATCTGGCTCATCACTAGACCGATCCACATCCTCTACTCCACCACCTCCTCCTCACCCTTCCCCTCCACTTGTGTTTGCATCATCCATGGATCCTCCTATGCCTTCCCCTCTACATGTGTTTGCACCATCCATGTTCAATCCTCCTCCTCCTCCCCCTCCACATTTGTCTGCACCATCCATCGATCCTCTTGATTCTCCTCCGCATGCGTCACCATCCACCGATCCTCGTCCTCCTCCTCCACTGTTGTTATCATCCACCAATCCGTGTCTTTCTCTTCCACATGTGTCATCATCCACCGATTCTCCTCCTCCATGTGTCACAAGCTTTTGATGCTTTGGACATTATGTTCACATCGAGTACTCTTGCACAGGTTGATCTTGATAGAGACACATTTGATAGTGTACTTTTGTCCTTTCTTTCTAACACAGGTATTGTTAGACCCTCTACCTTCGATAGTAGAGACACTGAGGCATATGGATTTGGTGGTGGACCTAGCTAGTAGTGGTACTAATTGAAATGTATATTGATTGTTTTATATTTGACTTGAGATGTATATATGACATGTTTATTGCAGATTTTATTGAGATGTATGTTCATTGAATGTTTGACATGTATATTGATATGTATACAACTCATGTATATTATGTTTTTCATAAAATGTTGTGGTTGTTGTTGTTTGATTTATAAAATGTATCATGAGTACGCTAATGATTGAAATTATTAATGATTTATATGTTTTTAAATTAAATTTGAGATGTATCACTCATTTAAATTTACAATTGCCAAATAATGTTTAACTTTACTTTTATGAAATCTTTTAATTTGGATTGTGATTGCAAAAAGTTATAACCATTAATGTCATATAATGTTTAACTCCTCTTCAAGGTGAATTGTTTGTTGTCCAACAAGATAAAATGTGTTGATTAAACATGTTTAGAAACAAAAATACTTAAATATGATGAGTGAAATGTTTGTGATTTGAATAATTATGTATTTTTCATATATTGTAATAATAACATTAGAATATAATTATTCACTAATAATAATGATGATGATGTAATAATAATGTTATTTTTAGATTTTTATTATTCAAAGATAATGAGACAAAGTTATAATATAATTGTTTACTAAAATCACAATTATTATATTTAAATTTTTCCAATGATTTTTTAAATTTATATTATGCAACTACTACAATATATTATATTTAAAATATTAAATATAAAGAATAATAATAAATTTTGATCTATACACTTTCGATAAAATGGTTTAACAATTTTTTTATCGGACCTTAAGAAGGTAAGAGATTACTTCAATTTCTTTAAAATTGTATTTCTATGGTAAAAAAACATTGAGAGAAGTGTTCCAAGATCACCATAGTTTTGATGACTAAGGAGGTTATGAAGGTTTGTAATGTGGCAAATATTTTTAAATTGGGATCTAATATGGGTATAGGTAGGGCAATCCAAGAGGAAGCGGTTTTCATCTTCTACCTGCTTAGTGTCACAAAGGTGACATATTCTCTCATCCCATGGTCTTTTGGGAGTTGTCCAATGCCCAATTTCACTATGTAGATTGTGAGAGTTTGTTCTTATTTTATCAATGTTGATTTTATTCTTTGCAGTTCTCAAAACTAAGAGGTAATTTTATTCTTTTAAACTAGGGTTGACCACCTCCTTGTAGTATCTTAATTTCCTTTTATCCACTAATTCTTTATCACATCACATATTCTCCTTAAATTTATAAGTGATAATATTTGTAATATTATCGATATTCTGCATTATGGCTTCTTCTTGTATTCCCCCAATGATTTAGCCAAGATTTTGCATCTTTATACCAACTCTGATTGAGTCACTGGTGGTTTTGGCTAGAGTTTGAATCAATTTAGGGGAGCCTCTTGTCATTCATGTTGTTTATCTTGTTCTTGTACATTAGGTATCTAATCATAGCAATGCTCTCAATGGGGGAAATTCTTTCTTCTATGAGGAGGATAGGATACGGTGTATTGCCCTTCGTTTTGAGATTATAAGTTATAAAATTATCTTGGATCTGTTCTATCTTTCTCTAGGATTCTCTAGTTATACTGCAACCCCAAACTTCACATCCATATAAGATAACTGGAGTGATGAGAGTGTGAAAGAGGAGTTTTTTTTAATCCCAAAGCCAAAGATTCACTGATTTACAATTGTTTTTGAGCCCATAACAAGCTTTCCACCCTCCATTTATCATTTTTTCAATGCTATAATTCTAATTGAGGTGGATATCGATTCCAAGATACTTGTATGAAGGCACTTCCTCCAAGCTATTGTTGTCATAAAAAAAAGTATCGTAGGTGATCCTTTTGGATTTAATTATCATAGCCTTTGTTTTTTCAATGTTCACTGTCATACCCATGCTAAAGTAGAAGTCCTTGAGGATTATCAGTTTCTTACCTAGGTCATAGGGACTCTTTTCCATAATAACAATATCATCAACATAAAGGAGGATGATGACTATACCAACGAGAGTTGGGCCAACACAACCTTCATCCTCAAAACAATATTCTAACTTATCAATATAGATGTCGAAAAGAGTAGGGGATAGGGGAAAACCTTGATTGACTCCTATATTACAATTAATTTCTTCTGACCAACCCTCAGTGTTCCTAAACTTAGCAATAACTTTCTAATAAAGCCTTATTGCAGAACCTCTTAACTTGAAAGGGAGTTTAAGCTCTTCTAACCTATTTCAGAGGTTACTCATGGGCATAGTGTCAAAAGAATTTCTAAAATCAATGAAAGAACAAAGGAGATCAGTTTTATCATTATGACACTCCTCTACAATGATCCTAAGTGTAACAAGGTGGTCCACAGTGGAATGGTAGCCTCTAAACCCAACCTGGATGCTAGCTCTTTTCCATGGCTTTCAAGCCATGTGTTAATCTTATTTTCCAATATACTTTTGTATAGCTTAGATAAAATGGGGCTAATCATAATGGTCCTATAATTAGAGGGATTGTTATTGTCCCCGCTTTTAAAAATAGGTACATTGAGGCTTTGAGTCCAAGGTTTTTGGAAGCCTTTCTAGATAACTAAGTTGAAGAGCTTATGTATGTGAGGGATGAGGATAGTTTCTCCAATTTTTAATATTTTAGCTTGGTACCCTTTGATGTCCTTAGCTTTTCCTTTTGAGATCCGCTTAACCCCAAACTTAATGTCTTCTATAGAAAACACTTCATCCCGTGTAGATTTTTTTGGCATGTTGTCCATGACGTTAGGGGATTCATACATATTTTTAAGGTAGAAATTCCAGTCCTTATAGGGAATCTTATTATTTTCTTTAGTTTTATGAGTTAGAATTTGCCTCTAGAATTTTTTAGGATCTATCTTAAATAGGTGCAAAATCTTCTCTTGCTTTCTATTTATATAGTCCTTTTTTTTCATTTAATTAAGGTTTTCTATCTATTTATCTTGTCAAATTTTAAAGATGCATTGGAAGCATCCCTAATGGCATTTCTAGCAATTTTGCATTCATTATCATACCAAGGGTTAATTGTGTTGTTTTTCTTTTATACAACACCTCAATAAAGAAATTGTGAATTGAAGTAGAGAGGATTGTTGCAAAATTATGATAGTCAGCTTCAATATCATTATGATACGATATGAGTTTTAAAGCATTGCTTAAGTGTTTTAAGAAGAGATCAACTTTCTATTTGTCAAAAAGTAAGTGCCTTTGGTTGTCAGAGTGCTCCTCAATAGAGATTTTATGCACGACAAAGTTAAGAGTTAGGGTTAGAGGTCTATGATCAGACTCAGGTTCATGGTCATCTAAAAGATCAAAGTTTACTATTTGGTTGTATATGGGGATATTTGATATTACATAATCAACAACACTGCTACCCATCCTATGGATACAAGTCATCATGTTTGAATTTAACCACTTCTTTGGACCATTGCAAATTATTAAATCTTGAGAACTACATAGCTTGAGTAACTCAGTACTTAATAAATTCTCAATCAGGGCTTCGAAGTTTCTTTTGTAACTGTTAGCTAAGACAAGGTTCTCATCTAGCCAAAGAGGATTAGGGTTGGAGTCATTGCTTAAAATAATAGCTTGATTGGTTGCAGTTTTAGCATTAAAGTCTCCTAACAAGAGGATATTAGCTTCATTTTTCATATTGTAGATATCTTGCTCTAAGATTTTGTAAGGACTTATCTAGATTGTTTTTTGTATAAAAAGTAGAGTTGATAGGTGTAAAATAACATATTGCTATATAAATCTTCTTAGCGTTAATATCTGATATCTCCATCCATATGTACTGATTGAGAGGATCTTTCTTATGAATTTGGATGTGATGAGAGATGTTCATTTTTATATAACACGTTATGCCTCCAATCCCTCTATGGGAGGACTTCTTATTCCATGAATATCACAAAACAAATCCTTCGATATTAGAGACCTTACATTCTTCATCCTCCCAAGTTTCAACCAAGAGAATAATGTCAATGTCACTCGATATCCAATTTAGTATAGGCCCTTTACTCCATGGAAAACCACGACAGTTCCAAAACAGGATCCAGAGTGTCCCAAATTTTTATTTATCATTATCTCTTTGGTCTATATCCATAATAATAGCCTTTCGATTTCGAATGATTGCCCATTTCCCTTCCTTCCAGGTTTCTTTTACCTTTTGAACTTCCTTCCTTAATTCAGCTTGGTCCTCTGGAATGAGTTCTTCCTTGATAAATACTTCTGACCCTTTTAAGCTTGGAGTTTTGCCGAGTACACCATATTTATGGTCAATAGAGCTTACCTTAACCCAAATCAACGTATCTTTATGTTCAATTATTTTTCCCAACCTCTTTTCTTCTATGAGGCAAGTTGTCTTAATTTGTGATTTATTTTTTAATTCTTCCTTGACTATTGCGAGGGTGTCCTCATCTTTCTGCTCTTTTACATAAAAAAATTATGACATTCAAGGCTCTTTTGTTAAGTTCATAGTATAATTTTATGCGCTTGTTCATTTCTTCTTTGATGGGTTTGATATCCATCATAGGTTCCAAACGATGTATAGCCAAATTGCTAATTAGCTTTTCTTCTAGTTATGTGATCTTATCCCTAAGATTATGATTTTCTATGACCTTTGCCGCTTAGGTTGATTGTTTTTTTTCTGGGCTTTGTTTTCTATTTCTTGTAATCTAGCATCCATTTTTTTCAACTCACTCTCCAACCCTAAAATTATATTTTCTATCTTTGTTTGAATCTTGTCTTTAAAATATTTAAATTGACTATGAAGCATTGTTTCCAACTCCGTTTTAAGTTTGGCTTCCCTCTCTTCTCTACGTTTTTATATTGATTCCATATGTTCATATAGAAGTTCTAGGGTTATTTTGTTAGGTCTCCCCTTAATATTTTTTGGTATCTAGGGTGAATTACTCATTTTTTTAGAATGCAAAGGAAATAAATCAATAAATATGAACTCTAAAGGGAACTTGTGTACCTAGTCCACGTAGTGTTTGAATCCACAGGCTGAAGAAGTCGAACATATCCATCTCACTAGGTTTACTAATTTAATAATCACTGCATATATTAGGGCTTGTCGTGTGTGTGTGTGTGTAGTAGTTCCAAGATTATCACCATTTCCGCAATATTCTCTTGAGAAGATGAACTAGTATTCATCGTGGAAGTTCCAATATTATCCACTGCAGAAAATAGTATTCACCACGGAAGTTCCAATATCGTCCACCGCATAAAATATTATTCACCGCATAAGTTCCAATATTATCCATCGTAGAAAATATTATTCACGGCAAAAATTCCAATATTATTCACCATAGAAGTTCTAATAATATCCACCGTGGAAAATATTATTCACTGCAAAAGTTCCAATATTATTACTCCTATGAAATGTTATTTTTTTCATCTATTTTAATGGTAAAGTTATAACAATTGTTCATTAAATTTATAATAGTTATGTTTAATAATTTGTATTATTTAAAAATTATAATTAATTAAATTTAAATTATTAAATATGAAATTGAATTCATTAATAATAATGAATTTCAATCTTAGGCATCCATGGTAACAATTTGTATCCAAGCTTTATTTTTACCTCTCTCCCCCTAACTCTCTCTAACTCTGCATGTTTATCTCCTCTTCATCTGGGTCTTTCCCCTCACCACTCTTACCTCTCCTCTTTCTTTCTCCCTTCAAACCTTCAGTTATAGACTCTCAAAGTAGGGCTAACATAACAACTTTCACTAGTTGAAGAATAGAAGGGGCTAAAATTGAGATTTAATACTAGCTTCCAAAGATAACAGAAAAAAAGCCATGTTCTTTATTGACATCACACTTAAACAAATCATTGTTTTTTTATGCAATATCATTGGTTTTTTCCTCCCAGTTGTACAGGAAATCTCAATATGGCTTTACAAAATCCAAAATAATTACTCAATCCTTGAAAATATCCTCGAACATAGCAAATGTGAATTTGATGCTCTACCCCTCTCTCACTCTCTTCCTCCTTCCCTCCCTCCCCCCCATAGGGGGCTTCATTTTATTAACCAATATCTTATCACGTTCATTCATAAGGGGGATTTCTAAATTATGAAAAATAAAGTCAATATATTGCAGGTATCGGGGGTGGATGTAGGGTATTGGGGGGATTATAGGTATTGGGGAGTATAAAAAGGGGTATTTGGTAAAAATAAGAGATATATAATAAAAATAGTTTTTTTTATTGGAAAAAATGTATTGGGAGGGGGGTTAAACAAAATAATTTGGGGAGATATTTATTAATATCTAGTGAAATTAGGGGTATCATTTAATATCCCATGAATGAATGTGCTATGTCACAGTATCATTGAGTAGAG
>JZKD02S0309371.1:740331-773221 GCA_000966675.3 Picea glauca
ATGTTAATGATCTACATCTACCACTCTCTTCCCCCTCAATTTGTATCCCCCTCCCTCTCTCGCTCACTGTATCCATTTTTCCATCCATGTTAATGATAAAGTTATAATAATTATTCACTAAATTTATAATAGTTATATTTAATAAATGAAATCATTAATAAGAATGAATTTCAATCTTTGTCTTCCATGGTAACAATTTATATCTAAGCTTTCTAGGATTGGGTTATAGTGAGGGAAAACTTTTGAGGCTAAACTTCATGATTTGTCTTGTTTTCTCTAAAAATAATTTTCTAATTTCTATTTTTTTTAATTATTCACCCAAATTCTATGGCATAAAATTATTTTACTCTAAAAGTTGACAATGTTTTTTAAAAGATATACAAATACTTAGAGATTAGAATACTTTTACAAGAATAACACCAAAAATTTTATAATCAGTACTTTAAGAATTAGTAAAATTGGCAAAAGTTTATATACTTTTAGATAAGTATGGATCCTTGAAATTCTCATTAATTGTGAATAGGCTCTAGAAAAAAACTCTTTTAGAATTTCCATTTCCTTAACACTTATTTCAAGGAGATTATAAAAAGAATGATTAATATAAGTTTACATGTTTAGAAAACTAAAGGATGGAGTAGAATAGATGAAGACCATGATAATTGCACTAGTTAAGGTTAGGAATGTCATTGAAGTTGGTAATGCCAACACTGCGAGTGTGATTCCAGAACTCATAGATGTTGCAAGAAGTTATTTTCTTGAAATTTTCCTTATAAGTTCCATCAAAGTAAATATATATTTATTTGAATTTTGAATTTTTCAAACATTAATAAAAAAATTGAGGTTTAATTTTTTAATATCATCGTTTTTTTAAATAAAATATATTTTAAAATAAATCTTTACTATTGTATTATACGAATACGTCACTAACTTTGTGATTTCTCAATTAATGCTTAGTAATTCAAAGGTTAACATAAACATATGTTAATACAATACAACACAAATTTGCTATAATAAACAATAAATATGACAATAAAAAAATATCAAAACCACATCTTGGGCTTGTATTATTTAATGTTTTAATGTATTTTCAATATGGTGGTTGTAAATGGTTGTTAACTTTCCATATCCAACATTATAAAATGAAGCAAAAAAGACATAATTGACCATTATAGATACACATAATAAAATGACACATCCATAATATAAATGTTGAAACAAAGCATTTGCATATCAGTCTTTGTTGCCATCACCTTGGTTACCTTCCTCACTTGGAATTATAACATTGGTGTTCGCAAAAAGATGTTTAGATCTCAGATGATGTCTTAGTACGAACCACCAATCCCCATCCAACACATCTGGGTAAAAAAACACTTGGTTGCAATGTTTTGGGAAAACATAAGGCTCCTTAGTTTCAACCCACACGTTTTTAGAGTTAATACATATTAGCCCATTGTCACGATCTTCCTTTACATTTCTTCGGTCAAAGGTATCCCACCACTTGCAACAAAAAATAACACATTGAAAAGATGAGAAGTCCACTTGCCTAATATTTTGTATCCTTCCAATGTAACATAACTTCCCCTCTATTAGGTTTTGATAACGGTGGCTAGCACGACTAGATTGGTCGAACTCGACCTCCACTTCACATTCTTGTGTGATGTGTCCATCATAGACATACTGAGTGAAAAAATAATGTCCATATGCCCACATATATAGGAACAAATGAACCTATAAAAATGTGAACAAATGACAGTTTCATATGTCTAATAACCCAAGCATTAATAAAAACATAATACATGTTAAATTAAAATGTGGAATATTATAAATTGAATGTGGTACTTAGAGAGATTATTACAGATTTGTTGCTCTCGATCCCTATGTTTAGTGCAACCAAATATTCTCCATGTGGGTTACGACCGGACACCACATATTTCTCTTGTATCTTGTTAACCACCCAATTGTTGGGATAGATTTTTGGCATATTTTCTCTTAAATGATTAGAATCATGCATGTTTTTACAATTCAATCGTCTGAATGTTTTCTTGACACTATTCCAATTCCTTATTTTCTCTTCATACAACGCAACCCATGTTCACGTTGCCTCTGTGTGGTAAAGAATTAATTTATTGATGGCATCACTTTCTAAATTCATTGATGTATACAAGAATTTGAAACAAATAGTATGAGATCAAATATATATTATCAACTTCAGTGTAAACAATTTCTCTATACAAATTTGATAAAATATAAGTGACTTACTCTTTATCATGCGCCTTTTTCCATTTGTTTGGAGTAGCTCCACTTCCCTTTTGTCCTCATCCCATTGGTCGTCCCAAACCACTGCCCCTAGTGTGTTGTCAATTTGCTTGATGTACTCACTATCATAATAGAAGGACTCGTATACTATGTACTCCTCCACCATAGAGCCCTCTGGTTTTTCCCTTTGTCGAACAAACCCCTTCAATTTTTTTTCATGTACCTCTCTAGAAAGAACATCCAATAACATGAGAGCACCCCAGCTAATTCAACTTCATCAAGTAGGTGAATAAGAAGATAGACTTAGAAGTCCATAAAACTCGTGGGTACTTCCTTCTCAAACATATAAACAATCTCAGCTATCTCTCGACGCCATCGTGTAATGCTAGCCATAAGAATTTCCTTTGATGTGATCCAACGTACAAATGCAGATAATTTCAATATGGCACGTCACAGGTCCTAGGGGAAATCATGGTTCACACAAACACGCATGAGCAAAGGATAATGACACTACAAAATAGACACACATATCGATAATTGCCATAAAAATATGAGTGCATACCATATTTTTACCAACACCATAGAAGAAGAATCATGTATTCAACATACATACAGTTAGAAGGTTTAGATGGTCATGTGATTTCAAGCCCAACAAATTCCCTTCTACAATGAAGCAACATCGTAGAGTGAAACCATGTAAAGAAGGTGCCTTCACACCCAATATAACATCTTTCACCATAGAAAGGTTATCTTTCTTCAAAATCCATGGGACATCACCTTCTTTAAAATACCAAGAGGGACCAACCTCTCCTCTACTTTATTTTCTTAGACAATGTCTTTTTTTAGTATTCAAAGCAATACGATCTCTCCTAATAGCCAATGTGTCACTTTTATTGAATGATATGTGTCTCCATAATGAAGATGAAATATTTTTCAATATATGCATGGTGTTGTAACCCTTGAGATGTTTCTATCTGGGAAATTATGCTAAGGCATCCATTAGATTAATTGATTTTTTTTTAGTCAATCTATCCTAAAACATAATGTTTTTGTTGGTAATTTAGGCTTGTATCTTTAGTCTTTAACTTTTTAAATATTTAAGATGAGAAGGCAAATCGTTCTATGTTTCCGACAATTAAAGTCCTAGAGGATGAAAGAAGAATATAGAGAAAAAAAAATTGAAGATTAGAGAAATGTATCTTCTGACAAATATTACATTAACTTCCAAGAAGAAGAAGTGATGTTTGTTTATGTATATTGAAACCAGAATATAGTTTGAACTTTAAAGAATACTTATTTAAATTCAAAAAAGGAATAATGAAATATAAACACAGGTCTCCTTTTATACTCATGGTATTTTCAAAGAAATTTGAAACTTTTAATGATACCTTTGCAGCATTATGATGATAGTTGTTGTTCTAAATCATCACATTCATGGAACTAGATACATTCAAGCAGGAATTGAGAATATGGAAATAACAAAGAAACTAAAATCACATAATCTGAAACACAAAAGTTTGAATCTTCAAAACTTTCAGAGATTTTATTAAGACTTAAGCTCGGGCCCAAAAGCTCCTCTTACATTGATTTCTCATGAGTATTTATACAAGATAGGTCGAAACCAAAATGGTTATTCGATCCTATTTTTTAGAAATTTGAGATACTATAAAATCTTTGACTCCCTAGAAATAGGACAGCTGGAGGATTCAGATCCCAATTTTCTTCCTCTTTGATGAGTCACCCTGCCAACAATTGGAGAAGAAGATTCCAAGTCGCCTCTGAAGGGTAACTGAAAGATTCCATCTGTTTAAAATTATATCCAACTTAGTGTATTTCTCGTATGTAGGGGTATATGAGATTAAGTTCTTTGTTTTCCATAAAAGATATAAGTCATCTATGAGTAGATCGAAAATGGTTTGACCTCTCAAAGTATCGGATATGTTCTGAAACTTCTCATCTTTTTCTCTAGAAATAAACAAACTTTTCCTGAAATTTTCATATGACAATAACTTGCCATCTTTAACCCAGGCTAAAGGTAACCCCATTTTCACTAAATTCTCAAACTTGTTGGAAAAAGATTCCATGTTCCTTTTCAGTGTTATGCATTCATTATGAGCTTGTTGTATCAAATTCATCTTTGTGAAGACTCTTTCAGTTTCCATCACCATTATCGTTTTGTCACTAACACCTTTCTTCAACAATGTTTCTCTAGAATTCAAATTCATGAACTTTATGATCAGAGTGGCTACTTGTGGTCTTATTCTCGATTCATGAAATGATTTATGTATCACTTCATCTGCTTCATCTACCAGTAACATTTCATCATATATGATTTTGAAGTAATCCCAAATCCTGGCTACTTCACTGATAATTTCATCTGAGATGAGATGCTTGGCTCCTAAAAAATATGGTTTTCATGATAGCTTAGTCTTCATTTGTTCCATGTCCATCAACATTTTAGCCCTCGGCTTCTGATATTCTGAAATAGTTTTATCTTTGTCTTTGATTTCTTCTTTCTTCTCTTAGATTGTTTTCTTTATGATTTCAATTTCAACACTGTTCAGATTTAGATCTGCTAATGCTCTTGATATTTCAGTTGTTGGATATGATGTTTATGTTGCTTGAAAAGAAGAATATCCTCCTTTTAAACTTTCAATATGTTTTTCGTACATTTCCATATGTTCATCCATCTCTTCTATTTTCTTCACAAGTTGATCTTTCTTTCCTTGGATTGCTTGGAGTTCTGGGGTTTGTACATGGTCAATTCCTGGTATTTTGAGCTTTTATTTCAAAAATTGGATTTCTTTGTCTTTTGTTTTCATCGATGCTTGTATGGATGCATCACCTTTTGAATTTGTTCCAAGTTCTATTATCCATTGTTCTAGCTCCTCCACTCTTATTTGTATGGTTTTGGTAGACAACTTTTCATTATTCAACTGAGTTATGATGTTATCATCAATGGCTTGAAGTTTCTTGATTCCAAGATTGGATATCATAGCATCTTTGTTTATCATCTCTGCAGCCTGTCTATGCAAATCAAAATTATCCAAAAGATGAAAATTATTCATATATATAGAGATGTTTGTTACTTTTTTATGATCCTCTGGCTCCATGACTATTATATTCACCCTCCCTTTTGCGTTGTCTACAACTAAGATCATCCGAGTCTAACATGTATCATGGTCATAGATTTTAGGAATCATACTTGTCTTAATGCTTGCACCTACCTCTCTAACATCCATGAACTGTTGTGTTGGTTGTGGAGTCTAATTATCTTCATGTTTCGTAGGTCTTTGTTTTCAGTCGTGCTTTCCCCCCGACTGAGGGTTCCAGGGGCAAGTGAGCCCTTGGTGGGGGTTCGAGGGAGAAGCCCCCGAAGGAAAAATTGCCTTGTAAATGTATATTGTAATTTCATAGTAAATTTGGACCGATCATTATAAATTCATAGATCTTACGGTAGAAGTTATGTTAGGGATTTTTTCCCGAGAAGGAAACCCTCTTTTATGAGGGAAATGTATTGCGGATATGCATCATGGCGAATATTGTATTCCAAGAGAGGAGACTGTGTGAGAAAGAAGAGGAAGTTACAACATGTGTGTTTTAGGTTTTATCACTTCATTTCCTGGATAATAAAAAGGAAGGACCTTGAAATTTCTCTGGTGGATGTAGCCCGCACTGGGTGAACAACATATACCTGTGTCTCTATTGTATCATGTATCTCCTTTGTTTTATTTTTGCATTTGTTTTTTATTTTATTGCTCTGCGATCCTATTTTTCTAACAACTGGTATTAGAGCGAAAGGTAACTCGCAGGAAAAGAGGGTTCTCAGTTCGAGTGGGAGCAATGGCGGAAGATGGAAAGTTTAGGGTCAAGAAATTTAACGGCCAAAACTACCAGTTATGGAAGATGCAAATAGAAGATTATTTATATCAGAAGGATCTATTCCTACCATTGGGTGGAATAACAAATAAGTCGACGGCGAAGAAGGACGAAGAATAGGAGGTTCTTGACAGAAAGACACTAAGAACGATGTGGTTGAGCCTTGCAACGTTGGTGGCTTTCAATATTTCAAAAGAAAATACAACAAAGGAGTTGTTGGACGCATTGGCTAAACTGTATGAAAAACCATCGACGTCCAATAAGATATTTCTGATTAAGAGATTATTTAATATGAATATGTTAGAAGGTGGGTCTGTTGCAAATCATTTAAATGAATTTAATACGGTTACTAATCAGCTAAGTTCTGTAAAAGTGGACTTTGATGATGAGGTTAGGGATCTTCTAATCTTGTGCTCATGTCCAGAAAGTTGGAATGGCTTGGTCATGGATGTAAGTAACTTTGTCACTAGTTCAAACACTTTAAAATTTTATGATGTTGTTGGTGTTATCCTTAGCGAGGAAATGCGACGGAAAAGCACAGGTGAGACATCATGTAATGCATTAAACATGGAGAACAAGGGAAGACAAAAGGATAGAGGAAAGGGCTCAGGGAACCACGGGAATTCTAGGAAGGGCAGATCCAAATCCAGACTCGGAAAGAGTGTTGGAATTGTGGGAAGAAAGGACATCTAAAGAAAGACTGCAGAGCTCCAAAGAAACAAAGAGATGGACAACATGAGAAAAATCATGAAGCAAATGTAACAGGTGATGTGTTACAAGATGCTTTGATTCTTTCTGTAGATAATATTTCTAAGTCTTGGGTAGTAGATTCAGGGGCTTCATTTCATGCCACACCCCATAGGAAACATTTTCTACATTATGTTCAAGGTGATTTTGAATATATTCATTTGGGTGATGATGCACCATGCAAAATTGTTGGAATGAGAAAGGTAAAAATAAAGCAAAGGAATGGAAACCAATGGTTGTTGAAAGAGGTAAGGCATGTTCCATATCTAAGGAAAAAACCAATTTCAACAGGGAAGTTGACAAGTGAAGGTTGTATATCCATAGTTACAGATAAGGTATGGAAGGTCACCAAATGATCATTGGTGATAGAAAAACGAGATAAGGTAGGTACATTGTATTTATGTACGGGTAATATTGACTCTTCTATCTCTTTAGCTTCTACAGGAGTGGATACAACACTGTGGCATCATAGGCTTGGACACATGAGTGAGAAGGGGATGCAGATACTTCACAAAAGAAATTTGTTGCTAGATCTTAAACAAATTGATTTAGATTTTTGTGAGCATTGTGTTTATGGAAAATAGAAGAGAGTCAGATTTCCTAGAGTTGGAAAAGAAAAGAAGAGTGAAAGGTTAGAGCTTGAGCATACAGATGTATGGGGACCAACTCGGGTATCATCTCTTGGTGGATCTTGTTTTTATGTTACTTTTATTGATGATGCAACTAGAAAAACTTGGGTTTATTGCATTCGACAAAAATATGATGTTTTTTATACTTTTAAGAAATTGAAACATTTGGTTGAGAATGAGATAGGAAAAAGGTTGAAGTGTCTCAAATCAGATAATGCAGGTGACTATTGCAACAAGGAGTTTGATGATTATTGTTCATACCATGGGATTTGTAGAGAGAAGAAAATTCCAGGAACACCACAAGAAAATGGTGTGTCAGAAAGGATGAACATGACAATCATGGAGTGTGCAAGGAGTATGAGATTGCATGTTGGTTTACCCTTACAGTTCTGGGAAGATGCTATAGATATTGTTGTTTACTTAATAAACAAAGGACCTTCAAGCTCTTTGGATGGTGGAATTCCATAGGAGGCATGGACAGGTAAAAAGGTAAACTATTCTTTTTTGAAGACTTTCGATTCTAAAGCATTTGTCCATATTGATAAAGAAAATAGAACAAAGCTTGAGGCAAAATCCAAGAAGTGTACCTTTATTGGATACGATGTTAATGATTTTGGTTATCGCTTGTGGGATTATTAAAATCACAAAATCATTAGGAGTAGAGATGTCATATTCAATGAGAAGGTCATGTACAAAGATCAATTGTAGGGAAAGAAACGTGAAAAAGAAAAACTAGAATACATAGTGCTTGATGAGATCACTGAAAAAGAAATTCCAAAGGGACCAAAAAATCAAAATGTACAACAATAGTAACAATGTGTACCTCAAACTCCTGCAAGTATTGTTAGAAGATCTACCAAGTTAAGTAGACCCTATGAACGATAATCTCCTTCATTGTATTATTTATTGTTGATTTATTTTGGTGAACCAGAATGTTATGAAGAGGCAATGAAAGAGGAAATGGATTCCCTGGTAAATAGTTGGACTTGGGATTTGGTTCAGTTGCCTACAGGAAAAAGAGCATTGCAGAGTAAATGCGTTTACAAGTTGAATGAAGAAGAGGGAGGCAAAAACAGTACAAGGCTAGACTTGTTGTAAAGGGGTTTGCACATAAGAAAGGTATAGATTTTGATGAAATATTTTCTCATGTTGTTAAAATGACTTAAATTAGGACTATTTTAAGTCTTGTGATTGTAGAAGATTTACATATTGAACAGTTAGATGTAAAAACAACTTTTCTCCACGGGGATTTGGAGGAAGAGATTTATATGCAACAACCACAGGGGTATGAGGTCAAAGGGAAGGAAAAATCGGTATGTGGGTTGAAGAAGAGATTATATGGCCTAAAGAAAGATCCAAGGCAATGGTATTTGAAGTTTTGCAGGGTTATGACAGAATATGGTTATAGTAGATGTCATTCTGATCACTGTGTTTATTTTAAAAAGATAGAAAATGGGATTTATATTATCTTGCTATTGTATGTAGATGACACGCTTGTTGCAGGGTCTAATAGGTAGGATATAAATGTTCTCAAGAAGAAATTAGCTAATTCATTTGCGATGAAGGATTTGGGTGCTGCAAAGAAAATCCTTGGTATGAGAATAACAAGAGATAGGAAAAAATGCAGTTCGACATTGTCTCAAGGTGAGTACATAGAGAAGGTGTTGAAGAGGTTTAGAATGCAGAATGCAAAACCAGTTAGTACACCTTTGGCCATCCATTTCAAATTAATCAAAGAAATGTGTCCCAAGACAAAGGAGGAGATAGAATACATGTCCAGGGTCCCTTATTCATCAACAATTGGCAGCTTGATGTATGTGATGGTTTGCACAAGACCAGATATTGCACATGTAGTGGGAATTGTGATTAGGTATATGAACAATCGAGGTAAAGAACATTGGGAGGCATTAAAGTGGATTCTTGGGTATTTGAAATATATTGCTACTCTTGCATTATATTTTGGAGGTTCATACATTGTTCTACAGGGATTTGTTGATTCATAAATGGTAGGTGATAAAGGTAGCAAGAGGAACACCACAGGGTATGTTTTTACAGTAGGTGGAACAACAACAAGTTGGATTTCGAATTGCAAAAGGTTGTTGCACTTTCAACAACAGAGGCAGAGTATGTTGTTGCTTCATAGGCTAGTACATAGATGGTTTGGTTACATAGGTTTATGGAGGAATTGGGAAAGAAGCAAGAGAATAGCAGATTGTACTATGACAACGAGAGTGCCATTCATCTTGCAAAGAACTTAGCCTTCCATTCAAATACTAAGAATATACAACTCATGTACCATTTCATATGATTCTTCTTGGAAGATGGACATTTGAAGTTGGAAAAGATACACACTAGATAGAATCTTGCAGACATGTTAACAAAGGGAATAACTAGGGAGAAACTGAGTTCCTGCTTAGTTTCAGTTGGTCTTCAAGCACGAAGGTGAAAATGAGAAATTTTCCAGGTCCAAGGTGGAGTATATTCCAACAGGTACAATAGCAGTGGAGTTGTTGTGATTAGTCTCCAAGTGGAAGATTGTTGGTTGTGGAGCTTGATTATCTTCATGTTTCATAGGTCTTTGTTTTCAGTCGTGTTTATACCCCATGAAGACTGTACACCCCTCCATGCGGGGAGGGGTGGGTTGCAGGGGGGGATTTTCCCCCTTGCTGGGTCCGGGGGGCTCATCCTCCTAGCTGGGGGTGTTATCACATAGGGTTGTCAAGGGCCATAGGTGTGTGTCAATATACGTGAGTCTGTAGTCTTTTCCCGTCTCTATATTTTTTGCAGACCAAATCTTAAGTTTTTCCCCCTTCAGCTTGTAAATCCTTCTATGTTTGCCCTTGTTCATTTGTGCGCTCTAGTTTTCCTTAAATATCTTACCCGAGTGAAATCTTGGCACCAACTCCTCTGTTTTATCCAAGGGCAAGCACTCGCATCCTGTGTTTCATTCACTGGTCTACTGTTTTCTCAGCTCACAGCCAGTCGTCCAAATCCTTGATCGTCCAGCCGCAACCATAAACACAAAGTGCAACTTTATTAGCAGTTTGTTTTGGGATTGAAGCATAAGCAAAAGGCAGTTTTAATATTTCAACGACGAAGATTCCCAGAACATTCCAGATCAGCAACTCATGGGCATTCAGGAGTGCCAACTTACACGAACTATAGCGCCATAGAAAAAGGCCCTGAAGTGAGTATGAACCGTTGATCTTAAAGGGCTCAGGTGGCAGTCAATCCAAGCCTTCGGGTAAATGAGATTCAGGAGATTTGAAATGAGAAATGCTTAGAAGTCCCGAAGAGTCAAAGCCGCCAAAGCGACGAATTTGTCGAAGTTGTCGAAGGCCCAAAGTCCCGAAATAGATCTGAGTCGTTGATTAGCAAGAGCCACGCGTCATCAGATCTATCACTCTAGGAGTTTTACTTCGGGAGTTTTAAAATGAGAAACATTGCAAATTTTTGAAGGGTCGAAGCCCATAGTGTCAAAGCATCCAAAGTCCTGAAGCGCCCGAAGGGAATCTGAGCCGTCGATCAGTAGGAGCCACATGTCGCCAAATCCTTTGCTCTGGATAAAAGAAGCAGAAGACAAATGGAGTTTGAGAATTGAAATTCCCGAAGGCCGATCCACGAAGCAAATCTCGGTCATTGTTTTGAAGGGGAAGATCTGATCCGTCAATCTAAAAAGCGCCAGAGATGAGCCATTGATCAGAGGGCCTAATATTAGATCGCAATATCAACGGTCACACCAAATTGCAGGGTTGGAAGGTGGGCACATTTTAAAATCTCAAGGGCGGGCCGTAATCAGAACCATGGTTTTTAGAAAGGAACGCGTGGCAGTTCATGGTGAATTGCGAGGACAAAAGCGATTTGCATTAAAACCACCCTTGGTCGTGACTGCAATCGTGCAATTGCGTAGGGTCATGGCCCTAGGTCACATTAAAGAAGGAGCGATGGAGAG
This sequence comes from Picea glauca, assembly GCA_000966675.3. Lineage (NCBI taxonomy): Eukaryota > Viridiplantae > Streptophyta > Pinopsida > Pinales > Pinaceae > Picea > Picea glauca. Next base: position 751,795 of record JZKD02S0309371.1, read on the forward strand.
GAGCTGCGCCAAAGGCCAAGAGCGCTCGTATTGGTCACAAAAGAAGATCTGCATGGCCTCGAGGGATCGGGATTGAATCGAAAAAGTCATGGGCACCGCTTGAAACATTCATGGATTTTAGGCCTCGTCCCAATCCCGATGAAGGTAGTTAACGGAAATGGGGGCGACAGTTGAGACCTCATCTCACCCAATAAATGGAAAGTATACTAAGAGTTGTCGTGGGGGGAGATTGTCAATTTGAAGTTTCCCGAGGGACGGATTTTCCTACAAAGCACATAACTAAGTCGGGCTCATGTCTGACATAAGAAGGCCTACACAGGCTGACAGAGTAGGCGCTGACTGGAAACTTTGAATGCGGGGGTCCGATTACATTCCTGGTGGTTGCAGCATTTCTAGTATATATAGGCAGTTTTGATATTTTGTTAAGGTCGAATGGTTGAGCTAGGCTCCCCGCTATTGTAATATTTTGATAAAGAACATTCATTCTCTAGTTATGTACTTGATTTGAGATTTCTTGATTAATCTAAGTTAGCTTTCTCAATCCATATTATTTGCCTCTGATATTGAGAGAGTTCATGAATGACTAATTCACATGGATTGTTGTAACTGTATTATGATGAATGTTTGATTATAGTGTTGTTGTGATTTCTTTCATTTTCCTTGAAATTTGAATCCAAGAGTATCTTGTGTTTGAGTTTTTCCTCCTTGGGCTGCTTGAAGACCTAATGTCCAAAGCAGACCTCTACACCTTTCTCACCAAAGTCTTCCTTCTACTCACCTTTACTCCAACTTACTGACTGAAGTTAATCCAAGACCTTAATTGCTTGTGCATGCTAGTCCATATTTCTGAGTTAGAACGTTATTATCATTGAGTCTTCTCCATTTGACCTCTTAAAACTCAATTACACTCACATAAATTGATGGGTATTGGGCTTACCTTCTATGCAATTTGAAGGTGACTTCTAGTGCTAACATTTATGGCGTCATTGTTGAGGAAAGAATTGAAGACATTTCCCTGGGATAGAACGAAAAAGAAGCTTTGATTCTGAAGGTGCATTAGATATCACTACCATTGAAGATTGAAGATTGCATCTTGCACCTGGTGACTTCACTGTTTCAGTTGTGGCTCCGAAAGACAGACACATGAGGTCTACTCCACAGTTGCATATGGCTACACCTGAAGCTGACCCAGAGAGGATTATTAAGAAAGGAAAGATTTCTCAAGAAGGTTTTTTGTTGTCATCCCAGATTGAAAAGCTCCCTGGGAAGAATGACATTGTAGAGAGCCAGTTTTAGATGGTGAACTAAAGCTGGACACATAATTCTACCTCATTATCTTTCACCATGGCAAATCCACTATGCAGAATCTATTGGTGACTCCACTAAAGGGAGACAAATCAAAACGCTATGGAGGCTATTCTGGCCAAGATATTTTCCTCCTTCAATTTCTCAACCATCGTTGGTTACCCACATCCAGTGCCATCTATAAATGAATAGGATGATTATCTTCCGAGAGTCAAAGGAAGCAAGCATGACCATCATGGTGAGCACTTATTAAAATTCCATATATGCATGCTTGAACATGGATTCTTGCATGAGGATGTCTTGATCAAGATGTTCAAATTTTCTTTAGAGGAATATGCTCGTGGATGGTGTCAATCTCTCCTTGCTACTAGTATCCATTATTTGAAGGATTTTCATGATGATTTTAATTCATATTACGAAAAGATTTACCTATCTCATCTTATTTTGGATGACTGTTGTAAGAATTTTGCATTCCACATGCAGCAGATGATACAGTCTTCCTTGTGTGATGAGTCTGGTGAAGATCTGATTGAAAGAGAAAGTGAGGATAGAAGCGAGCATTTTGCAAATGTGGATGAAAGATTTTCTCTTTCTATTTCCCGAGAAGAAGGCCTTCCAGATATGAGTGTTGATAGTGTTGATGATTGCATAGCCATAGATGTATCATATTCTGCCCTTGATGCACCTGTTGTCTCAGTTGTAAAAGAAGAGATAGTTGTGGAGGAGGATTCTTCTCTTTTCCTTCAAGAGGTTTCCCATGATGTATTTTCACCTAGGATCGAAGAGAAGAATCAAGAGGTCACTCATTTTTCTTTGCAAGATAAAAGAGTTCTGCGCTCACCCATCTTTGATGAGTACTCAGATGAAAAAGAGCAGATCCCTACCTTACATTTTGTTGACTTGGGGAGAATCTAGTCTGTGTATGACAGCTATGAATCATATTCCGATGTGGATATGAAGGATTTACAAGACCATACTATAGAGCCTTTTCCTTTATTCAATAAGGAAAATCATTGGGTGGAAATCAACCATCTTGGGCCTGCGGAAGACATTGAGCAGCATGTTAGGGAGAAGCACCCATTCATTGATATACATGAAGAGATTTATTTCCTTCAATTGGTTGACGTTATCAGAGCAGACAAAGAGGAAGTGGATAAGCAACCTGCATCAGCCTTTCACTCACCTGTGCTTGCCACAGACATTCAGACGGATGTGAGCAGCTGTAAGACAAAGCATGTTTTTTGTTACCAACCCAGTAAGTTTCGTCCCCTATTTTATGACCATGTAGGGGAGTACATGGAGTTGTTTTTTTCCAGGTATTGAAGCCTCCAAACTTTATCTTGCCTTCATCACTAGGAGGAGAGCTTAAAAATGTAATCGTTTTACTGTCACAGTTTCATTATCTTTATTTGATCAGTGACAGAGTAAATAAGTTTTCAGTTAGGAGGTTACTTGACTGGCTCTAGTGGACTTTTCACCTAGCACTTTGTAAAAATCGGTAAGTCTAGGAGTGTACATAAATAAGCTCCTTTTGGAGCCCATGTGTTTGTTTTCATTTTTAGTAGAGTAGTGTACATATCTCCCCATTTTCTTCAGCGGAATTTTTGAGCTAGACTCCATAGCCCAACAACTAAGGCACTAGAACTACGCGTTCTTGACAGCTTGCAAGGAGCATGCCATCCCTTGTGGAGCCAAATGTTATCACATAGGGTTTTCAAGGGCCATAGGTGTGTTTCGATATACCCGAGTCTGTAGTCTTGCCCCGTCTCTATCCTTTTTGCAGACCAAATGTTAAGTTTTTCCCCCTTCGACTTGTAAATCGTTCTCTATTTCCCCTTGTTCGTTTTTGCGCCCTGTTTTTCCTTAAATATCTTACCCGAGTGAAATCTTGGCCCCAAGCCCCTCTATTTTCTCCAAGGGTGAGCACTCGCATCCTGTGTTTCAATCACTAGTCTCCCTGTTTCTCAGCTCACATCCAGTCATCCAAATCCTTGATCGTGCAAGCTGCAGCCATAAACACAAAGCGCAACTTTCTTAGCAGTTTGTTTCAGGATTGAAGCATAAGCATAAGGCAGTTTTAATCTTTCAACAATGAATATTCCCATAACAGTCCAGATCAGCGGCTCATGCACATTTGAGAGTGCCAACTTGCGTGAAGTATAGCGCTAGAGCAAAAGTCCCCGAAGTGAGTATGAACCGCTGATCTTAAAGGGTTCAGGTGGAAGTCAATCCAAGCCTTCAGGTAAATGAGCTTCGGGAGATTTGAAATGAGAAATGCTTAGAAGTTCTGAAGAGTCGAAGCCACCAAAGCGTCAAATTTGTCGAAGCTTTCGAAGTGGTCGAAGGCCCAAAATAGATATGAGTCATTGATCAACAAGAGCCACGCGTCATCAGATCTATCACTCCAGTAGTTTTACTTCGAGAGTTTTAAAATGAGAAACATCGCAAAGACCCGAAGGGCCGAAGCCCAAAGTGGTCGAAGTGCCTGAAGTCCCGAAGCGCCCGAAGAGAATCTAAGTCATCGATCAGTAGGAGCCACACGTCACCATATCCTTCGCTCCGGATAAAAGAAACAAAAGACAAAATGAGTTTGAGAATTGAAATTCCTAAAGGTCGATCTGCGATGCAAATCTCGGTCGTTGTTTTGAAGGGGAAGATTTGATCTATCAATCTAAAAAGCGCCAGAGCTGAGTCCTTGATCAGAGGGCCTAATATTAGATCACAAGATCAACGGTCACGCCAAATTGCAGGGTCAGAAGGTGCACACGTTTTAAAATCTCAAGGGCGGGTCGCAATCAGAACCGTGGTTTTTAGAAAGGGACGCGTGGCGGTTCATGGTGAATTGCAAGGACAATAGTGGTTTTCTTTCAAACCACCCTTGCTCGCGCCCGCAATCACACAATTATGCAAGGTCATGGCCCTAGGTGACATTGAAGAAGGAGCGATGGAGAGGAGTTGCACCAAAGGCCAAGAGCGCCTGTATTGGTCACATAAGAAGATTTGCATGGCCTCGAGGCATCAGAATTGACCCGAAAAAGTTGTGGGCACCTTTTGGAACATTCATGGATGTCAGGCCTCATCCTGATCCCGATGAAGGTAGTTAATGGAAATGGGGGTGATAGTTGAGACCTCATCTCACCCCATAAATGGAAATCATAATGAGAGTTGCCATGGGGGGAGATTGTCAATCTGAAGTTTCTTGAGGGACGGATTTTCCTACAAAGCACATAACTAAGTCGGGATCGCTTCTGACATAAGAAGGATTTCACAGGCTGACAGAGTAGGCGCTGACTGGAAACTTTGAATGCGGGAGTCTGATCGCATTCCTGGTGGTTACAACATTTCTAGTATATATAGGCAGTTTTGATATTTTGTTAAGGTCGAATGGTTGAGCTAGGATCCCTGATATTGTAATATTTTGATGAAGAACATTGGTTCTTTGGTTATGTACTTGATTTGAGATTTCTTGATTAATCTAAGTTAGCTTTCTTACTCCATCTTATTTGCCTCTGATATTGAGATATTTCATGAATGATTGATTCACATGGATTGTTGTAACTATATTATGATGAATGTTTGATTATAGTGTTGTTATGATTTCTTTCATTTTCCTTGAAATTTGAATCCAAGAGGATCTTGTGTTTGAGTTTTTCCTCCTTAGGCTACTTGAAGACCTGATGTCCATAGCAGACCTCTACACCTTTCGCACCAAAGTCTTCCTTCTACTCACCTTTACTCCAACTTACTGACTGAAGTTAATCCAATACCTCAAATGCTTGTGCATGCTAGTCCAAATTTCTAAGTTAGAACGTTATTACCATTGAGTCTTCTCCATTTGACATCGTAAAACTCAATTACACTCACATAAACTGATGGGTATTAGGCTTACCTTCTATGCAAACTGAAGGTGACTTCTAGTGCTAACAGGGGGGTTCAAGAGCAAGCGGGCCCTCGAAGGAAAAATTGCCTTGTAAATGTGTATTGTAATTTTATAGTAAATCTGGATCGTTCATTAAAGGTCACAGATCTGATGGTAGAAGTTATGTTAGGGTTTTTTACCCTAGAAGGAAACCCTCTTTTATGAGGGAAATTTATTGCAGTTATGCATCATAGCGAATATTGTATTATGAGAGAGGAGACTGTGAGAGAAAGAAGAGGAAGTTACAACGAGTGTGTTGTAGGTTGTATCCCTTCATTTGTTGGATAATAAAAAGGAAGGACCTGGAAATTTCTCTGGTGAACGTAGCCCACACTGGATGAACCACATATATCTATGTCTCTATTGTATTGTGTGTCTTTTGCGTTTTATTTCCACATTTGTTTTTTGTTTTATTGCTCTGTGATCCTATTTTTCCAACATGTTGAACTTGGTCTAATTGCCTTGATTGATCACTACTTCCTAACTTTGTCTCACTTTGAGTTTCCACACCTTTAATATTTTCTGTTGACATCACCTCTACAGTCACAACATGCCCTATTTTCTTTGGCATTATTTCTTCAAGCAACTATGTTTCCTCTTCTTTAATTTCATCTAATTCATGTTTCTTAGATGATTCTTCTCCCCCTCTTTATGAACTCTTTAAAGCAGACTTTGAATGTTCCCTTTTGTATGTCTTTTCAAACTGTTGTGGAGTTTGTATGATAGGGGACTTTGTTGGCTGGTCAAGTGCTTTACCATGGATCTGTAGAATGTTCAGAACATCTTGCCAACTGTCTAGGTTTTCTAATATCTCCAATTTCTCTTTCTGCTCATGTTGATAAAGACTTTGCCCATGTGAAATTATTTTTGATGAAATTATGCCATGAGGGTCATAATTCCATGGTTATCCTTGTTGTAATCCCAGAGTTGAAAGCATATTTGATGTAACCTACAGTGTTGACCTAGTATTCACAATGAAAGGACATACTTCCTTCTTTAATTTAAAAGTCACCTTATACTTGTTAGGCACAAAATGAATTTCATAAGAGTTTAATCTATGCCTAACATAATCAAGAACAAAAATTATGGGAGTCATAAAGATAGGTAAGCGAAATGGAGCAAGTTTACAACCATAAATCCTTATTTCGGTGTAATGCTCAAAGACATACCACTCTCCAACTCTTTTGTCTCAGGAAAGCTTCTAGGGGGATCTTGATTATGTATGATTTGGTAAGATTTGGACATAAACTGGTCCACATGTTGTGAGAATTCAACATTTAAAGGCCTTTTAATAATCACAGAAGTCCAGTGAGAAACTGAGGTAGGATTACCAAGATCATATTCAACTTTTAACCCTAGATGCATGAAATGAAAAGCTCGTGTAAACAAAAAGAGATGAACCATGTAAGACTGGTATCTAAAGCTTTTCAGAGTCTCAAATTCGGAAAGTTGATAATGAATTTGATGTGCTATGAACTGGGCATAATTGAATTTAGTAATGGGTTTAGATGTGATAGGGCCGATTGAGACCATTATCCCTAATACAAATTCATCAATTGTTAAATCATTCACTCTCCCTAATATCATAATCATTGAAATTATTTTCTGAGAAGTCTCAAGAAAGAGATCCATTTGAATGCCAACATTATCTCCAGGAACATCAAGGTTCATACAAAGGTATGATTGTAGTAAAGAAACCCTTGTTGAAGTTTGAATAGCTTCAGAAGATATCATTATTATATTCATATTTTATTTGATCAAGACAAAACCTTAAAGATTAATGTTATATTATATTTGTTAATTCGACCCTATTGTGCCTTTGTAAAAGTCGACCCTATTGTGCCTTCACAAGCTAAATATAAATTACAAGGGTAAAGTGGACAGGTCGGCCCTGATCTAATTCTGTGCAGTCCAACTTGTATTTATAAGAGGCCTATCGCTTCATTTGGAAAACACACAACTAGCTCTCTCATACAATGCACAAGTCTTGGAGTGTGACGCAGTTACAGAGAAGGAGTGTCGTAGCTATAAAGGAGGGGTTTCTCAGTAAAGGGTTTTGGTTATTTGGTGAAGAACTATCTTGGTCTAATGGTGCGCTACTCTATTCTGGTTAGGGTTTCTGGTCGATCTTTTGTCTTGGTGAGATCTCTCTTGGGAGAGACATTTTACTTGTTGAAGAATCTATATTGAAGAAGCTTTGTTGGGTTTTTTCCCCCACGAGGGTTTCCCAAGATAAATCTTGTGTATACTATGGATGTCTTTCATTCAGTGATCCTTATGCATGCAATTATTATTTTAATAAGCTAAAGTTAAAGCATACTACACACACCTAACTGCTTAAGAAGAATTTTAACAACCACATCTTTTGATTCTAGTTCTTTGAAAGATTTTGTTGCCATTGGTTCATTTAATGGTTCACTATCAGGGTTAAGTGACCATCTAATTTATAGTTTGAGTGTTCAATTCAACAAGAATAGACCCGACTTTGGAGATAATAGCTCTTTTGGTTGGAATATAATTCTCAACACACCATACTACAAATTTTGGGAAATGGTAAACGTGAGGAACTACAAATTTGGCAAGGTAAAACTCGGAAACCTGGTTTTGCTTGTTGGTATAACATAAAGGTATCAAATGATAAAACAGGATCGAAGACATCCTTATCTTTGTCGACGAGATATTCCTCTACGAGGTTTGGATTTTTCTTACTTTTTGTAGACTATGATGTCTGCATTTTGATATTGATAACAGAAGAATAAGAGGGTTTTAAAGTTATATGTGGAGGTTGCTCACTGAAACAAGAATCGGATTGGAGTAATAATGGTGAATATTCGCAAGAACTGCTAACTTGGCATTTGAACTCTTCATAAACTCAAAACAAATTAAACATTTGACCATTTTCCCCTTTTACCTCTCGAAATACATATGTGTCATTATATTATTAGCGGAAAACAAATCAAAAATTAAAATGTTACCTTTTCCAATGATTGATGTGACGTTGGACACGTGTCTGCTCCTTGTCTATTACGGTGGGGTTGGGCGTGGTTAGGCCAACCACATATCCCAGGGGCTACAATCAATGGATGGGCACCACGTCAAAAGGGGTGTAACCATGGTAGAGTCTCCCCCGGGTGTTAAACGTTGAGCACGTGGCGGGGGTACACTTCACTATGAGTCGTTGATCTTTTGGATCTGGAGCGTGCGGGTTAACCTACATGAAATAAACACATTTATTAATATGAAATTATATAATAACAAAATATAAAGCCTATATTAAGTCTAGACTTTATTAAAACTTAAATGCATTTTTTTAACTGTCTGATAAAGATTTTAACAATAAACATTTGTTTTATTTAAAATAAAAACTATTCTTAATGAAATTTTATTTCATTTATTCGAATTTTAACTAATTTTATTTTAGTTTCTTTTTTATTTTATTGTTTTATTTGTTTTTATTTATTTTTTGCAAGACCAAAATGTCTTATTATTCATAACTTATAAATCATAAAATTTTCAAATTTATAAAATTTTCATATTTATAAAATTTCCAAATTTATAAAATTTCCAAATTTATAAAATTTGGACTATGTTACAACATCCCGCTCCATCTGGGGATTGTGTTTCCCTGCGAGACACTAAAGGACGTGTAGACCAAGTGCCATATATTGGGTTATGGAGTCATTATTCTACAGGAAACTTAATAAAATAATCCTAGTGAATGGTGTTTTCTTCATGAAATCACAAAAACTCCTCTTCTCACTTATAGATTAATCTATGATTGAAGGAATTGAAGGACCACCGATTTCAGAATTCAACATGCTCATTATAGAATATGACCGGAAAATATAAAAATATTACACTCATCGAAATTTACTCTGGAGTTGTTTATGGTAATATAAGTCTAAATTTTGGCTTAGGAGTCAAATTTGTAATTAACGTTTTTCTGCTTCAAGGATTTTTATATTTCAAAGAGTATCTAGTTCATAACAGAGTTGTTTTCTTAGAAAACTAATTTTAACTAAGTATTATAGTAAATATAATCATTGACGTTCCTTCTCATTCTCATGGTGTTGCTACACTACCCAAAAGCATCCATAGCCTATGGTGTAGTCACCCCGACATCACAGGCCTTGCTTCACTGCCAACGAGCGTCCATACCCTCGGTGAAGATACATGCATTTCCCAATTGAATTTCCTTTCACCATCTCTTTAAGTTTGTATGACATTTTATAGGAGACAGGGGCAATCCATATGCTTTCTTCACATTTAAGGGATGATATCAGTTAAGCAAGATTGAGTCAGATATGTCTAAATTATAAAGTATACTCATAGGTTTTTCATTTTCTCAGATATAGCTCCATTCTTTCTAGAATACATTATTTTAGTAATATACCTTGAGTAAAACAACAAATTACAAGTTTGATTCTAAAGCCTTAATTTAGGAAGAGATTACCTAAAACATACCTTTTCAACTTTGGTGAGTGTATTATTATATTATCCTTTCTGGTTTTTAATTAACATGTTAAAACCCTAATCAATGGTTCAAGATAGTTTGTTCTATCGAGATTTTTTAGGATTTTGAGAAGGGAAGACATTGTTTGTTTATTTGTTTTGATAAATCAAAGTTTTTTATTTATCCTAAATTTTCTAGAAATAAAGAAATGACTTAAAGAAAAATGAAGAGAAACTGACTATATATAATGAGTGGCAGAATAAAAATTTAAAATTGAATGAAATGTTTCAGAAATTGCCCATTGACAGAAAATTCCAGTAGATTTTCTTCCAAATTTTGAAGCGAAAATGAGTTATTTCCCTCCACTGCAACAATCTTGTAGGGTCACAACCATAAATGACCAAACTTGCCATGTTTTCAAGGATCTTCTCTCCTGCTATCCCATTTCAATACTAGGTCACCAAGGGAAAAAATCCTTTGTTTTGCTCCTTTGTCAAAGATAGCTTTCATCTTGTCTGGATATTCTTGGAATATTTGGTCAACTTGCTCTCTAGTTTGATGTGCTTTAATTAGCTAGTTCATTCTTCTAGTGATTTCATTAGGTTCTTCTTCAGTATCCTGTATCAATTTCATAACATGTAGAGCAAGGTTAATAGGGAAAACAACATCAATGCCATAAATTAATTGAAAATGAGACATACCTGTAGACCTTTTAATGTTGATTTTGTTGGCCCAGAGTGAAAATTTCAAATGAGAGTGCCAAGTTTTCTTATTTTCAGTTAACATTTTCTTGATAACCCTCATTAGACTCTTATTTGATGATTCAACTAATCCATTACCATGAGGATAATAAGCAGTTGAATGACCAAGAATGATATTGTATTTTTTACAAACATCTATCATAGCTAGAAACTTGAATGCTTGAGCATTATCAGATGTGATTTTTTTTAGGCATCTGAACCTGGCTAAAATATTTTCTTCAAGGAATTTGATTCCAACTGCATCAGTAGAAAATCTGATGGGAATTGCTTCTACCCATTTTGAAAAGTAACCAGTTGTTGTCAAAATCCATTTGTGTTGAGCACTAGAAGTAGGATGAATTTCACCTATAAATTATAAACCCCATTTTTGGAAAGGAGCTTCAGATTTTATGGGAACCAGTGGTAATGGTGGGAGTTTTTTTTTCCTGCAAAAATTTTACATTCCTTGCAAGATCTAACCTTTGCATTTACCTCAGATTTTTTTTTTTGCTAGTAATAACCAGCTCTAAGTATTTTATATGCAATCGCTCTCCAAGCATGGTGTCGTCCACAAATGCCTTTGTGAATTTAATCTATTATGCCTGCAGTTTCATATTCAACAACACAATTAAGAAAAATTCCCAAAGGATCATTCCAATAAATATTTTCATTCATTATACAATACTTAATTGCTTGAAGTTTAAGAGATCTAGTCTTTGCTTGATTGAAATCTAATGGGCATTCAAGATTTTGCAGATAAAAGACAATGCTTTTGTACCAGAGAGAAGAATAAAACTTATCATGAATTTTTACCACAAGCTGCTGCAAATTTGGCTCCTCATTTACAACTGAAGGATACGCTGTTATGTTTGTAATCTAATTTACTTCAAGGACTCTGCAGTTTGATTCAGCTAACAATTTTTCCTAACCTTGTCCTTTGATCAATTTTGTTGGTTTTATTTCCAGCTCATATTCCTGGATCTTTGTTATCCATTTCCCTCTCTATCCATCTTTGTCAGGTTGATTTAAAATTTATTTCACTGTGTTGCTAGGAACATATGCAATAATTTTGGAGTGAAGAACATAGACTCTGAAAGATTTCAGAGCCTTCACTAATGCATAAGCTTGTTTTTCCATTGTGTTATATTTCAATTTTGAATCTCTCAAATTTTTGCTGAAAAATGCAATTGGTTGTTCCTGTTTTTCTTCATTCCTTTGTAATAGGACAATGACAATAGTATTATCAGATGCAAAGCAGAAAATAAGAAACTCCTTAGAATAATCTGGGCTTGCCAACACTGGTGCTTCTCCTAGAGCTTTCTTAATTTGATCAAATGAGTATATAGCTTATGGGGACCACTTAACCTTATCATCCTTTTTAAGCATATCAGTTAAATCTTTGACCAACTCAACAAAGTTAGGTATGAATCTTCTCAAAAATTTATTTTTGCCAAGGAAGGACCGTGTTTATTTCTTGTTCCTTGGTAAACTGATAACCTGAATTGCTTCAAGACATTGAGGATCAATCTTGATTCCATCCTTTGATACAATATGGTTGAGTAACTTTCCTTCTTGCATAGCAAAATGAGACTTTTCAGGATCCAGAGACAAACCATATTTTTTACATTTAATGAAAGTTTGCTTAAGATGTTTCAAATGATCTTCATCTGATTTAGAAAAAGTAGTAAGATCATCTAAATATATCACAACAAACTTGTCCCTTTCTCCCACAAATGTTATGTCCATTACTCGTTGAAATGTGGCTCCCACATTCATTAGCCAACAGGGCATTTATTGATACATGAATGTACCCCATGGTGTAGTAAAAGTAGTCATATCTTTGTCTTTTTCGTGCACAACAATCTGGTTATAACCTGAAAACCCATCAATCATTGAAATTTGATTAGAACCAACTAATTTTTGCAAAACATGGTCCATTTTAGGCAAAGGATAATTATCTTTCAATGAAGATTTATTGAGGTTTATAAATCAACATAGAGTCTAATTTCATCATTATTTTTCCTAACAGGTACTAAATTTGCAACCCAAGAAGAGTATCTCAAAGGAACTATAATTTTTGCATCCAATAGCTTTTTAAGCTCCTTTTCAATGACTGGGAATAGGATAGGATTTACCTATCTTAATTTCTGTCTAAATGGTTTTGATCCTACCTTCAATGGAATTTTGTGTTGAGTAATGTTGGTGCCATAGGTATTCAGATATTTGTAATACCAAGCAAATACTTTAGTGAATTCTTTGAAAAAATCAATATACTTGACCTTCTGATCAACATGCAGAAATTTGGAAAGTTTGATCTATCTTGGTTCTTGTTCAGTCCCAATATTGTGATCTTAATTTTCTTCCTTTTGAGGATGAACAATTGGTTTTGTAACAATATCATCTTTGCCAAACAAATTTTCCAGAGGCACCTATCCCTTTGGAATTTGATTATTTCTTAGCACCATCATTTTATGATTAGCAATCATATCTTGTAATTTAGGGTCTGGATGACTATTTTGATTAATTTGTTCATTGTTTTGGTCATCGTCTTGATCAATATGAGTTGCGGAAAATTTGTCAATCACTTCCAAAAACTTGTTTATCTATTGATCATCTTCAAACACTTGCCAATGTTTGACATTGTCGGGTATTGAAGGTTTATATTTCATTTCACTTTCATATTTAAGATTCGACACTTCAGGAGGTTTGAAAGTACTTGTTGCTACAACTGGAGAATCAACTTGTTTATTTTCTTGTCTGGGAATTGCATGAATATTAAAAGTCAAAAAGAAATTCTCAATTAAGTCCCAAGCATAATTTTTATAGGATCTCATCCTAGGATATTTAGCTTGACAAACTTTCCTTATTTCTTTAACAATTAATTATGCATCCCCATAGACAATAAGATTTACAATTTTCAATTTCTTGGCAACTTCTAAACCAAGCACTAAATTTTCATATTCACAAACATTATTCGTTGAATCATTTTCAAACTGTAATCTAAAAGAAAATGGAAATTTTTTTCCAAAAGGTGAAATTAGAAGAATATATGCTCCATCACCTTCCCAAGAGGAGGCTCCATCGAAGTACATTTTCCACATTCCCTCTTCAGGCTTATTTTCATTCAAAGAACTATTTACAATTAATGTACAATTTTCTAGTTCATATTTTATAGATAAAGTGAAACAACCCAAATATTTATCTTTCGAGTAGACAAGATAATTATTAGGGTGTTTGGGATCACTGACAGTTTGAGCAAGTTATGTTTCCCTCTAAAGTCTCTTGGTCTCTCCACTAAAGACTGGGATTGTGGCATAAGTCATGTCCATTTACAACAAGCCACCTATTTTACTTGCCCAAGATCTAGATAAAAGCATCCCATAGTTGACAGACACATCTGCCACAACTATATCCATCAAAAAAAATTTTACAGGTATTTGGGCTAAGTGAACTACCAATTTTTTAATCATCCCTAAACATCTAACTTTTCTTGCATCGAAGGAATACAAGTCATGATATGGTCTTGTGATTTGTAATCCTAACTTCTCCGTAACTATTTTTGGCATTAGATTGTGAGAAGCTCTTGAATCTAGCATGCAATTGTGTAAAAGATGTTCATGGATTGTTAAAGAGATATAAAATGGAGTTACTTATTCTCCTCTTTCCTCAATGTGAGGACCAAACATTATAGTTGGACTTTCATCTCGTAAGTTTGATGTATTTGGTTGGGTTGTTGCAACAGAACAATCAATCATTTTCATCACTTGTTTTTTGTAAACTGGATTTTTTGCAATTTATAACAAAGGGATAGGGATTCTGATCTTATTAAGTTCATGATCCAAATTAAAAGAACTTTTTTTTTTCTTTGGGTTCTGTATCTGTTTTGTTTATAACATGTGGATCATATTTTTGTTTGGGGGCTGTGATTTATTTCCCTTTGTCTTTATTTTGATTTTTTCCTGGTTGACCTTGATTATTCGTTTTGGTTGTATTTACATTGGTTCTTGGTCTAAGGTCATATTTTCTATGTAATTCGGCTTGTAATGCATATGAGAAGGCTCTGTATTGAGATGATGATGAATCAAAATGATTATTATTATCGTCTTCATTGAAATATGAGTTAAAGCTTAGAGATTTTTCATAGTCATCATGAGTCACATATACTTCAGAAGGATCACCTTCCATCATATTAATTTCCTCATTTATATCGTCAATTTGGTCTTCTTCAAAGTTATCAACCAAATTTCCATTATTTATAGGAGCTTGTATAGTTTGATATTCATTTCTCCTTTCTCTCTGCAAAACTCGGGGAGGATTAAAAGGCCTTCTACACCGATTTTGGTTTCTAATGTCAGGCCTTCTTCTCTATGTTTCCATCCTAGCCAGTTTATTTGATAAATCTTTGATAATTCTCGACATCTCTTCGATTTTATCCTTCTTATTTTTGTCGGTACCATATGTGCCAACTTGTTCGTTTTGTTTTCTTCTTTCTCTTTCTCTTTCTCTTTCTCCTGATTCATTTCTAACTCTAACTTTTCTTGATGCAATCATATTGGATTCAATTTCTATTGCATCATCTTCCATACTATTTAAGGTAGTGAATCTCCTTTCTCTGAGCAATAAGTTAAAGTCGGGATCAAAAGAGCCTGCAAAAGTGACTTTTGTTGTTGGTTGTGATGGTTTGACATTTGCATGAATTTTATTATAAATTTTATTAAACCTCTTGATGAAATCTGAGACAGATTCATTTTTTTCTTTTTAAGATCCTCAAACTCAGTCAAGAAATATAAGTGATCTTTCTTTTCACCCCATTTCCTAAGAAAAGCAGTTTCTAGAGCATCCCAAGAATTTCTGGAATTAGGGGGAAAACCCTTAAACCATGTCCTCATTGCTCACTTCACCCTCAAATATCTAAACAAATATCCTCATATATACATATTCATATTCCAAACCTTGATTGATAGTGAAATAATCAAATGTTGCCAAATGTTCCAGAGTTGTGGTCTCACCCCCCCCCCCCTTAAATCTAGGCAATAGTTTCAAATAATTATCAGGAAAATCATGGAGATTTTTTGGAACATTTAGAGGAGCATATCTAGAAAAAACTTTATTAAAAACTCTTGGTGGAGGAGGAGGAGGAAGTGGTTGCTAATGTGGTGTTTTCCTGCCATGATTAGGTGTTGAAGTATTAACTGAGAGTTCTCAGGGAAAAGAGGATCAATGTAAGTTTTGAGAAGTTCTCCTTCTTCAAGAGGGTTTTTTGGCAAAGCAGTTTGAGGAATCTCTAAAACTTCCCTTTTTAGAATTAAGAAGGAAAACTTTGGAGTTATAGACTAGACAGAAAAATCTTCAGAAGATCTCTTTGGGGAAAGCTTTGGAGAATTATCAAGTGATTCCTTCGGAGAGATAAGAGGAGAATCTTCAGTCGAAGGTATTTGAGAAAGTACAGTAGAGTCTTTAAGAGAAAGTTCGATATAACTTTCAGAGAAAAATTTGATGGAGTCTGTTGTAGAGATTGTCAAGGATGGTTTTGGGGAATTTGGAAGAGATTCTTTAGGAGATGGAAGTTGGGATGGTTTTGAAGGAATAGAAGGGTTTACATGTTTTCTTATTATGGAATCCTTTGAATCAACAAGGGATTTTCCTTTCGATTTAGGAAGGGTGAAAGATTAAGGTTTGGAGGAGGTTATGGTACGAGGAGTTGTGGGTGTATGTTTAGGATTTTTCTTTGACAATATTTTTTCAAGATTAACTACTGGCGTTGTTTTTTTAGAATCTGGGTGAGCACGAGTGTTTCTCTTTCCTGATGCCAGGATTGGAAATAAGGAGTCGTAAGGTGAATGATTTTTAGCCTTCCTATCTCTTTGTTCACCAACAATGAGTAGGTTATACTACCATGTTTCCCAAGGGAAAAAAATTATTTAATTCAAGTCCCCGACAATGACACTAAAAGAATGTTGTAACCCTTGAGATGTTTCTAGCTGGGAAACTATGCCAAGGCATCCATTAAATTAATTGATTTTTTTTTAGTCAATCTGTCCAAAAACAGAGTGTTTTTTTTGCTAATTTAGGCTTGTATCTTTAGTCTTTAACTTTTTAAATATTTAAGACGAGATGAAAAATCGTTCAATGTTTCAGACAATTAAATTTTTAGAGAATGAAAGAAGAATATAAAGAAAAACAGTTTGAAATTTATAACAATGTATCTTGTGATAAATATTACTTTAACTTTCAAGAAGAAGAAGTGATGTTTATTTATGTATCTTGAAACTATAATATAGTTTGAACTTTAAAGAATACTTCTTTGAATTCAAAAAAGGAACAATAAAATATAAGCACAGGTCTCCTTTTATACTCACAATATTTTCGAAGAAATCTAAATTTTTTAATGATAGCTTTGCAGTGTTATGATGGTAGTTGTTGTACCAAATCATCACATTCATGGCAGTAGACACATTCAAGCAAGAATTAAGAATATGGAAATAACAAAGAAAGATAAATCACATAATTTGAAACACAAAAGTTTGAATCTTCAAAACTTGTAGATATTTTATTAGGACTCAAGCTTGGGCCCAAAAGCTCCTTTTACATTGAGTTCTCATGAGTATTTATACAAGATAAGTCGAAACCAAAAATGGTTATTTGATCCTATTGTTTAGAAAATTGAGATACTACAAAATATTTGACTCTCTAGAAATAGGACAGTTGGAGGAGTTAATTCTTGGTTTTCTTCCTCTTTGATGAGTCACCGAGCAAACAGTTGGAGAAGAAGATTCCAAGTTGCCTTTGAAAGGGTAACTGAAATATTTAATCTGTCTGAATGTTATATCCAACTTAGTGTATTTCTTGTATGTAGGGGTATGTGAGAATAAGTTTTGTGTATGCCATAAAATATAGAAGTAATCTATGAGTAGATTGAAAATGGTTTGACCTCTTAGAGTATTGGTCATGTTCTGAAACTTATCATCTTTTTCTCTGGCAATAAACAAACTTTTCCTGAAATTTTCATATGACAATAACTTGCCATCTTTAGCCCAGGCTGAAGGTAACCCCATTTTCATTAAATCCTCAAACGTGTTGGAAAAAGATTATGCATTCATTTTCAGTGCTTTGCATTCATTATGAGCTTGTTGTATCAAATTCCTCTTTGTGAAGATTCTTTCAGTTTCCATCATCATTGTTGTTCTGTCATTAACACCTTTCTTCAACAATATTTCTCTAGAATCTGAATTCAAGAACTTTATGATCTAAGTGGCTACTTGTGGTCTTGTTCCAAATTCATGAAATGATTTATGTATCACTTCATCTACTTCATGTAACAGTAACATTTCATCATCTTTGATTTTGAAGTAATCCCAAAGCCTGGCTACTTGATTGATAATTTCATCCCAGATGAGATGCTTGACTCCTACCAAATATGGTTTTCCAAATAGCTTAGTCTTCATCTGTTCCATGTTAGTCAACATTTTAGCCTTCAACTTCTGATATTCTGAAATAGTTTTGTCTTTGTCTTTGATTTCTTCTTTCTGCTCCTAGATTGCTTTCTTTAGGATTTCAATTTCAACACCTTTCAAATTTAGATCTGCTAAAGATTTTGAGAGTCCATCTATTGGATCTTATATTTTTGTTCCTTTAAAAGAAGAAGATCCTCCTTTTAAACTTTCAATCTGTTTTTCGTACATTTCCCTATGTTCACCCATCTCTTCCATTTTCTTCACAAGTTGATCTTTCTCTGTCTAGATTGCTTGGAGTTTTGGGGGTTGTACATGGTCAATTCCTGGTATTTTGATCTTTTGTTTCAAAACTTGAATTTCTTTGTTTTTTGTTTTCATCAATGCTTGTATGGATGCATCACCTTTTGAATTTGTTCCAAGTTCTATTATCCATTGTTCTAGCTCCTCCACTCTTATTTGTCTAGTTATGGTATCCAACTTTTCATTCTTTAACTAAGTTTTGAGTTTATCATTGATGGCTTGAAATTTATTGATTCCAAGATTGGCTATCATATCATCTATGTTTATCATCTCTGGATTATGTCTGTGCAAATCAAATTTATCCAAACGATGAAAATTATTCATATCTATAGAGATGTTTGTTACTTTTTTTTTATCCTTTGGCTCCATGATTGCTATAGTCAGCGTCCCTTTTTCATAGTCTACAACTAAGATCATTCGGGTCTGATATGTATCATCGTCATAGATTTTAGGAATCATACTTTTCTTGATGCTTGCACATGCCTTCCTAACTTCCATGAACTGTTGAACTTGGTCCAATTGCCTTGATTAATCACTAGTTCCTGACTCTGTCTCGCTTTGAGCTGCCACACCTTTAAGCCTTTTTGCAGACATCACTTCCATAGTCACAACATGGCCTATTTTCTTTGGCATTATTTCGTCAGGCAAATTTGTTTCCTCTTCTTCAATTTCTTCTAATTTTTGGTTCTTAGATTATTCGTCTTCCCTTGTTTATGAACTCTTTAAAGCAGACTCTGAATGTTTCCTTTTATATGTCTTTTCAAACTATTGTGGAGTTTGTGTGATAGGGGACTTTGTTGGATGATCAGGTGCTTTACCATGGATCTGTAGAATGTTCAGAACATCTTGCCAACTGTCTTGGTTTGCCAATATCTCCAATTGAACTTCACGCTGATGTTGATAAAGACTTTGCCCATGTGAAATTTTTTTTTATGAAATTATGCCATGAGGGTCATAATTCCATAGTTCTCCTTGTTGTAATCCCAGAGCTGAAAGCATATTTTTTGTAACTTGCAGTGTTGACCCGGTATTCACAATGAAATGACCTACTTCCTTCTTTAATTTAAAAGTCACCTTATACTTGTTAGACACAAAATGAATTTCATTAGACTTTAATCTATGCCTAACATATTCAAGAGCAAAAATATTGGGAGTCAAAAAAACAAGTAAACAAAATAGAGCAAGTTGAAAACCATAAATCGTTATTTCGGTGTAATGTTCAAAGAAATATCAGTCTCCCACTCTTTTGTCTGGGCTTAATTGTAACAATTTTTTGCACTCAAGAAAGATTCTGGGGGGGTCTTGATTATATATTATTTGGTAATCTTTGGATATAAACTAATCCACATATTGTGAAAATTCAACATTTAAAGGATTTTTAATAATCACATAAGTCTGGTGAGAAACTGAGGTAGGATTACCAAGATCATCTTCAACTTTTAACCCTAGATGCATGAAATGAAAACCTTGTGTAAACAAAAAGAGATGGACCAAGTAAGACTGGTATCTAAATCTTTTGAGAGTCTCGAATTCAGAAAGTTGATAATGAATTTGATCTGCTATGAACTAGGCATAATTGAAATTAGTAATTGTAACACCTTGTTTCCCCCAGTCTGTAAAAATAACTATATTGGCCAAGAACTATGGCAAACTCAAAGATGTGAACGTTTGATTTGACGAACCTTTGTATGAAGGTTCGATAAATGTAAATAATGTTATGAATATGTGTTGCTTGATTGTTGGGAGGGGGATGTGCTGAAAGAGACCACGATGGCTAATGAAAGGTGGTGGAAGGCACCTGGAATGGTGGTGTTAACTTCCACCGAACCAATATCGTATTGGTCTTTACTAGCTCAAGGACCAAAGCGACTCTCTGACCCTGGAATGAATTACTCGCTAGGATGGTAGGTGGGGAGGCTCCTCATGAGTTAATGAGGGGATGGGGGTGAAACTCCCATCCGTAGAAGCCCTCAGACCTGACCATGGATGGGGAAATTCGCGCCACACGCAACCTTGCAGAACAAGGAAAGAAAGGAAGTGTGGGGGGAAGAGGGAGGGCACGTGACAAGGATCACAGAGGAAGAAGACGGAAAAAAACTCTGGAGAGACAGAGAGTCCCAAACAATGGAGGAGAAAGAAATAAACCTTCGTTTTGGACTTCCGTTGAGCTGGAAATAGGAGACTGAAACTCCAAGCATCGTGGTCTAGCTCAAGGGTGGTTAGTGGAAAATCTATCTAGATTCACTAAGCCTACAATTGGGTGGAAATGAGCACCCCTCTTAGTATTCGCAACATGACTGGTGTTTTCTAATAAGTGTTATGTCTCGTATTTCGAACTAAACGCATGCTCATGTTTATACGCTCATGAATGTTTTCTGATAACTGTTTGCCTGTGCTTTGATTTGGCACAATGGATGCATACTTATACTTATATGACCATATTCGGTCTAGGCATAGAATGAGTAGGTTCAGGATACGAGTCTGTGCCCTGGAGAATGGCCCCATCTACCTGGCTCGCACTATGCATTGGCTTAATCTCCCGAAGGCACTTCTCCCGGGAAACTTCCTCGCACTCCCGAGTCGAAGTGAGTCCCTGAAAAGGGCTACTATGGTGGTAAACCCACGAGTTTACCTTACCCCTACCGCAGAGTATATAGCTCGACGATTTAGGAAGGCTTTAGTCAGTTCACCAAACCTAGGGATAATTTACCCAAGAACCCTCGGGAGGATCTGTCGGAGCTCTATTGCCCGTCAACCTTGACCTTTACATAGGCCGGAGGGTGGACTTGGCAACGTCCTGAAAGTTCTGAATTGTCTTAGTAGGAATAGGTTTCGACTTTTCGACGTTTCGGCACCCGGAAGACCAAAGGGCAAGACCCCTTGTCTTCGCAAGTCGCGAAGTCTCGAAGTGAGAAACTCTTAATTGGCTTAGCATGAATAGGTTTCGGCTTTTCTACGTTTCGGCACCCGGAAGACCAAAGGGAAGGACCCCTCGTTTTCGCAAGTCACGAAGTCCAGAAGTGCAAAACTCCGAATTGGCTTAGCATGGATAGGTTTCGGCGTTTCGGCACCCAGAAGACCAAAGGGCAGGACCCCTCGTCTTCACAAGTCCTGAAGTCCCGAAGTGCGAAAATATGAATTGGCTTAGCATGGATAGGTTTCGGATTTTCGGCGTTTCAACACCTAGAAGACTAAAGGGAAGGACCCCTCGTCTTCGCAAGTCGCGAAGTCCCGAAGTGCGAAACTCCGAATTGGC
>JZKD02S0309371.1:783281-810496 GCA_000966675.3 Picea glauca
GGCCTTTCTGTAAAATGTTGAGCACGTTGGGTTGGGGGGTGCAATTCACTATGAGTCGTTGATCTTTTGATTCGGGGCACGTAGGATAATCTGCACGAAATAAACACATTTATTAATATGAAACTATATAATAATAAAATATAAAGCCTATATTAAGTCTAAACTTTATTAAAACTTAAATTCATTTTTTAAACTATCTATTAAAGATTTAAACAATAAACCTTTGTTTTATTTAAAATAAAAAATGTTCTAAATGAAATTTTACTTCATTTATTCGAATTTCAACTAATTTTATTTTAGTTTATTTTTTATTTTATTAATTTTTTTGTTTTTATTTATTTTTTGCAAGACCAAAATGTCTTATTATTCATAATTTACAAGTCGTAAAATTTCCAAATTTATAAAATTTGGACTATGTTACAACATATGGGATTTAGTAAGTGGCCAATCTTAAGATGCTCTCAATATGGAAGCTCATAAAATAAAGATTTCCTTTTCATCCCAGTGGGAATTTTCTCAACATAGGTGCCAAAAAATTCAAGATCATCGAACATAGGTTCCCCATTTGAATCAAACAAGTCTGCCATTTCCTTCTCCTTCTCTGTGTCATATGCCTTAATCCAATCTATTGGTGTCATTATTTCAAGTCTTTTAGTTCTCTCTTGTTTACCATTGAAATAATATGCAACTCTTCTATAAGGGTGGTCTTCTTGGAGGAATACCTTTGAGCAGTTGTACACCGACTTTCGTAGGTGGTTGGACCACCTGGCCTTTATAGAAGGTCCACAACATTTACATCCATGATACCCTTTTGTTACAAGATCTGAGATGTTGTTATATATAGAGCATGCTAGTGTTAAAAAGATAGTTGCACCAAATTAAGTATGCCAAATAACATTAACATTACATATATAAGAAAATCAATTAACATCCTTACTAAAGCAAACTCCTAGTCCTGGATAATCGTGTGTGGTGTACACACATATGTCATACAACGTAAAAAACGTAAAAAAACATCATATACATGTATCCCTTCCCATAATTGATTAAATTCATTGATCAATGGTTGGAGGTAGACTTGTATTCTACCTAGGACTATAAGAGCCAACATAAGATGTTCATTCTTCATAGAAAACCATGGGGAGATATTGTTATTGATAACTACTAGTAGCCAAACAAATTAGTTAGTGTTTTGGAGGGAATACCAGTTAACTCCATCCATGGCTATGCTCAATCATAGGCTTTGTAGTTCATCCTTGAATTGGACTATGTATCTTCTATATGCTTCATGGCTATTGAATATGTTGGGATTCACATAACTCCTAGCTCACTTCTACATGAGGCATGCCACCCCTGCAACATGGCTAATTGTTTACAATAAAAGAGCCTTTGAATCCTTGGAATTATAGGCATGTGCCTCAATATATTATGAGGAGGTGCCTTACCCTTTTTTATTTATTTATGCTACCCATCATGCCCACATTTTGGATATATCCCTTTGTTCACATATTCATTTCTGTGTAGAATACAATCATTTGGACATGTGTGGCATGATATGGACTCAACAGCCAACATTTTCAACATTTTTTTACCTCTACATAACTATCGAGCAAGAAATTATCTCTTGGAAGTACCTTATCTTTGAGTAACCTGCAATTAGTGAGAAATAGAAATGTACATTGTCATTAAGCATGGATAAAATCAATCGATTTCTTTCTTCATTGTGTGACAAGATTCCTTAAAAAATTAGGGGACTTAATGGTTATTTACCTCAAAAGTGTCTGACATACCATAGATTGGTTTCAAGTTGTACAGTAACATTGTTGTCCCTATTTGGGTAGACCTTGACCCATGTTGACCAAAGAGACGGGTGGTGGAAGTAGACTTTAGGATTTCAAAGAAGGTATTTTACGACATCAATGTCATTGCCTAATTCATTTTGCTAGAATGCATGTAACAATATTCCCTCCATGGCTTGGGTATCCTGTGAGAAATCATCCATACCAACCTCTATATCATTGCCTTCGTCACCAACATGTGAAGAAATAATGTTACTGTAGAGGTTTTAATTGGTGACTCGGGATGTACTAGGAATTGAATAGGTGGTTGATTCAACCATTCTCGATATGCTTCATTTTCGAGTCGTGCTCAATTAAAAGCATACTCGTGACTTGAAACCATAGTGGGATGCAACAATAGATGGTAGATAGGTTGCTCGTCATTAGAATCCTGATTGTAAAAATATTGAACATTGCATCAATAATATTAGTAATTGTTATCCCCTATCCTATGAATAACTAAGGAGATTACGTCTCGAGGCCCACAGGTCCTAGACATGGAGTATCGAGAGCCATATTGACTTGAGCCTGGCATTGGAGGGCCCATCCTTCTTCTTCAACGCCTACATTCAGTCAGCAACAACAACATCCATCCCATCGGCCTAGTTCTGAAGTAGAAATGGGTCTTTCTCCATGAGGTAATGAATCCAGGTATCATGGTATGTGTCACTCTGATTATCAAAGCATTTGATTATGTGCATTTAATTCTCTTTTGCTTCATGACGTGTGCTTAGACTTTATGCCTTTTGACTTGTCCATACCTGGGGGGGATGACAGAATGCCCTAGCAAGTTAGTTCCCTCAGGAGTGAGCTGCCACTGGGTGGGTTTATGAATGGTCATCATCCATTCCTACCATACTTATCACTTTTCATCATCTTCCCTCTCATCTATCCCCTACATTGGTTTGGGCATTGGGTTTTCCAAGCTAGTAAGGGTTGTACCTTGCCTTGTGGGAAGAAGGGGCTAAAGGCACAAAGGGTAAAAGTAGTGGGAAAAAGTTAAAATCCAAATATCAAAACCTTGAGATGCTTTGCCCAGGGATCCTCGAGAAAGCAATAAAAGGCTTCTCAACAAGAAAAAGGGGGGACCCATAAAAAGATAAAACTCAAGACCTAGTTGGTGGATAGGGGGTCTCATCATGAGCTAGCCTATTAGGTCCATGGGAATATAACGATATGACACTAATATTCATCTGGTCACCATGCCAGGGTAGTGGCTCTTGGTGGCATATCTAAGAGAAAGGGGTTCTCATCACGAGAAAACCTTCTCATCTCCGTGAAATGCTTATGGGTAACGATGTCACCACGCCAGGGCAGTGTCCCTCAACTATTCTCTTGAAAGAAAAAAAACAATAAGATAAAAAGTAAAAAGGCATTGAATGGGCTAGGAAACAATTGCATCCATGACAAGGTGTAACTCACCCTCTTCAAAGGCACCCATAGGTAAGACCTACATTTCCCTGTCATCACTGCACCCCTTGCCCAAACATCCCCCACACCATCTCATGCACTTACATGACCTAGATTGGTTTTCGCCTAGAAACACCCCACACCTATGGAGAATTATCCCAATAGGACGTCCTAGAACCCTCTCCAAACCTAGCTTGTAGAATAGCATAACGTCTTTGAGCACTTGTCTAGGAAAATGGTGGTTTCATGCACATGTTTGGGTAACTTGATTATTAGATGTGATTGACATTACTATGATCCTTGTGACTTATGAGCCCATGGAGGTCGTACTTGTTGTTACTGCAGGACCATGCCTGATGGACATGTACATATGGGGAGATGATTAGCTCGGACCTCCATAGGGCTAAAATCCCATTAGATGGATGTTGAGACCCCAGCCAGGGGTAGACATATACCAGAGGCTTGCACCGGAGAGAGAGGAGGACGTTCCACCAGAGACACCTTGACAGGCCTAGACCCAAGGGGGTTTTGCCTTTCCCCCTGAACACTGGCCTTGGAAGGCCCATGATGTCACCCTTGCGACCCTTGATGTCACCCAACGTCAGATAGACATGATGGAGGCATTTGTGTGCCAAGTGGTACATGTGGCATAATCCGGAGGCCTTGGAAGGCCTAACGTTTTGCTCCTGGAGGCCAACGTCTCACTTAGGAGGCCCAACGTCACCCTATAAGGGCATGACGTCACCTCTTTTGCACATTTTAGGGTTTAATTTGTCAATTTTATGTAAAAAACTGTATATTTGATGTAACTGGCCATGTCGACCTTTTTTGACCTAATTTGTAATTAAAGGTAATTTGGATTGTATAAATAAGGGAATAATCCCTTGTATTTTTTCATCATCTTTCATTCACACAAGTGTGAGGTCTGAAATTTGGCCTCTTTAAGGCTTATTGGTTGAAATTAAGTGGTGCACAACTCTTGGAGGAGGCTTCTTTTGGTGTATTTTGGCATTTTCATGGTGGAAAGTCTTCAACTAGGGCATATTGCTAGATTATTCTTGGTGAATGTAAGTGAAAATCTGCAATTCTTCTTTCTTTGAATGGTTAAGGTATCTTTTACTTTGCATTTACTAAGATTATGAAATTGCTAGTGTAAAACCCTAGGAGATTAAGCACATGTTATTGTCCTTGTCTCAATAGTTATCCACCTACTTGATTTTGTTAAAAGACATATCCATTGAAGCATGTGCTAGAGCCCTACCTTTGTAGCACTCTAACACCATTGCTTCATCAAGATTTTATTTATCTCAAGCTTGATCTAAAGAAGAAGGAAAACTGCTAGGGCTTAGGGTTACCTACTTCCTAGTGGTTGTTTTCCTTCTAGGGCTTGGTGATTGAGGCCTTGGGTTCCCAACACCTCAACCATTCTCCCTCTTGTCTTTAGTTCACATATTATCATTTGTTTCCTTCAAGATTGCTACTGCAAAAAGTGACTCCATTAACCCTAAAGACACTAGTTTATACCTTATATTTGGTTGATTGATGAAAACAACCCCCAAACCATCTACCTCAAGCTCTTTGCTAACTATTCCTAACCCTAGATTAGACTAACTTACTAACATTCTTGCTACTATTACAAAAGTAATCTACAACCATATATGACAACAATTAAAGCTCCTAAAGGCAAGTGTTAAAGTTGATTATTACATTGCCTTCTTAGCTTCTGAAAAGTGCTAGCATTTTGCTAATTCTAGGTTACCATTTCGGGTCATTTTGAAGCTTGTTTAAGGCATAAATTGTGAAGCTATCATCATATATACATTGTCGTTATAAATTTTTGTTTGCTTCATCTTGTATATCAACTCATTGCTTTTATTGAAAGTCCAAGGTTTTACGAAGCACTAATATCAATTGTTACTTGCAAATAGTGTTTTCTTGTTGTCTTGTTCTGGGCAGGTACACTTAAGCATATCTTTATATTATTAAACCTTTGGGACTTTCTGATCAGTGTGACTTGAGAGAGGGGAAGAAATTTTCTAGATATTATTACCTTTGCCTTCTCAAACTCCCAGGTCACCGAGGACGTCTCCCTGGGATTTCACCCCTAAAGAGAAAGATGTGTCTTATTTAGGTGATAGTGATAGGACAACCTCCTATTACGCCAATTTATTGTTCACTTGCCTTTGTCTTTTGGGCAAGTACAAATTGTGCGATAATAGTAACATAATGCATTTAATATGTTCAAACATTATACCAAACATTTATTAGAAGCATGGAAAAAATTTCCCAATCATAAACATGCAACCAACCACTTTATAAAACAAAAGTCGAATTAAACAATACATTTACATTAGTTCCATTGAAAATTCCAAAATACAATTACTCAGTCATCTTTTTCTTATGCCCTAAGTGATGTTTACATAAAAGAGATCCAATTCACGGTGTAATACCATTGACCCAGGTTGGTCTCTGGAATATGGCATGTTACAATTGGTAGGGTAAAACAATTGTCCATTTTCATCCAACATCTGCTTGTGGTATCTTTCTCCTTATAAGAGCTTGTAAAATTTTGGGAGTACCAAAATATCTTGCGCATCCAAACTCCATCCTCAATCTTGATCCTACAAAATTCAATGAATAATTATTCAATTGCACCTGCATACATAACATAAATTCAATGAGATAGATGAATTATAAATACATTCTAGACTTCCTGTAAATGGTGGGAGAGAAGTTGAAGGACTTGCAATGATATGGAATGAGTTGGAATCTGAAGAATTGGCCATTTGATATTATGATTCTTTTTTTCCTACATTTGATCCAAAACCATCATCTTGGGAAGCATAGAACAATCTGACTTCAAACATAATTACAAATTACTTTTAAAAGTTAACGATGCACCTAATTATATTATTACAACCTAGTGCGTATTGATGCAATAACCACACTAGTGCGGTAAGTTTTGAGAAGCACCGAAGAGTGGCCTCCGTTAGATCCTCCACAAAGAAAATCCTTCACAAATTTTAAATGATGATGTTTGCATTTGTATTTTCTTAATTAAATTGTTTGTTGATGTGTTATTACTTATGAACCGCACCGGTGCTAGCGCACCGACTAACAAAGTTACAAAAAAATAACGTGTTCATTTATATGTGGTTGTTTACATTTGAATTGTGTTTATCAATGCATTTGAAGTATACACCACACCAGTGTGTTTAGGACTATAGAACACACCGCAAAAAGTAAGTTACGAAAAAAAAAAACAGTGCGAGCGTTTATCATCAATACACCAAAATATAGAATGAAAAAATGAGTGGGAATTTCATTTTTTTTAAATTTATGTGCTTATAAATGAAAACCCTATTCATTATTTCATTCTTTTGCCAAAATTTAGAGGGGAGATTTGTGCAAGAGAGATTTACCAACAAAGACTTCATAGTGGGTGGATGTTTTTGAAGAGTCAAATTTGAAATGGATCACCATAGGTCACATATGAATCTGTAGAGGAGAAATTTCAGGTACATGATTTCATGCTATTGATCATATTAATCTTTCCCCTATTTGATTCAAGCAATTTTCTGTGCATTCCCAAAAAATAAAGGGGTTTTATAGTTAACTTCGGTATTGGAAGCCCCGACTTCCTTGTTGTTTTTTTTTGCTTTCCCTCTCTATATTTTACAATGAGAATTTTTTTTAAGCAACAGATTTTTACAGGGTCTGTTTACTTATATATGGGGCATTTAACATCTGTTGCAATGGGACCATTGATTGTATTGGAGACCAAACTGGCATGTCACTCTTGATTTATTTTTCAAAAATGCCTTCACAGTTCACGATGCACACTATACCAATATAGAGCATCGGTGCCCATATTCATGTAAAAAGCATTGTTGGATTTAAAATAAAAATTATATTAAAAAAAATGCCTTCGCAGTTAGCAGTGCACATTGTATAGAGACAAAGCACAGGTGTGTATTATCAGATAAAAAGCACCTCTGAATTTAAAATGGGAGTAATATTGTTTTTTATGTGGAAACCGTCATGTTTTAAATTTGTTCACGGGTCGACAATGCATAATTAATAGTACTTAGCCATCGATGCTTTTATTAATTTATAAAGCACCGCGTGAATACAATAGTTTGTAAAACATTTTCGATTTCACAAGAGCACTACTATCATATATCGGTGTGTATACATTTAGTTAACACACTAGTGTGTACACATTTACTATATGTACCAACAACTTATGTTGTAAAAAAACCGTAATTTCTATATCTGATGATTTGTAGTTTTTCTTTTTTCAAGGAGATTATGAAAATTCCAAGGGACAAATGAGGGGAAAACCAATACATGCCGGTAGGGATGTCCAAAAAAGTGTACAAGGAGGTGGTAAAAGAAATGAACATAATTGCATCAAGGAGGAGCCTTCCCAACAATAACCCGCATCAGAGGTATGAAATCATTGATTTAATCTTTTATATACATTGAGTTTAATTATTGCATGAAATGCATATTTGCAATTGTTTTGTTGCATAAAAGAAAATAAAAATGGAACCCATTCAACACATAAGACAAGATGACCAGGAAGAAAAAGGTTAATCACAAAGTTTGTGAGTACTTACATTTTTTACCTTACTTAAGATTTCATATTTGTTGTGATCTTCGTATTTAAATAATTAATTTACACTCATCCATGGATGTCCTCTAATAGGTGCTAAGATTCAAAGAAGAGCCAACCAAATAATTGGTCAACATTGGGTTAAGTATGGATTGTGAGTATATGTTCAAATATTAAGGTTTAATTGAACAAATTGTAAGTAGCTATGTTGATCAACTTCCCTCGTTTTATAATTAATGGAACAACAAGAAATCTTTATATTAATTATATTGACTATGCTTTGTCATGGTGTATTAAACATGTAGGAAACAAAGTATGCAGTGAGCCAACATAAGATATTTTGAGAGACGACATGCAACATGGCTTCGAAAGAATGTGTATTGTTTATGAAACAATCATTGCTATGGTATGCTTTTTGACTTACACAATCATGTATATTCTACTATATAAATGTAGATTTACTTATTACACTTTATTTCTATGTTTGTAGATGGAATGGAGAGAATGAACATAAAAAAAGTCGATCTAGAAAACATTAGGTTAAATAACATAAGTACAATATCACCTACAAGTGGTGAAGAAATGAGGCATGCACACAACTCTAGTGATAACAACAATTCAAGTGATAAATGACAATCTATATAATTGAATGTTACTGCAAGTTGTATGTTTTGGAATACTTGTCTACGAAAATCAAGGATTTTATTTGATGTACTCGACATATTGTTCCAATTGCATGAGGACATGTTACCAATAAGTGTAAAAATTACATATTGGTTGCATTTTAATTATTCTAGACCTTCACGTTGTCCCATTTTGCATGACCATGGGTCTCTTATTCATATATAATAAAATGTTTTTTTTTAATGAAAACTGAACAATACATATATTAAAAGGAGTTGTGTCATAACAGACAATAGTAAAAACAGATTACAAAAAGAGGCTCTCGACCTGATAATAGTTATAGTACTAAAACAATATAAAATATTAGCCTTTCCAGACTCTTACCTTGATCTTCAAATATGATTACATCTTTATGAAACTTCCTAAACACCGCAAAACTTTGTAATACATAAACTAGTTAGAGGAGGTAGGATCTTGAACATTTAGAGCCCTGGTAAGTTGTTGTTTCCCTTTTTATATTTCCATGGGAGCAGTTCCTCGATCGTTGTTTCCTAAACCGCTATTAATACCATCCTCTCGAGAAAGATTTTTGCTCTGAAAGAAGGACGCAAAGGCAGAAGGCTGAGGATAATTCTGGGACTTTAACTACTGAATGTCCAATTCCATGACATCCATCCTCCGAGATAGGGTGGCCAAAGAAAGCTCAAAATCCCAAATTTTGGTTAAGTACAAATTATCTAGAGCTTACTCGAAGTTCCCAAATTTGTTTGAGAGCTGATGCAGGGCTAAACTATTCACCTAGAAAATTTCCTCATGACTCCAAAGGACCTTTTTGAAGTCACTCTAGGATGGGTCCATGGCTACGGTTTTCAACCAAAAGTTCCGATGTCTCCAACTCTCCGAATGACCCAATTCACAACCCTAGATAACAACAAGAAAAAGACCAGGATGAGAGGAATCAAATAAAACAATTCACAATTATTACCATAGCCAAGAGATAGGTAACAAGGGCCCAAAATGAATCAAAAAGGAATAACCAACTCTTCTATCCAAGGAGAGAAAACACCAGCCCTAGCTAGAGCAAGTAGACCCGACATGACTATCACCCTTGAAACAACACCCACAAAGTCCCCACACCAAAGCCCATATCTCCTTCGAGAGCCACTAAGATAAACCCTCCTCAACAACAATGAATCCATCTCTCGAGCCATAACTCAGCTCAAAAACACTGAGATCCACACAAGTAAATGAATACTCGCACATATGCTTTTAATCCCCAAATGTGCGAGGGGGGAAACACATAACCCAAAGCTAACCGCCATATCACCTGTCCTGATGCACAAAAACCGAAAGGGGAGTGAGGACTTATGGATTATGATTAACCCCCTAATTCCATTCAATATGATTTCTCCTTTAGCCATCCTAGCACCCACTTTGCCCCAATGATCAACAAGAGGGTTAAGTTCTCTTTTCATGTGATGTATCTTAAACTCTATGAAGTTTGTGCCAAGATATAAGATGCATGAGATTATGCCATTGAAGAGGTTGTTGCTAGTTTGACTTCTTTTGATGATCAATTAGATCACCACAATGGAGTCTCCAAAGACAATAATTTTGGCAATGTTCTAGTCTTTAGCTATACTCAATCCCTCAAGTAAAGCATAATCTTAAACAATATTATTCGCAGCCATCCCTAGCCCTCACACATAATGAGTGACGATATTTCCTTCGGGATCAAGGAGATTCCCACCCGCACCTGCCGCTCCAGAACGAGTTTCTTATTTCATTGCATTGTCGAATGTTGTAAAATGTTGCGTTGTTGATTAATTAATATGTGGATGATTTACATTGTTACAAATAGCAAATGTGTAATATGTTGGATAACACATTAATGCAATCATTATATCCAAATGCAATAACAAAAATATAAAACATATTTGATTTTGAGATGATTAATTAAAAATCTGTAAAAAATACAATTAATTAAAATATATACATATTGATGCATTGCGTTCTTATGAATTCACTAAATGGTGGGTGCCATAATATAGAAAGTGATGCGTTTCAGGGGTATATACGCATCGGTGCCTATTAATTATATTGAAACACTGGTGCCAAATATTGAGAAAAAACATAATTCCTTAAACATTATAATGTGGGATTATATTTATCGTTTCAAATTATTAAAGTGTGTATGTTTATTATATGCAACGGTGCTCTGAATATAATATACGTATCGGTGCTTTTAATATACTATAAGCATCAATGATTTTAATATAATAACACTGACATCTCATCTCAAATATTAGAAATTTCACTACCCTTCGATGCATAGGGTAATACAAGCACTGTTAGGTAGGAATTATACAAGCACTGTGGTGCCAAAGCCAAGAGATAGGTAACAAGGGCCCACAATGAATCGAAAAGGAATAACCAACTCTTCTATCCAAGGAGAGAAAACACTAGCCCTGGCTGGAGCAAGTAGACCCGAAAGGACAACCACCCTGAAAACAACACCCACAAAGTCCCCACCCCAAAGCCCAGATCTCCTCCGAGAGCCACTAAGATAACCCCTCCTCAACAACAATGAATCCATCTCTCGGGCCATAACTCCGCTAAAAAAAAATGAGAGCCACACACATAAATAAATGCTCACACATATGCTTTTAATCCCTAAATGTGCGAGGGGGGAAACACATAACCCAAAGATGACCGCCATACCACCTGTCTTGATGCACAAAAAGTGAAAGGGGAGTGAGGACTTACGGATTATGATTAACCCCCTAACTCCATTCAATATGATTTCTCCTTTAGCCATCCTAGCACCCACTTTGGCCCAATGATCAACAAGAGGGTTAAGTTCTCTTTTCATGTGATGTATCTTAAACTCTATGAAGTTTGTGCCAAGAGATAAGATGCATGAGATTATGCCATTGAAGAGGTTGCTGCCAGTTTGACTTCTTTTGATGATCACTCAGATCACCATAATGGAGTCTCCAAAGACAATATTTTTGGCAATGTTCTAGTCTTTAGCTATACTCAATCCCTCAAGTAAAGCATAAGCTTAAATAATATTGTTTGTAGCCATCCCTAGCCCTCACGCATAATGAGTGACGATATTTCCTTCGGGATCAAGGAGATTCCCACCTGCACCTGCCGCTCCAGAACGAGTTTCTTATTTCATTGCATTGTCAAATGTTGTAAAATGTTGCGTTGCTAATTAATTAATATGCGTGTTGGCGTTGGAAGTCACTCCTGGATTGCACTAGGAGCAGAGCCCGACGCCCATCAGTTTATTGTCACGAATTTGTTTAAAGGGGTGATCGGATGGGAGTAAACTCATGACATAATCATTTAACTCAGAAAACTAGGCCAAAAATGCACAGGGAAGTGAGGGCCAGAACTAACTTTAGTCAGGAATTTGAGTTAAAGCGAGATTAGAGGGAAGACTAGGGAGAAAAGGGAGGAGTCTGCTCTGGGCATCAAGCCTTCCAGCAATTCGGGAAAGAAAAATGAAACACTGAAATGTGCCTAAACGACACAGTGATAACTGCACACTGACCAAACCTATCATACTATGCAGCCACAACCATTCGACTGGATCCTCCAATTTCGAATCATTCAATGCAAGCTGAAAAAGACAACATGGGAGACTGGTGCAGAGATTGCAGTGACCAACCATATGTCATCCTACAATATGCAACCCTTGATTGGATCCTCCAATTCCGAGTGTTTTAAACAGCTAACAAGCAAAATAAAAAGGAAAGAGAAGCTGACTTCCATTAATTTGACAGTCTCAAATCAAAATACATAACTAGAGCTTCATCAGAAACTTTACAGTCGGGAGCTAAGCTCAACCATCGATCCCTACAAAAATGGCAAAAACACCTACATATACTCAAAACACAACAACAACAAAAATGAGACGTTGCATTAAAAACATTGCGTCTGCATGTCTTCTGACAGTCTGCGCATGCAGACTCTGGACGATCGTGCACTTATGGCAGACACAATCAGACTCCGGACTGTCCTGTTGCAGATGAATCGACGTGAATTAGTCCTTTGCCGGACTTTCCTTTTATGGCAGAGATGATGTTCAACTACTTCCAACTGCCACAATAACCGCTTCATTGGGACTAGGGACGGCCTCGGTCAACTCTGTCTTCTGGGACGTGGCGGTCTCCTAATGGTGCCACCTGGATCAGCTGAACGGTCTTTCTTTGGATGTTGCTTCGCTGGATTGTTGCGAGGGACCCCTATGGTAGATGTGAAAAAGGGTATGATGGGAGTGATGGCGTCAACACTGTGGAGGTGATGGCGAATAAACGGGAGTCGTGACATTGGATGAGGAATGCCACGAGGTATGGACAGGACATAGGTGGACGCAACATGGAGTGCTGGGGTACAAGCGAATGGTGGAAGGTGCTGAGGTGGAGGTGACTGGGGGGAAGAGACACATGGCAGGAGGCGAGAGGACGATGAGTTGAGGAGGGGCCATGTGGATGGACGTGGCAGAATATGCGAGCTTGACACCTGGGAGAGCAGAGGGCACGTTATTTATGACAGAGCAACGTGGAAGGGGGAAGGACAGGTGTCAAAAGGCAAGAGGGAGCAAAGGGGAAATGGATATACCATGAGGGTGAGTGGACAGATGGCAGGTGAGGGAGCGGTACAGGAGACGACACGACAGCCAGGGGGCCCCATGCTAATTAACACATCATTCCGGACCCCGCCCATTAAAGGCAGACTGGCAAGAGGGTCCGGAATGGCTTGAGAGCCGTTGATCTGGGTGCCTCGATCTCGACCGTCAGAGAGCTGCGCGCCCGATTCCGGACCCCCCCCCCCTCGTTAAAGGCAGAATGACAAGGGGGGTTCAGAATTAGATGAGGGCCGCAGATCAGAGCGCTTTAATCCTAGCCGCTCAAACTTGTGCGTTGAATTCCGAACCCCCCATTAAAGGCAGAACGATGGAGGGGGGCTGGAATTAGACCTCGTCCGTAGATCTGGGTGTGCGGATCATGACCGCCCAGATCCATGCCCTTTTTAAGTCAAATGTGCCCGAGCTTCATCGATGGATGAACGACTGAGATGATTTTGACGCTTTCACTGTGAAAACCCCGAAAGGCCCCACCCGTGGCTCAGATCGTGCGACGCGTGTCCTTCAGATGAACGACCAAGATGGCTTTGTCATTAAAAGGGGGCTGCCTCCACTCCCAGGCTCGCTTGATTTGTAGCCTGAAATGAGATTTTTTTGTGTGCTGCGCTTGGGCGCTTCTCGTGCAACCTGCAACCTGGGTACTCTGTGCCCAAGACAAGAATGGTTGTTAACAATGTGGATGATTTACATTGTTACAAATAACAAAGGTGTAATATGTTGGATAACACATTAATGCAATCATTATATCCAAATCCAATAACAAAAATATAAAACATATTTGATTTTGAGATGATTAATTAAAAATTTGTAAAAAATACAATTAATTAAAATATATACATATCGATGCATTGCACTCTTTCGAATTCATTAAATGGTGGGTGCCATAATATATAAAGCGATGTGTTTCAAGGATATATATGCACCGGTGCCTATTAATTATATTGAAGCACTGGTGCCAAATATTGAGAAAAAACATCATACCTTAAAACATTATAACGTGGGATTATATTTATCGTTTCAAATTATTAAAGTGTATATGTTTATAATATGCAACGGTGCTTTGAATATAATATACGTATTGGTGCTTTTAATATACTATAAGCATCAATGATTTTAATATAATATAAGTACCGATGCTCTAAATATAATATACGCATCGATACTTTGAATATAATATAAACATTGGTGCATAGTAACAAAGAATAACGCTGACATCTCATCTCGAATATTAGAAATTTCACTACCCTTCGATGCATAGGGTAATACAAGCATTGTTAGGTAGGAATTATACAAGCACTCGGGTGCACAAAAAAAATAAATGCACTGGTGCCTTCATTAACTTTGAAAGCACTGGTGCTGCATATGCAAACAATGTAGAACCAATGCGTAAAAATTATACAAGCATTGGTGCTACATACAACAAAAAGGCGAATCCAATGCGCAATATCTGTAAACTCATTGATGCCTTTTAATTTATTTGTACAGACCGTTGCTTTTGCATAAAGGGCGCACCGGTGCACTTTAACAATACAAGCACAAAAAAAACCTTTGCTACAACCTCCATCCGCTCAATTTTTTTTAGTTATATGGACCATCCGTTAAAACCTCTGCTTCAAATAACAAAGATTTTTTTTGTAATTTTTTTCCAAATCTTGTAACACTAAAAACCTTTGCTACAAGGTGTTTTTCTTGTAGTGAAATCAATAATTGCTTGAAATAATTGATCATTGATCATAGTGTTAAGTGGGGTTATGTTGGAGGATCCATGCACTCATGGAATGGAGTGCACTCTGGAACGAGGGCCATTGTTTTTTAAGGAGGGGGGTGTGGGAATTCTTCTCTCGTCCCTTCAAGCTTTTGGATCTTTAAGAGGGTATACCATCTCATCATGGTGCTTGTCATTGTCCAATGTCTCGGTTCAAAAGGAGCTTGAGAGGAATGGGTTCTCCCACCTAGCCTTGATTTTAGAGGGTCTCTTAGGGGTTGTAGTTGAGAGTGAGGTCATAGTTTGGAGGGGTTTCAAGTGAGGAGGTCATATCGGGAGTGGTGAAGATTTTGTTAGGTAATGAAGCTTAAACTAATATTATATATTTCATAATTCTTAAGTTGTTATTGTTATTTATTTTTTCATTTTTTCCAAGTGAAGTAAAGTTTCTGGATATAGTGCTTTATGGCGAGCTCCGAGCTTCATATTACAATCCAAGAATTACGCCATACTCTCTGAAATGCGAAGCCGGGAATTGCCAAGCTGCTTCAAATTTCACAGGTTGCTCGAACACCTAATATGTCTCCAGTTGGCAGTTCCACCCCTCTATCCTCTGCATTTAGTCTAGGAAGCTCAACTTTATACCCGTTCCCGGGTTCGAACCCCAGCTTATCCCACATATCCTCTTGGAAAATTCGCTGCACAATCAATGTGGACACTGAAAAACTTAAGCGTCTGCTAAACACCAAGGGAAAGCCCCCCGAAGCCAGAATTGTTCACAGGCTCCGAAGAAAAGAGCCTCATAATGTTAAAACAAAAGAAATTCCAGAAGAAGAATTATTATTTGCAGAGGACTCAGAATTTAAAGCTGCCTTCGATGATTATATTAAAGTCATGGACGACGTCAAGCGCAACCGAGAGCAGAAGAAAAATGCAGAAGAGCAAACGGAATCTGCTGATGACAAGCGGATTAATTTGAAGAAGACATATAAGCAGATGAATTTGAAGGCAAATTACAGGGGAGGCGATGAAAAGATGGAAACGTACAGAGGGGATTCCAAGAGGAAAGTGCGTTTCAAAGAGTTTTATTCAAAAGATTTTAAGGTTTCAAATGTTAAGATCGATTTTATCACGGACAACGATTTTAATTTGAAGCCAAATTTTACGGTGGACAGGGGCAACAGAAAGAAAATTGAGGAGGATTCCATGGTTTTTAATGCAAAGCCGGGGCTTAAGGTAAATGTGGAACGGCGGATGGGAAGAGGCGGGTTAGAAACAAAGGGGAAGGGTGGGAAGGAGAATGCAAGGCTGAAGGGAGAAGATTCGGGGAAATCACGAGAAAAGCTTGGGAACAGCAGGGCGAGGAACAATGACTTAGGTGCTGACGTGGAGGATGGAGTTGAGACAGAGCACAAAGCTTTTCTGTTCTGCACAGACTCAGGGCCCCGGTTTGGCCCGGAGTATCGAGCTAGGCAACTGGCAGAACAGTAGGTTCCCCATCTTTTGTGTTCTTACTAAATCGTCTATTATTTACAGGTCTCTCTTTCCCTCTTTCCTTTCCTTCTATTTTATTTGAGAAACTAACGGTTATATTATACAAGAATCATAAAATTACTGCAAAGATAATCAGCTACCTTAATGCGGTCAGTCCTGCAATAGGGCCTGAATAAGCATCGGCAGAAACATTTTTGGCATTATTAATGACCCAAAACCCCTTAGCCTTGGTTTGAACACTCCCCACATCAAAAGCCAATTTCTGAAAAAATCTCCATAGGGAATACAGCGCCGAGGCATGAATACACTGGCATCGGCCACTGTAGTGGCTCATGTGGAGAGGGACTTGCAATCCTCAGGCAAGACTGCACGCCAGTGTATGTTTCCTAGACGAAGAGGATACATTTTCTGATGAACTACTGTCCAACACTATCGGGTGAAGGAACATTCCCAAAACAAATGTTTGAGAGTCTCGGATTTGCCACAACGAGGATACTGACTATCTGTAAATCCGCTTTTAGCAAGTCTGGCTTTTGTTTTTTAAGAGGAACCCTGAAAATGTGGACAGGAGAAGGCTGTTTTTCTTTGGCGTGATCTTTGGGATTTGGACTAGACAGAGTGGAAAGCTCTTGACGGCTCTAAGGGTTTGTTGTCCTCTGTTAGAATGACTATCCAGGATCTATAGGCACTCATTGAAGTAGAGGAATTTGGAGAGAATGACGACGTGAGACGGTGCAGATATCTGTTTTGATTGCTTCTATCACTCATATGTAGATTTCATGTTGCCCATGGATTATGTTATATATATATATATATATAGTCCAAGGAGTTAGCTTAACCTGTTTTCCCAATGTTGCTGAGCATTCAGCTAGTTCCATGGTGGCAAGTGCTTGATTTGAATCCCCTAGGAAAGCATCCCTTGGGTTTCCGTGTGAGGTTTTCCAAGGGTGTTTTTTCTCTGCCGCAACTCCTGTCACCACTCTAACAAAAGCAGAGGAAGAGCTAACCAAGTAGATTATAGAAATGCAAAATATAGTGCAGATACAAAAACTACAAGATCAAAGATATCAAAATCATGTCAAGCATACAATGCTACTGTCAAGACGTGCTGGGGTGCAACACAGCGTGGGGAGGGATGGCTCCTGATACGAGTGATTGATCACTCTGAAGGGAACAATTCATTGCCTGATGGTGTCATCCAGGGAGAAGAGTACTTAACAAAAACATATGCATAATTTTGTTAGGCATCAGTTTGGAGATCAGAGTTTCCTTCCTTTGTCTCAAAAGGATGTTAAGATTTGAAGGCAAACGGGCAAAAAACAATATGAATAATATCTGTTGAGAATGTAGCTAGGAAGGTTTTCCATGCATTGCAGCACCCTAGCATGGGGGAGGACAATGAAACATTAATCAAGTTGTTTAATTTAACTTTTCTTAAAGTCTAACTTAGGAAAAGCACTGTTGATGTGTTATATTCTTCAGTTGACTTATTGAGCACCTTTTCTAAGGTTACAGTGAAAATAATTTAAGTAATGGATCTTTTAATCTAGACCATCCATCTCATTGAGTGAGGGAGAGTTGATCTCAGCCATCCATCCTTATGAGATTAGGGTTTTCACTTGCTCATGAAGGTATAAGGGAAATCGACTTGGCTAAGGAGGGCGCATTATGCATGAGAGAGATTGATTGAAGGAGCATCGATCTGAGGTTTGAGAGAAGAGGGTTTTGTAGGGAGACAAAGGAGGACTTCCAACTGAGAATCGATCCATCTTCAGGGTCAAGTAGAGGCCGTATCTACTAGCCACGCAAAGGAGCTGTGTAGGGCGCACGCAGGGGCCGTACGACTCACGCAGAGGCACTTGTGCAGGGTTTTGCTGAAGTGCTAGGGTTCTAGAGGTTGAGAGAGGGGCTGTACTTCATCTTGGAGGCATTTTTCTGAGGTTTGGCTCAGTATTTTGTGGAGGTCGATTTTCTGTAAGAAAATCTCTATATTTTCCTGCTGAATAATAAAATCTCCAACTCTGTTGCACTAGTTTTCCCTTCGGGGTTTTTCTCGTGACTATTGTCCAAATTTTGTGTACATGTGATGTGATTGCTGTTATCTTCTGCTGTTAAGTTCCTGGTTGATATTCTGCTGTGCATAATTATTTGTTGTGGAAATAACCTAGCGAAATCAATTAAAAATAAAAATAAATTGGTTTATGTGCCGAGTTTAGAGAAATTTCACATGGTATTAGAGTAGGATTGTTGAAGAAGTAGTATCACAGGTGGATCGTTGGAGATCTAAATGGATCGTGTGGATCCAAGGCACAGATCAAGACAGCCGCAAGTTTTTGGCAGCTCTAAGATTTCAGTGTTTGGATAAAAGGCAACGCAAGGGTTTGAACATAGCAGGACTTTCAGAAATGGCTTTGACCTAGAGAATGGAGGATAGGCTTCAGGGTGCTTAGAACTTTGTCACCTGGAAGGAAAGGGTTACTATGATCCTGGATGTTAATGATGTCCTTGATCTTGTTGATAGTAAGGCAATAACTCCTACAGATGCAACTCTACTGGTAGCCTGGAAGAAGGGTGAAGCAAAATCAAAGAGCATACTCCTTGATGGGGTGAAGGATCACATAAGCCCTCACTTCATTGGGAAAACGTCTGCTAAGGATATGTGGATGGCCTTGAATGATCTTTACCATAGGCTTCGAGAGAGATTGAGAAGTACCAAGATGGCGAAAGGGGAAGGTGTGGTTCACTACCTTACTCGACGTACACAGATCGGGGATGAGCTAGGAACAATAGGTGAGAAAACTGAAGAGTTTGAGTTGGTGCGTGTGGCTCTAAATGGATTTTCGAAGTCATGGGATGTGTTCGTGCGTGGAGTTGTAGATTAGGAGAAACTCCTTGATTGGCAACAGTTATGGGATGATTTTGTGCAGGAGGAGATCAGACTTGGTCAGTCGAGATCATCATCTTCACCACACATCGCGGTCAGACTTGGTCAGTTAGGATCATCATCTTCACCACACATTGTGGATGAAGAAGGGTTGGCTCTTGCGAGCAAAGGCAAGGGCAAGGAGAAGAAAAAGAAGGGTAGAAAGAAGAAAATTGACTTCTCAAAAGTTAAATGTTTCCAGTGTCACAAGATGGGACACTTTGCCTCACAGTGTCCGGAGAAGAAGAAGAAGAATCAACCACAAATGGCAGCTTCTGTAGCAGTGGATGAGTTTGCCAAAAGCTTTGAGGAGGATTTTTGCTTCATAGCCTGTATGTCTAGTGCAACAGTCTCAGACATGTGGTTTGTTGACAGCAGAGCATCTTGTCATATGACAGGGCGCAAGGAGTTTTTCACTATGCTACATGAGGGAGGCATGAATCTGGTTATATATCTCGGAGATGACAGGGGCCACAAGGCGCAAGGGGTTGGCACAGTTTCGTTTTAGAGGGAGTTGGATAAACTACTCTGGTTTGCTGACATACTATATGTTCCGGGGTTGACAAAGAACCTCATCTCGGTCTCTACTCTAGAGGATAAAGGGTATGAGGTCACCTTCCGTAAGGGAAGGGTGTTCATTAGGCCAGTAGGGTCAGGCGAGAAGATGGACAGGATGATTGGGGTTCGAGATGAGAAGGTGTACAAGCTACAGTTTCAACCAAGGAGAGCATTGGTCAGTACAACCACAAACATGGGTGAGTTGTGGCACAGGAGGATGGCGCACATACACTTTGGTGTGCTGGGGCACTTGAGACAGGCAGTAAAAGGATTGCCTAAGTTCACAGCAGAGAGGCATGACCCTTGCAAGGGTTGTGTAATGGGCAAGTATGCCCGTAGACCATTTCCACCAAGTGAGCACAGGTCCAAGGGAGTTTTGGATTTGATTCATTTAGACGTATGTGGTCCGATGAGCGTGGAGTCAGTGAGTGGCTTCAAATATTTTGTTTTGTTCATAGATGACTACTCTAGGAAGACCTGGATTTACTTTCTAAAGGTTAAGGATGAGGTCTTCGACAGGTTCCAGGAGTTCAGGGCTCTAGTAGAGAATCAGACTGGTAGGAAGATTTGGGTTTTGAGATCCGACAACGGGGCTGAGCACATCTCTAAGGAATTTGTGGATTATTGCGCAGTAGCTGGGATCAAGAAGGAACTCATAGTTCCTTACAATCCTCAACATAATGGAGTGGCTAAGAGGAAGAATAGGACTTTAGTCGGAGCAACACGGGCAATGATACATGATCAGGGTTTGCCATTGTTTTTGTGGGTGGAGGCTAGTCACACTGCTGTATACATACAAAACAGGAGTCCCCACACAGTTTTGGGGAAGTTGACACCTGAGGAGGTATTTATAGGTACCAAACTGGATGTGAGTCATCTTCGCATCTGGGGCAACGTATGTTACTGTCGTGTCCCTTCGGAGAAGAGGACAAAGCTGGAACCCACAACGGATAAGGGGTTACTTGTTGGATATAATGAGGCTTCCAAAGCCTACATGATCTTTGTGCCAACACACAGGAATATCATAGTGTGTAGGGATGTACAGTTCGAGGAGGAGCGTGCATTGAGGAGGTCTAGAGTCTTGCTAGCACAGGACCAGCAGGGACAAGATTCGAGAGTCAAGATTGAGGAGGCACAGGGTTAGAGCAGAGGATCACAAAGTCAGAGACAGGGTACTGGTATAGGTACAGGTCTTGAGAGGGACACTATTGGATTGGATCATCAGGAGCTAGATGATGATAAGGAGGAGTAGCGTGATGCAGTTCTACAGGAGTAGGACACTAGGCCACGACCTAAGTGGTATAAGTCCACAGTTAGTGATTCTAGGCTGGTAGGGCTTCTAGAGAGAACCTTCAGATGAAGTAAACCACCAGAGATTTGGGTACATGGCATTAATGACACAACTTATTGATGCAGAGCCTTCAAATTATGAGCAGGTGTCTCAGCATGGAGTGTGGCAAGAAGCCATGATGGAGGAGTACACATTCATTATGAAAAATGATGTATGGGAGGTGGTGCCTAGGCCAGAAGGAAAGAAGGTGGTTGGATCCAAGTGGATCTACAAAGTCAAGCATGCAGCAAACGAAAGCGTGGACAAGTACAAAGCGCGCTTCGTGGCCAAGGGGTTTTCACAGCGAGAGGGAGTCGACTATGAGGAGACTTTTGCCCCAGTGGCCAGATATTCATTGATCATGACTGTTATTTTTTTAGCAGTAGAGTTATGTTGGCGTGTTCAGCAGATGGACGTGAAGACTGCCTTCCTCAATCGAGTGTTTGAGGAGGAAGTATATGTCGAGCAACCAGAGGGGTTTGAGGTCAGCGAGAGAGAAACTCATGTTTGTAGATTGAGGCGAGTCTTGTATGGGCTCAAGCAGGCACCTCGAGCTTGGTACTCAAGGATTGACAACTACTTGATAGAGATGGGTTTCCAGTGGAGCAAGGCAGACCCGAACCTGTACTTTCTTGCAGGGGAGGCACCTCTCATACTGGTGTTGTATGTAGATGACATATTTCTGATAGGGGACGAGCAATTGATAGAAGACTGCAAGAGAAATCTTGTAGCTAAGTTTGAAATGAAAGACCTTGGGTTGATGCATTACTTCCTTGGTTTGGAGGTCTGGTAGTAGGATGGGCACTTCTTCTTGGGATAGAGGAAGTATATAGTGGAGATCTTGCGTAGGTTCAGGATGACAGATTGTAGGCCCATGTCCACACCTCTAGTCACAAACTGGAGGAAGATTGATGCATCATATTCAAAGATAGTAGACCCACTTTCTATCGTCAGTTGATTGGATTGCTCATGTATTTGGTCAACACTCGGCTAGATATCAACTTTGCTGTAAACTCTTTGAGTCAGTTCATGGTGGATCCTCAAAGAGTACGTTGGATTGTTGCAAAGCACGTGCTTCGCTACCGATTGCTGCAAAGCATGTGCTTCGCTACCTTAGAGGTACAATGGAGTACGGATTATTGTATGAGCGTAGTGGTGGAGTGAGGTTAGCAGGCTTTACAGATGCTGATTGGGCAGGGTGTGCAGAGGACAAGAAGAGCACTTCGAGATGTTGTTTCAACATTGGATCGGGCATCATTTCCTGGTTCAGCAGGAAGTGGAGATCAATGGCATTAAG
Source organism: Picea glauca (assembly GCA_000966675.3). NCBI lineage: Eukaryota > Viridiplantae > Streptophyta > Pinopsida > Pinales > Pinaceae > Picea > Picea glauca. The sequence continues at coordinate 805,736 of JZKD02S0309371.1, forward strand.
CTTTGCTGAGGCAGAGTACATGGCTGCTAGTTTGGCAGCATGTGAGACACTGTGGCTGAGGAAGTTACTCTTGGGATTGTTTAGGCTGGAGCTAGAGGCTACAATGATTCACTGTGACAATTAGAGTTGCATTAGGCTCTCTAAGAATCTGGTGTTTCATGATCGTAGCAAGCACATCGATATCAGGTATCACTTCATCCAAGATTTTGTATAGAGAGGAGCCGTGAGACTTAACTACAAGACTGATGAGCAGATGGTAGATATTTTCACTAAGGCACTGAGTAAACAAAAGTTCATGAGGTTTAGAGATCAGATGGGGTTGAGGCAGAATCCCTTTCTCGCTAAGAGGGAGTGTTGAGAATGTAGCAAGGAAGGTCTTCCATGCATTGTAGCGCCCTAGCATGGTGGAGGACAATGAAACATTAGTCAAGTTGATTAATTTAACTTTTCCTAAAGTCTAACTTAGGAAAAGGACTGTTGATGTGTTATATTCTTCAGTTGACTTATGGAGCACCTTTTCTAAGGTTAAAGTGATAATAATTTAAGTGAATATTCTTTTAATCTAGACCATCCATCTTATTGAGTGAGGGAGAGTTGATCTCAACCCTCCATCCTTATGAGATTAAGGTTTTCACTTGCTCATGAGGGTATAAGGGAAATCGACTTGCATAAGGAGGGCACATTATGCATGAGAGAGATCGATTGAAGGAGCATCGATCTGAGGTTTGAGAGAGGAGGGTTTTGCAGGGAGACAGAGGAGGACTTCCAACTGAGAATCAGTCCATTTCTAGGGTCAAGTAGAGGCCGTATCTACCAGCCACGCAGAGGAGCCATAGAGGGTGACGCAGGGGCCGTACGACTCACGCAGAGGCACTTGTGCAGGGTTTTGCTGAAGCACTAGGGTTCTAGAGGTTGAGAGAGGGGCTGTACTTCATCTTGGAGGTATTTTTCTGAGGTTTGGCTCAGTATTTTGTGGAGGCTGATTTTCTGTAAGAAGATCTCTATATTTTCCTGCTGAATAATAAAATCTCCAAATCTGCTGCACTCGTTTTCCCTCCGGGGTTTTTCCAGGGACTATTGTCCAAAATCTTTGTGTACATGTGATGTGATTGCTGTTATCTTCTGCTGTTAAGTTTCTGGTTAATATTCTGCCGTGCATAATTATTTGTTGTGGAAACAACCTAGCGAAATCAGTCAAAAATAAAAATAAATTGGTTTATGTGCTGGGTTTAGAGAAATTTCACAATATCATGACCAAACACTAATGGAGTTCTGGGATCAGCAAGAACTGTTTCTTTCGTAGATGAGGCACTTGCATTATTGTCCTTAATACTTATAAACATGCATGACAATATTTGCTTTTAGAACCTATTCCCTATCTTTCTATACTGGACTGGGAACCTGAAATATATTTTGGGGATGGACTTGGAGTCGCCTTTAATGTTGGTGGATGTTTTTTGGCCTTTCCAGAGGGGGTGGAATCTTCTTTAGAGCAGTTGTGTCTTTTTCCAGAAACCTAGAAGTCTATTCTTGCACTATTGCCTATTCCAGACTGCCAGAAAGCCAGCAGTGGTTGTTCTACTACGTTGTTGCATGTTTTGGTGAACAACAGCACATTGCACCAGATTTCGTGCTATTTTTAAACAGTGAACGCTCTCATTTTGATTTAATTTAATTTTTATTCTATGGCTCTTCCTGTGGTTGCGGGACACCTTTAGAGCTTCATGCCTCCTCAATAATGTATTGATGACTGGTTGACATTATGGTTGGATGCTGTGTTATGTACTATTTTTATTTTATGACTTTTTTGTGCAAAATCACTGGCAAAGTAATGCAGTTTTCTTATATGTCACTGTATATAGGTCTGAAACAGTCATGTTAATCAGTCTAAATGCCACTGTATAGGAGTTAGATGTCAGCGGAAGGTGGTGTGCCATTTTGGGAGAAGACTAATTGAGTCTATTTTCCAGCACTTAATTAACTCTTTCAGGAATGAGCTCTCAGCATATTTTCCAGCACTTAATTAACTCTTTCAGCTTGCCAATCAGTTTGCCTAAGATTTGTGCTACCAAAGTCTGAATGTGTTCTAAGGGTTTGAAACAATGCTTTTAAAAAAGATTATCTGCGAACTTTGCATCTGTTTCATTAAAAATTAAATAGGGCAACTTGTAGTGAAACCATTGCAGTGACAAACAATCATTAATGGCCATCTTATAAGGAACAAAATGTTCCAACTCTGAGTATTGACAATTACCACAAACTGTTTGTTCCAGTTTTGCTGCCTTGGCAATCTGTGAACAAATCCATTGATTTTGCGATTTCTTGTCTTGTGCATATCTTTTACTTTATTGTAGCAAAAATATAGATTATGGATTATGGGTAACAAAATCCATTAATTCTGCCTCTTTTACTTGTTTTTGGAATAGATTATGGTTTTTTTAACTGAATTTCCCTACTATGCTCACCTTGCTTATATTGGATACAGTAAAGAACTTAAAGACATCATTGATATAATAGAACAAAAAGTTTGTTATTTCCAAACTGTCAACAAATATGAAAATTTTGGTATTTTCCGTGAATGTCCTTCAGATTACACTACTACAAATTGATGAACACGGTTCAGGTTATCAGAGTTGTTTCTTCAATTCATGTGTAATTTTTCATTTAGTTTGACAGACCAGTCGTTAGGTCTTTCTTACATCCAGGCAGATGCCTTTTTAGCATCAGCAGGAATGGATTTGGGTTATGGCATCAACAGGAAATTGGAATGGATTTGGGTTATGGTATCAGTAGGAAATTGGAATGGATTTGGATAAGTTTAGCCTATATTTTGCATTATCAATTACAATGTTTTCTTTTGCATGTAGTAGTTGATATAGAATTATTTTCAGGCAGTATTGCAAAATTCTTATTATTATTCACAGAAAACCTAACCCCGTTTCTTAGTTGTTCGTTGTATGACTAATATGTACTGGCTAGGAGAGGACATTATTGCTATTTTTTATGTTGTTGTATCTCATTTTGGTATCGTCATGTCTCGTTACTACTCTTCCTATGAACAAGGCCTTTCTTTGTATTTCGATACTCAAATATGGAAATATAGACTAATGCAAATTTTAAATTCACTGTGGTTTGTCTGAAAGGTTGAACAGTCCAAATATGAATATGTCTATGTGGGACTTCTCCAAACTGATGTACAGTTCAAAGGTAAAGTTCACAAATATTTTTATACATCGGCTTGTCCAAGTATTGGGGGATATGGGTAATTGGAGACGGGCATTGCAAGTAGTTGAGTGGCTTCACAGTTGTGAACGTTACCAGCCCTCTAACAGAAGGTAATCCAATTTTACCCTTCTATGTAACTTGGCAGTGACAAATCTAAGAAGTACCAGTAAGATTTTATGATCTAATACACTAGAATCAGAAACTACTCCTGATGACTTTCTTGTTTATTTAATTTTGAATCGGGGTGTTAGTATGATATAAGCATGGTTTGTGGATAAAGTTTGATACATGCAACAGCAGAAGTGATGAATACAAGAGAGTCACCTCTCCAAATTTTTCTCTTCCATTGTGTTCTTGTATGAAAGTTGTAGTAGGCTCTGACATGCCTGATACTTTGTACAGATTATATTTTCCTTATCACTCCTCTAGTATCATTTCAATTTTTTTACTATATTCAGTTATGAATTGATCAGGTCCAACGAACAACTAGATGCACATGATAAATATTGGTTCCTGACAATGCTCATATATGAACTGTCATCCAATTGTATGAGAATTTCACTTCAATTTTTCCTTTCTTGACTACACAAAAATAAATGCAGTTCCTTTACTACAATATTTCTGACAGGATTAAGAACTTCATTTTTTACAGATATATTTACACAACAGTGCTTTCTATCCTTGGAAAGGCTAGGAGACCTAATGAGGCATTGAATGTTTTCCATGCAATGCGTGTAATGCACTTTTGCTCATTTAAATTTTATTGATATGAAAATTTGTTCAGATATTTATATTTTAGAAAAGCACGACTGATATAGGTGTTCATTTGTAGGAAGACTTTTCTACTTATCCTGATATGCCTGCATATCATAGTATTGCTGTAACTCTTGGCCAAGCGGGTTATATTAAGGAGCTTTTGGATCTTATGGCTTGTTTGCAAGCTGGCCCAGATAAGAAGCTGGAGAAGGTGCCTCTTAGACACTGGGATCCCTGTCTGCATCCTGACGAGGTTATCTATAATGCTGTGAGTGCCTTGAACTGCTGTCCTAGTTTTACGCAAATGATCTTAACAAAGGGCTTTTTTGTCCCTTCCAATTCTGATCTTGATGAGACTTAAGTCCTAGTTGACTCAGTCCAATATGTATTATATTTGTAATTTTGTATTTTGTATCTCACCTACCTTCTTGTAGAATATCTTATAGCTGAATCAGTCACATGATTGCTCATCTAACTCATAAAATATTCCTATCCACCAATTTTGTTCTTGTATATATACTTAATACAATATAGATTGTACAACTTGTACAGTTGCACCAATCTCCTTTGTACTTGTAATCTTCCTTTCTTGTCTGTGAGTATTTGCTTTGCGTTTCTGTATAACTGTGCTTATATTAGTGGGTAGGGGAGTACGGTATGTGCACCTCTGTAGACTAAGCAGTCAAATTGCTGCATGGAGGGGGTCTTTTGTCCCACTCAGTGTTGCCAGAAGCGGGAGCGTTTTAGGAAGCGGGAGCGTCGGAAGCGTCATTTTCCAAA
>JZKD02S0309371.1:837573-862523 GCA_000966675.3 Picea glauca
AACAAGATCTGCTGCGGGAGCCACAACAACAGAGTTGACATAGTTCCAAATCTTGTTCTTCTTGAGAACAACTGACATCCGGACCTTCCACTGCAAAAGTTGGAAATATCATCCAACCGATCCTCAAATCTAATGCTTGCAGCCATATTCCTTGTCACAACTCAAGGAAAACAATCACAAACTTTGCCCAAAAATCTCACTGTTCACTGTCATTTAGAGACCAAGCTCTGATACCATGTTAATTTTAATGACAAAAAATCAGTAAGCTAATAATTCTGTCATACACTTAGCAACCTAGAGATAACTGTCTTGCATGAACTCTGATATGTCTATAACCCACATTCTGAAATTTCCATAAGCAGAAATACACATTGCTAAGCAAATTTGCAGCGGAAATAAACACAATGGACAACATTCAATAACCCATGAAAAACTCAGAAATTTAGGCAAAAGCCAGGGAAAACCCCAATGTGGGGAAACCCTATGAGAGAGAGAGAGAGATCTTATTATTCAGCTTCAAGAAAATACATATTAGCAGCAAAATCACAATTTCCAGCTAAGAAAAGTCCACTTATAGCACACTAAAACAGTCCCAAAAATCTGCCTCGTAATCTGTGCCAAATCCATATTGCTGTACGACCTCCTAAAAAATAGTGCCTAGAAAACTGTGCCAACATAATGTTGTACGACTTGCATAGTACAACCCAACAATAGCAAGAAAACCCTCCTAAACAACCTCAATTTCCGTGCCAAGAAGTGCCTCGAAAATCGCACCCTCTCTTCTTGCTGTATGGATTGTACGAATCCGTAGAGTACAACCCAGCGACAACAAATGAGAACAACACTCACACAGAAAATTGTCCTTGGGATTTGTGCCCACTTTGTCTTGGGAAATGTGCCCACCAAGCTGCTTACTTTCCTCTCTCAAGCTCTCTTGGAAAATCTCTCTCAATCTCCTTCACTTGTTGTGTTTGGCACACTACCCAATGCATTCTTTTATAAATCTGAAAATGAGCTTTTTCCTCCAAAGTCTCTTTTCACCTTCCCAAACCCTAAATTCAAAGGCCAAGATCTAATCTTGTCTTTTTTAAGATCAAGGGTCATAATTCATTCCCTCCAAAATGAATCACTTAAAATATTAAAGTAATTTCACTTTATTACATAAGTGCACTTTATGAAATAAAGTCACTTTAAAATTAGAAGGTACACTTTATTAAAAAATCACTTTAATAAAAGAACCACTTTACAACTTTATAAAAACCCATTACAAAGTTAAGTGCCTAGTAGTGTCAACATAAGGTTACATCCACATACAAGACAAAACATGCGGAGTACCTCCCGAGCTAAAAAGCTAACACTCCCTCTTAGCGAGGGAAGTACTCGCTGCCATTACTATCATCTAGTTCCATCACACCGTGCTCAGTAGGAGCTCCCTCTGAACCTGGAACCATCCTCAACACTTGCACAAAACTCAAACTAAAAGATCTTCTCCTGGCAACTACTCGGAACCCTGAGCTCCTAGGATGATTTAATGATGACTTGGCATGTTTGGATGGAGGAAGACCCTTGCACATGAAGATATGGCCTTTGGAGGCCCAACGTCTCCTTCAAGAAGCTCAACGACTTGCTCATTATGCCAAAACGTCACCCCTAAGGGGCATGGCGTCATCATTTAGGGCTTTCTTCTTTTGTAAAGTTGAATTATAACTTGTAAAGGGGCAAATTAAGGAGGTCAGCCTCCCTAATTTGTGTTTTACCCTAAGTATGTGGACAAACTTGGTTTACAAGGTTTTATATAAATAAAGATCTTGTAACTTTCATTTTAGACATATCACACTTGAGAATTACATATTGCTTGGCTGAAATTTTCGCCCTACTTAGGCAATTCACACTTTCTCTCTCTTATGCATTTTTGGATGCCACTACTTGTCTATTGGAAGAATAAGCTAGGCACTATCTCTTGGATGTTTTGTTCTTGCTCATGTGATGGAATATTCTTGGTAATGAAGGGTTTATCTTGCTGTCTCTTAGACTAGGTAAGGAATTTATGCTATGTGCTATTTCTTTCTTGATTGCAAGGTTAATTTTGTTCAAATCTTGGAGGAGTATAAGGGCATACACCCTCCACCAAAATCTATCACTGTTTTCATTGAATAAGCTATTGCAAAGGTTGCTAGGAGGAGTAAAAAGACTTAGACCCTCCTAGATTTACCTTGCTAGTTGTGTTTTCTCTAGGGAGTAAAAAGGCTTACACCCCTAGAGAGGTAACACAACTAGCTCTTACAGCAAGAGACCCCATAACCCAATTGATAAGGCACTAGTCTAATTTGCATTGGAGAAATAAAATCATTGCATTGGTATGCGTGAATTGTTGAGATATTGCTCTTGTCTAAGTTGGAATTGATTTCACATGTTATAAGCGTCATTGTGTTCTAAGGGCGTCTTCTTTAGCCTAGTAATTCTTTTGCTGTTATAAACTTATTGCTACAACTATTAGGACTGCTGCAAACTCACTCTTTAATCATATTTTATTACTCTTTCTACTGCTGAAAATTGCAAGTAATTAGTGGTAATTATTCTCCTAGTCAAGGGCTTTCGTTTGAGTATCTTGCTTGTGAATTTCAGTGGCTAGAACTTGTTGATGTAGCAAAATTTTGCTACAGCTACAAGGCTGCCCTAATATATTGCCGACAACATTTTTTTGCAGCCCTATTTTGCCATCAAAACTTGTGTTTAAGTATTGGGATATTATCTACATGATTAGGGCTTGATCACCCAATAATTATTTGATGTTTTGGATGGTTAATTTTGCAGCTAGTAACCTCTTTATTTGCTGATCTATATATTTCCATACTTCTGCAATTTGGGACAACAAGCTTATCTTGCTAATTCCCATTTGATTTAATGCTTGGTTTATGATCATTCGTCTTGTCTTGGGCAGGGCTAACATTGTTTTATAGGTACAAAACACTTGACAACCTTCTCCTCCTTCCAAGACTCTTTTCCAAGCCATTCTTTATCTCCAAGCTTGACTTATAGGGGTTTCACTCATCATCATATCATTTTTCATCTCAATCCCCCTAGGGTCACTAGAATCCCCCCCTTGTGGTGATTTCTGTTGGAATTTTAAAATTTCTAGTTACATAGTTACAGTTATTTAATGCAATAGCAACTGTAATAGAATCACTGAAAGATAAACAATCACAGATACAATAGAACACAAAGTTTATCTTGGGAAACCCTCGTGGGGGAGAAAACCCAACAACCAAAATCCTCAATATAGATTCCTTCAACCAGTACAATGATGCGCTATAGCTCTCCAAGAAAGACCAAGACCAAAAACACGAAAAGAACCAGTCTCCAAGACTTGTGCGTTAGACCTCCTTATGCGCTCCAAGATGCACAAGCGAAGTGTGTGTGTGTGAATGTGCAAATGAGAGGAACCTATCCTCTATTTATACACAACGGTGTCTCTTGAAGAGACATGACTCTTGACCTAACTAACCCATAAAAATAGGGCTGACTAGCCACAATGGGGATTTTTACAATTATAAGTAAAATACTAATAATATGATAATTTTTGTTGAGCCGACTTGTACAATATAATGACAATAACTTTTTAAAGGTTTGACCAAAACACATATACAAGAATATCTTCCGTAGTTACATCAAAAATATTAACACTCCCTCTTAACTAGGAATGTATTCTTTCCAGACAAAGACTCCAAGTCTGATACCACACGAGCTTACATCCATTGACTGTTGAACATACGAATCTATACATCCTCGGATATCCATAGTGCAACATGACTTCACCCCATGCATCCAAGGTCTGTGGGTAGCTCTCAATAGCTACAACATGTCCCTAGTACATCCACTCCTCGCAATGCATCAATACTTGATCATGTGCACTCCTGTCTCAGTGCCAGCCCTTTTTCATGTTGGATGAGATCCACCTGACTCGGTGCCAACCCTTTTTCATGCTGGATGAAATTTTCCATTTGTTCTCAGTGCCAACCCTTTTTCATGTTGGATGAGTTCCACCTGTCACTCCCTTTGAAGAGGGACCACTCCAAGCTTGTCCTTGAAGTACTCAAACTTCGTCCTTGATAGCGGCTTGGTGAACACATCCATAACCTGATCCTCGGTAGTCACGAACTGGAGCCTCACTGTTCCCCTCTGTACCATATCCCTGAGATAGTAGTATCTGATCTTGATATGCTTCGACCTGTCATGGAACACCGGGTTCTCTAACAACTTTATACAACTTTGGTTGTCACACCAAATGCAGGTCGTCTCCAATTCGAGACCAAATAACTAGACAACAACTTTCGAAGCCACACTGCTTCTCTGCTCACTGCACATGCTGCCACATACTCAGCTTCAGCCGTACTGAGTGCCACACATGACTGCTTCTTGCTGCTCCACAAGACCATACTGGAGCCAAGACTGAAACAATATCCTGAAGTGCTCTTCCGGTCAGGAATACTGCCGGCCCAATCTGAATTTGAGTATCCATACAATCCAAACTCATGGTCAGATCTATACTAGAGACCATGATCTAGAGTACCCTTAAGGTATCTCGACACATGTTTTTCTGCAACCAAATGAACTTGTCTAGGCTGCTCCAAACACTGATTCAGGGTGTTCACAGCAAAACATATATCCGATCTTGTGTTCATCAAATACATCAACGAGCCCACTATCTGCCTGCATAAGGTAGAATCCACAATCTCTGAAGTTGTATCCTGCAACAACTTTAGATTTGATACCATCGGGGTTGCCATGGCCTTACATTCCAACATCTCGAACCTCTTCAAGATTTCCACAGCATACTTTCCTTGATTTAGGAAAATCCCATTTGATCTCTGCCAAACTTCTAATCCCAAGAAGTAGTGCACCATTCCTAAATCTTTCATCTCGAATTTTGCAGCCAATTTTCTTTCACTCGGTGATGAGCTTTTCCGCACCTGTTAGAAACATGTCATTTACATGCAACAGTCGAATCACCGGTTCACCATCCTCAACCTTAAAGTAAAGGTTAGGATCTGCACTTATCTTGGTAAAACCCAAGCTCATCAGAAAATTGTCAATCCTACCATACCATGCTCTGGGTGCCTGCTTCAATCCATATAAAGCCTTCTTTAATCTGCACACGAGTCTTCTTGTCATGTATATCGAATCCAAGTGGTTGCTCCACATAAACTTCCTCTTTTATTTCACCATTCAAGAAGGATGTCTTTACATCCATCTAGTGCACCTTCCATTTCATCATAGCAACCAATGAAAGTATAGTCCTGATCGAGGTATATCTTGCTACGGGAGCAAAAGTCTCTTCATAGTCAATCCCTTCCTTTTGAGAGAAACCTCGGGCCACAAATCTTGCCTTATGTTTTTCAATACTGCCATCAACTGTGTGTTTCGTCTTGTTGATCCATTTCGAACTCACCACAGATTTTTCCTTTGGTTTGGGAACCACATCCCATACATCATTCTGCATAATGGATTGGTATTCCTTTGCCATGGCATCTTTTCATACTTGATTTTCTGCAGTCTCTCTCTTCATAACTAGAAGGTTCTGCATCCATTATGCCACACAAGCATGCCACGTACCTGGGATACGTCTTCGGCTTCTTAGTTTCGTTGAAAGATTTCTCTGGGGAACCAATTCTTTCTGCATCTCTGATAAGCTCTTGTGCCCAAGTTGGTCTTCTCTTGCGAGAAGGTATCTCGGATGGTTTTTGAGGTTCTACCGTGTCATGATCCTCTGGAATGACTTCCTCTGGTTCAACTGCCTCCGGAACTTTAGGAACTTCATTCTCTTCTTCATGTACCTCTTTTGCACAGATCTGTTTGGATTTACTGAAAGCTGCATTCTCATCAAAGGTTACATCTTGACTGATCTCCACTTTCCGGTGACCGGGAATGTATATCCTGTAAGCCTTCGATGTGTCATTGTAACCAACAAATATGCCCTTTTGTCCGGAAGGGTCCAACTTTGTCCTCTCCTAAAAACATATTCTCGGGTGTCTTGTTTTCAAGCACCTTGTGGGGACTTCTATTCTGCACGTACATAGTCGTCTTCATTGCTTCTGCCCACAGATGCATAGTTAGATCTTGATAATGGATCATGGCCTTTACTGCTGCCATGATCGTCCGATTCTTCCTTTCAACTATTCCATTCCACTGAGGGTTATAGGGAGTAGAAAACTCCATCTTAATCCCAACTTCCTTGCAATAATCCTTGAATTCTTTTGAGGTGAATTCACCTCCATTGTCTAATCACAAGGTCTTTATCTTCCACTTTGTCAAGTTTTCTACTAGAGCCTTGAACTCTTTGAATTTGCCAAAAACTTCATTCTTTGCTTTTAACAAATAAATCCAAGTTTTATGTGAGTAATCATCAATGAAAAATACATAATATACATACCCACTTAGTGAAGCTATCGACATCGGTCCACACACGTCTGAATGCATGATGTCCAAAACTCCTTTGGCTCTGCTATCACTATTGGGAAAGGAGTGCTTCACGTTCTTGCCTTGTGCACATCCTTTGCACACAATATCTGGTTCTGCTTGGATTTTTGGAAGACTTGTCACCATTTTGCTCACAACCGGAAGAGCTTTGTAGTGTAGGTGAGCAAATCTCCTATGCCATAGTTCACTGGGATTCACAATATCATGAACCATTGCGGAGTTTGAATGTCCTTTTAATTTGTAGAGTCCTCCTTCAACTCCAATCACTACTGCATCATCAAGGGTCTTCTCTCTAGGCCACATGAGAACTTGACCATCAATAAATGCTACTCTAAATCCTTTCTTGTCCAATGCTGAAATTGAGAGAAGATTCTTCTTTAAACCTGAAACATAGAGAACTTCCTTCATCTTCATTGGCTTGTTTGAGTTTAACTTGTACGAAGCTTCTCCAACACCTTTGATTGGATACTCTAATAGTCATCACCCAATTTCACCTTGTGAGGTGAATCTTTATGAATAAGGTTAGATAAGGAGTCTTCATAACCTGTCATGTGCTTGGAAGCATCACTGTCAATCAACCAACTGTCACTTCCATGAATAACAGTACTTGTGAGGGCTGAGATAAGAACATAATTCTCATCACTTGATTCATCTTGCTTTGCAACCTTCTTGGGATTGTCATCATCTTCAACTGTGTGAGCTTGATGCCTCTTACTTCCTTTCTTTTTCTTAATTTCCATAATGAGGGGGCAATCCCTAGCAAAGTGTCCCAATTCCTGACAACAGTGACATCTGATCTTTGAGTTGTCTCTTTGACCCTTCTTAAACTTCTTAGGTAAATAATGCTCCTTGTTGTTTTTTCCTTTCCTAGTGTGGGTGGCTAGGGCTTGATCTTCATTTGCCATCTTTTCTTCTCTTGCAGCTGTCCTAGCTTCTTCCTGGTTACAATCTTCCCAAAGTCTACTGAACTTGGGAAGCTTCTTCCTTGAGCAAATTCTTTGGATAAATGCATCCTGTGACCTTGGGAGGCCATTCAAGGTAGTCATCACCATCTCATCTCCTTCTATTGAGTCAACAATGGCTTCTATCTGCTCCTTGATTTGATTCACTCTTGAGAAGTAGGAGTGAATGGTTTCTGAGTTCTGCATTTTCACATTCTTCAACTGAGATCTCAGAGTCATTCTTCTGTTTATGTTGCTTCCTTCAAACAGACAAGTTAAGGTGTCCTTCATTTGTTTTGGAGAAGATAACGATGATACATAGTGGATAAGGTGGTCCTTAATGGAGTCTGCAATAATCATTTTTGCTCTCACCATGTCCTTCTTATATTTTGCCTTAGCTTCATCTCCTTGAGGTTCTTGAACCTCTTTTATAATGAACTTATCCAATTCATATTCTTCAAGAAGGAGGGTTACTCTGTACCTCTAGGCCTTGAAGTTATCAGCTCCATCTAGCTTCTCATCGATCTTTGTTTCGGTAGTCATCCTGCCTGGGACCACCCAAAATTATGACCAAAATTGAAACACTGAACTTACCAAGAATTCACTGATTAATAAGGAAACAATGACTGATCCCATCGAAATAAAGAAATCATCAGTTGTAAAAATCCTAGTTGCAAAGAAAGGAACAAATGCAAGTCCAATTGAAGTCAGGACAACGTCAGATGTTGGAGTACAAATGATAGAAGCTCCAAGTGTACTCACTAATAAAAGTTCATCAATTAACAAAGCAACGTCAATGAGTAAAGAAAATCAAGAAAACACTACGAGTACGATAAGGGAAAATCAGGCTACACGAACTCCTTATCGATATCCAAATCATAAGAGCAGATATCTTAACCAAACAGAGTATCAATATCATTTAGGACGAAAACAACCGACTTATTTTCCGAAAAATATTGATGCGAACACAAGTAAATTTCATGATATCAGTTCATCATGGAAGTGCAACGTTCCATAAAAGATTGAATTAGGATGGTTAGATCCTTTTTCAATTCGACAATTTTGCTCAACACTCAGAGGTTCATATTGTCTCGTATCGTAAACTATGACAACTCCCAGAACACTGAATGATGCGAAGACATTACAAGCCAAAGAAAAGGTCATCAAGCCTTTTCATCAATATGCTTTGAGGACAAAGCATTTTTAAGGGGAAGGCAATGTTATGAACACAATATATAATAATAAATACATTATAAAATATAAATAATAATAAATAATCAATAGTTAATGATTAATAATGAAGAGACACCTTCTCGATGAAAGGTCATGTCTCTTCATGAAAGGGCACCCCTGTGTGGGTATATAAGGCCCTCATTCTCATTGTAATCTCATATTCTTATACAATTATTATTTTAATATATATTACTGTCCTATATGGATATCTTTATATTCCAAGTATTTTGGATTAATAACTCGTGAGCTAGGTTGGTTCACCACAAAATCCCCCCACACTTGCCACCACAAGCAAGCACCTCAAGGTTTAATGTATCAAACAAGTTCACTTTTCCTTAGGTATAAACTAATTAATGAAGGTCTTGTACCCAACACCCGACAATTAATTCCAAATAAATTACTTATTGAATAAAAACACAAATGAGTTTTTAATGAAACATTACAGCGGAAGCATAAATAAGGAAACCATACACAAAGTGTTGATGTTTTGGTAGCAGCGGGAGGTATTCCCTCTTGGACAACTTTTCTTAGAGAAGATGAAGATTCCAAGAAGTCAAAGGAAGACCATTGAACAATGGAAGAACACTTTGGAAGAGAAGGCGACCCACATAAATAATAAAGTAATATTGAAGACCCCAGAAGAGAAGTCGACCCCACATAAAAATAATAAAGATCCACAATGAGAAGTCGGCCCAGATAGGGCGCCCAGATTGGTATAAATATAGGCTGAATCATTTCAATTGCATAGACAAATAGTTCTCCTTCTGTAGTGCGCACTAGGCAGCTAGCAATTGCATTTGTGACAATTTCGCTATTTCTAGTTCTCTGGTTCTCTTGGAGAGTGCGCCCCACTTGGGGAAGGATATTCTTGGTGGTTTCTCTTGTGCGCTACTTCTAGAAGAAGTGTGCTAAGGTTGTGTGGTGCTGCCCAATTGCTTCGTGCCAGTTGCCAGTTACCAGTTGCTAGTTGTGCCAGTTCTGTGGTGCACTATCTTGCTCTAGTGATGCACCTATCTTGTGCCAGTTCTGTGGTGTTGCTCAGTTGTCTACCCTCGCTAGTGTTTGACAAGAAGAAGAGATAAGTATTTGTTATTAGGGTTTCTTCATTGTTGGTTTGCTCTTGTGAATAGAGCTTGTTCATGGTTGTATTGGAATACTAGAAAAATTCTCTAAGAAAAGTTGGTTGGGTTTTTTTCCCTGAGTTTGGGGTTTTCCCATGATAAATCTGTGTATTCTTGTGCTTGTTTGCCTACTTCTTATATATTTCAGTAAATGGTTATTGAATGTTAAAAGAAGATCAAAATGCTATGGTAAATTGAATGCTAACAAAATTTTATGGAAATCTAACACAAAGGGCAAGTAATTTTCTGGGTAAATACCCCTGGAAAAACCCCCAAGGGAAAAGCAATACCTTGTTATTTTTATTAGATAAAATCCGGGCTCTCATCCTAGGATAATGGCCCACCTAAGGAAAATACAAATCAACAAAATAACCTAGCCTATCACACCTGGCTGTTACACCTTTCTTGCCCCTTTGCTCCTTTCCTTGGATCCTGCTCCTACACACTTGGATGAAGGTCCTTCACCCAATCAATGAGATCACACTCACTCATTCTATGAGATCACACTCACTCCTCTCACTTAGGTTGCCTTTTATAATCTTAAGTTTACCCTAAATCCAAAACCCTAGATCTCTAAAGTGATCAAAGGCTGAGATTAGATCTCACCTTCACTTTATGATCTAATGGCTCGGATTTAATTTAATTCACTAATGCCAAATACTTAGGCATTTAATTAAATTAAACTCACATTAATTACAAAAGTACATTCACTTTAACAACCACTTTATTAAA
Source organism: Picea glauca (assembly GCA_000966675.3). Lineage (NCBI taxonomy): Eukaryota > Viridiplantae > Streptophyta > Pinopsida > Pinales > Pinaceae > Picea > Picea glauca. Next base: position 848,078 of record JZKD02S0309371.1, read on the forward strand.
GTGAATCTCCTAAGTCCCGAGAGGCATTAAGAACGACTTTCTCATGTTAGACACAAAACCGATGTGGAAGTACCTATTCGATGCTACAAACATCAACACTCCCTCTTAGTGAGGAAGGTACTTCTCGAAGTGCCACTTGGAATTGGTTCTTCCTCCGACGCTGACATAATGTCGCATGCATCATCCTACACAATGGCATCCCTCCAACCCTGGTGGTTCGCTGCTCCCTGAATATGTAATGTTCCTAACCAATATTGCTTGGGAATATTACAGAGGTATCAGAGCGAATTTCCTTCGCCAGCCCGTGATATGCATTGATGATCTAGAGGAGAGATGGAGTTTGCGGATTTTGCAGAGGAGATCATATATTGTGATGAGGAATATTACCCCCTTAGTGAGAGATTCAAGGCTCAAGTAACATTCCAATAGTTTGTATCCATTAAAAATTCTAGGTGGAGCAAAGATGAGGTTACACATTGGGCCAAAAAGATGGAAGAAATCCATTATTGGAGCAGCATCGCCGAGGAAAACAAAGCCAAAGAAGGCAAGGAGGTAGATACATCACTACCAACTAGTAGATGAAAGGAAGCACAGATTGAGCCTACACCCATTAAGGTGCAGGGAACTTTGGTACAATTGCAAAGTGCCTTGGGAACTAGATCACAGATGCAGGGGTAAAGGGAGAGTGCATTACATTGAGGTGCACTATGACAGTGATGAGGAGGATGAGTATGAGGATGAGGCCTTAGATGCCTCATTAGAGCAGTCCCAGGACTCTTGCACATCTGAGGGACAATTGGATGGGCAGGATGATAATGCATGTGCTTTAGCAGTCCTATCAGACAGTGTTGAGCACTCAACACTTCAACATAGTGGTGACACATGTGAGGATGCAGATGTGTTAGCACTTGGTATGCGGTCATGCGTGGGGGATACTGTTCCTCCCATGGAGTTGAACGTGACACAGTCCTTACCTTCTCGGACATTTATGTTAGACATGACACAGGAGGATATCTTTGACATTCCAGAGGTGGTAGAGGAGCCTTGTGCAGTATGGGAACACAAGGGACATATGGATCTACAGACCCAGGAGGAGAGGCATGGCTTGGAGCTAGTTGACTATATGCATACCTATCAGTATGAGGAGAGCGAGTCACTTCTTTTGGGGAGTCTATTGTTAGATCAGGTTGTGGAGACCAACAACTAGTTGGGATAGTCACTTCCAGGACCGGTCGACAGTGATGTGGATACACTCCTTATTGGTCGGGATGACCCTATCTCATGTCTGGACACATCTTTATGGGATCCAGGTGCATATGACATTAGCAGAGTGAGCGTACAGGAGGATACAACTGCTCATACATGATACAATGCGATTCAGATGGAGGTGGCAGTTGGTGATGGTGTGCAGTGGCATACATGAGGTCTTAGTAGCATAGAGGACAGTGGGCACTTTAGTGCCTTATCTTTTGAGGAGTGTGTTGTTGGGGATTCCATTGTTAACACTAGCAGTGAAAGGCATGAGGTAGCACCTTAACATGATTGTGATCAAGAGTCACGACACTTGTCAGGTCAGTCGAGAGTCAGTGAGGACATGATCATGGCGGCCACTAGATGCATTGATGATACACACGCATTGGTGGCAGGTTATTGTTGGATGGCCTTGATGGCACATGATAGTTCAGATGGGGGGCTTGCCATTGATGACTTCCATACACTCAGGGAGAGAGTGACTGTGATGAGGGCCGACTACCAACAGTTGTTGATGGATAGAGATTACCTATTAGAGGTTGGAGAGATGTATCACAGGGCACTGAGGGAGAAGGAGATTGAGGTGGACTGACTCACCCATGAGTTGGCGAGCACACGGGGATTCTTGGAAGGTGCACAGACAAACCTTCAAGAATCAAGGTCTATATTAGAGGATCTCCTTGAGGAGACTACTTGGGGATCCACTACATCTATCTCAGCAAAGAGCCATATTTTTACTTCAACTACTTCGCCAGAGGATGTTGGTGGGTTGGTAGAGGAGCACCAGTTGATGGAGGTGCATGAGGGACACCCAGGATCGCTGATGGATATAGAGAGATGTGACCAGGAGACGTTGGAGGATATCTATGTGTCACAGGGACCACCATTCATGAGGGGTTCTGAGACAGTTGGTCTTACACATACACCTGGGGATTACAGAGCCCGGGGTAGTTATGAGGACACTTCCATTGGTGTTTCAGGATTGGATGACATCCATATAGAGGTTGACCTAGCAATACACCTTGGATACATGATGATGCAGGAGGATATAGAGGCTTTCATGAGTATACATGGGCATATGATGATGAGAGATAGTTCACAGGAGCATGCAGAGGTGTACACTGAGATTCAGGGGTATGCATTGGTTTGCAGGGAGGAGACACACTTAGTGGAGCATGGAGATTCCTCTTCCTTGCAACAATACATAGTTCTGGGAGATCACCTTCACAGTAGCAACAACTATATGAGTGATGATGGAGGGAGACTGTTGTACCAGATAGTTGGAGTTTAGTGAAGAGTACATGCAATTATTCACCATGGGTGCCAGTGGATGAGATTTTGGTCAAGTTCTTGGGATTGACCAAAGTCTATGATACTTTCCAGTCCTACATATAGTTGCAGTTATTTTTGTTATCCTTCCCCGATACTTTCATCATAGACAACAACATAGGGGGAGATAAACAGTGGCAAGGGACATGGAGAGTTGGTAGACAGAGACCACCTGATGGGAGTGACTGGATTATATACAACAAGATAGGGGTGGTTCATCCGAGACAGTCATATGAGACTTGGGGTGTGATGGAGAGCATCCTCAACCATGGGACAGATTATGTTCCAGAGATGCATACAGGTTTAGAGTCTGAGTAGTATGAGAACTGGGAGCAAAGATGGACATGTGCTTCTGATGAGATCTATGAGATTAGTTGGCAAGGGATATGGTCGTAGCAGGCAACGTCAGGGATCTTGAGCACCGTACATGATGTATCTATGGTTGGACAACTTGGCCATTTCAAGACTGGTCAGCAGGACAAAGATAGATTCTCCTTGGGGGATTTCGATGATGATGTCATGAGACACATGGAGGCATGTTTGGAGCATGGGACTCCGTAGGCAGTAGTGTGGATTGACAGGGAGGCCGAGTTTAGTAATTATGGATAGGACAACATGACTATCAACATACTTTGGCCAGAGGTTTACAGTTTTGTGGGCACTGAGATACTTGGTATGAGACCTTTAGAGCTATGTGATGCAGGATTTGGTGCTCTTCTAGAGCGCATGAGGGTTTCAGAGACTTGCATGATTGATTCTTTCCATTGTTGGGGGGATTTGAGAGCAAGTCAAGATGAGTATGCTTTGTGGCAGGATGGATTCCCTTGGTTGAGGATTAGATATATCAACAGATCATCTTCTTGGTTAGCAAAGGGTCTGGCTTCTTCCAGAGGCGATAGTTGGGAGATGGGTTTATGTGAGAGATTCCGTGATGGATGGATATGGTATCTATCTGTTCCGTTGGTTGGGGGTCTGCAGGAGATTCATGGTGTTGGTATCTTATAGGGCTATACTTTGTAGCGTACCGCAGTTCGCATCTTGATATGGGATCCAAGGATTGGAGTGCTTGGTAGTCCAGAGTTTGATGGAGTTGAGATCCAAGTAGAGTGGTTGCTTGGGGAGTTGACCGAGGATCGAGTGCACACAATTATTCTACTCATCAGGAGCATTTGGGTATCATGTATGGTGAGGACTTGGAGGGGCCATGTCTCGAGGAGAGCTTACTACAGGTCACACAGGTGGATATGGGATCCTGGTATCATATACAGATTGATTCAGTTATTGCTTGAGGACAAGTAATATTCTAGCAGGGAGGATTGTAATGTCCCCATTTTTGGACATTATTATATTACAGAGTGTTATGCCTACCAGAGTAGCCAGATGGGGGTGATAGCGAGTTCCAGAGTTATTGAGGGGTTTTATTGGGCCCGACTTGCATCATTCATCATATTTCATCACCAGGATCCATTCTGCACATCTTGGCTTTGGTTTCGTTGCATTCTGACGATTTCCGTAATTTTGAGTTATTATGGATCATATTTTAGTTAATTTCACTAAGAAGGTCATTTTGGGCATAATACTTGGAGAAACCTCCAAGTGTAATAGCTCATCGGAATCGGGAGGAAGAGCACTACATGATTAGATGATGAGAAGTGTCTTTTAGTGGTCGAAGAAGCCATAGGGATGAATAAATCACTTTTTAGAGGAAAAAAGGCCAATTAATTAATAAAGTGATTTAATTAAAGAATAATAAAAATAAAGTAAAAGTCACTTGGAGGGAAAAGGTGAACATGGGGGATAAAAGAGAGATAGGGGCCTCTATTCTCTCATTATGTTGATTATCATTTTGATGTCTGGCTTCTTGCTAGAGAGGCCATGATACTTGGCGGTTTTGAGGGTTTTGACTAAGCAAACCCTAGAGATCAGCTCGGTGGTGAAAGATCCCACCTTTCCTGATCCAAGCTTGGCCAAGGAGGTGAAAGATTCCTCCCTCACCATTCTACTTCAGTTTCTATCTCAGTTCAGATCCATTCCAGTCACGAGTTAGTGAAAGAGGGCGCAACTTAGAGGGTTTCTGCAGAGAGGGCGCACCAATTAGCAAAGGAGAGTTCGATTTGGTTTGCGGAGCTTGGTTTTGGGCCAGATCGTGATTGGAGGCTCTTTGCCATCATCATAACGCCTCTTTTGGCGCTTGTGGGGGTTTCTTATCCTCCAAATTTATCATTTCTTAGAGTTGGGCGAAATTCTTCAAGGAGGGCGCATTGGCACTTAGTGATACAGTTAGTTGGAGGGTTGAATCTCTTGCTACAACAAAGGGATCTCTTCTCATGTGTTTTCCATCCTCAGATCTACAATTGGGCATCATTTTACAGAGGGTCTGAGGCCATTTCTGAAGAGGCCGAATTTGCTTGGGTTTCTACAGCCAGTGGGGCGCACTTTCTAGTCAGGGTGATCATACAGCGTCAAGGAATAGAGCCATTTTGGAGATCTAGACTTAAGGAGGTGTTTGGAGAATTTTAGGATCTGCATCTCATTGTTCTATCTTGTTTTTGGAGTTACCTACAACCATAGAACCAATCTGATATATGTATTTCTAGATCTAAATATTTCATGTATGGAGTGACTTATTTAATAAATAAAGGTTAGATCTGATTTGTGGTTATTTTATTGTATTGTCCTTCATGGGTTTTTGCTGAAGTTTAGTTATCTTCTTATATATTTGTTATATGCAACTATTGGCGGCAAAAACACACAAAAATCAAACCATAAACAACCCAGAAATACTCTACAAGCAAACTTTTTGACGAAACACCACAACTAGAAAACACATAAAAACCTTAATGTTCCAAGCAAATCTGTTTGGGAACATTACAAAATACTGGAAGTCATAGAATCGATGACGCTACACATCAGTGCCACGAAGTTTGGAAACTTCATTGAAGGCTTGCTCTCCCTCAATGTGCTCCTAGGAGCCCCCTCCTACTCTTAAGCATCCATCAATGTCATCTCGTACCAACTCGGTCTCTTGACAGAACTGGAAGGGACTAACTCCCTCTTGTTGAAATAATGTAACTACAAAGAGTATTCTATTTTATTATTGATGTATTATTCAATAGATCAATCCCCTTTTGTGGATTGATCATGTCGGGTATTGTAAATGACCAAATCCCCTTTTGTGGATTGGTCAAACCCTAATTGTAATAGGGGATTTGGTCAAACCCTAATTGTAATAGGCTAAATGAGAAGTCGGCCCCTAGAATATATTAAAGTGGTTATAACCACCCAGAATGAGAAGTTGGCCCTGCCAGTGAAAAGACACCTCAGTTCACACCTGCCAGATTGTATAAATAAGAGAGGCCAACGCCTCATTTGTTCATTCACTCACTTGTTCATCAGAGCGCAAGTTTGGAGCTGCAGTGGGAGAAGAAGGAAGAGAGAGAGAGAGGCGCATTCTTGGGAGAGGACTTTCTGTATTGTTTGGTTTATTCTCTTGGCATTGTATTGGCTATCTATATTAAGGAAGTTTTTGTTGGGTTTTCTCCCCTATGAGGGTTTCCCAGGATAAATGATGTGTCTCTTGTGATTGTGTATTTCTCAGTGATCCTATCTATGCTATGGTTATCTAGTAAATTGAAAAGAAACCTAATAATAGCTTACACCTTAACACCTCTTCCCCTCTAAAGGTTGACTTCCCACATTGGGAGTCTGTGAACTTTACTCATCCTTTGACTGCTCACCCTTCGGAGGCTCCTTCTCCTCGTCCTTTGCCACTGACATCGATCCATGATCCAAGATCCCCTTGGATGCTTTTACAGGCTGGCCCTGCAACCTGTATACCTTGCCCTCTCTGACAACAATGCTGATTGCTATGTCAGGGCTAGTTCCCTCAGAATGCATGAACACTTGTCCGTTCTAGAACAAGACTGCATAACATTTGTCCTCCAGAGCTGAGACTGAGAGCAAATTCGTCCTCAACTCTAGGACATACAACACATCTGCCACCTCCAGGGAACCTCCTGACCCCAACTGGAACCTGATTGTCCCAACTCGTACACCACACTTGGCATGAGTGCCAAGCTCCACATGTAGATCCAAGTCCGTCTTTGACCATTTGGTGAACAACTCATGTGTTCTTGTCATGTGACGAGAAGCCCCACTGTCCACAAACCAGGCACAAATGGGAATTTGTGCCAAAAAGACAAGAAACTAATGAGAAATCCTCAAACTTCTCACCAAACTCCTTGACTTGAGCTTCTGCAGACGCTACTACTTGTTGAGACTGACTCTTCCCTTTCTTCTTGTTCGGACACTGTGAAGCACAGTGGCCACTCTTGTGGCACACAAAGCATTTCACTTCGCTCAGATCCTTCTTCTTTCCAGCCTGTGAAGTTGATTCTCCACTTGTATTCCCCCTACTTCTCCTTGCTTTATGTAAGGGCCATATTCTCATCATCACCAACCTGTTGGCCTGCTAGAGATTCCTCTCGAATCTCCTCTTGGATGAAATTATCCCATAGCCTGTCAAAGTCTAGAAATTTCTCCCGTGCAACGATGCCCTTGATGAATGGGGCCCATGGCTTAGAAAAACCATTTAGTGCCATCCTCACCAACTCCTCATCTGACACAATTTCCCCAACAATTGCCAACTGATCACATACCTGAGTGATCTTGGTGAGATAACTGGTCACTGTATCTAATTTGGTCATCTTGGTGTTTTTGAGATTCTCCCTCAACTCCATCTTCCTGTTTGTATTGCTGCTTTGAAAGAGATTCATCAGAGCTACAAACATATCCCTGGCTAAGTTCTTCTTAGTTATGTGAGGGATCAAATGATCCTTCGGCGCATCTAAGATGATCCTCCTGGCTTTCACGTCCTTCAACTCATGGGTAGCCAGGTCCTTTGGATCTGTCGGTGGGGTCACCTTTGAGTTAGCAAACTCCCACAACTTGTTCTCCATGAGAACTTGTGTGATCCTCGCCTTCCAAGGCACGCAGTTCGATGCATCATCTAACTTGTTTTCAAACCTCAAGCCTGTTGTGACCATCTCCAAATCAGAAATATACCTGGAAACACATTCTGCTGAAAATATGTGCCTAGTCCTTTAGGAACGAAAACTAAAGAATTTTTCTGGCTTCCCAAATCCCTGCTTGGGACTTGCTTCTTGCTGCCTGGACTTGTTGCTCGTTTCCCGGACTTGCTGCTTGCTGCCCGAGGTTGCTTGGGGCTCCCTATGGTCTGTTTCATTGTTTCCCGAGCCCTTCCGGGCTAGTCGACGACTTCTTGGGTCTGCCCGAGCCTTTCTTGGTTTCTCTGCGGTTTTAGTTGCCGAATGGCTGTGCTGGCGGCTTGCGGCCTCTCTTGGCCCTATTAGTGGCTTTGTTAGCTGCTAGCTCGGTCGATGGCCCTGCAGGCGGCTGGTTGACGACCGATTGACTCTGTTGGCAGCTTGCGACCTCCCTTGTCACATGTTCCACGGCTGCTAACTCTGCCGCCTCTCGCCTAGCCTCCACACACCATCTCCACAGTCCCCCGCATTCACTTATCAGCTTGCGACCATGGCTCTCGACTGGCGGTTGTGGCTGTCGACCCTTCTTCAACACCTTCGACCATGCCTACGGCCTTCGCCTTCGCCCTTCAACCCACTTCCTCACTGTAGCGACCGATTTCTCTGACAACAACTCGATTCCTAACCCAATCTCAACGCGGATCTGCAACGTACGACGGCCATACGCCGTACCTTTTTTTTGAATTTAACTTACCCTGTGTTAGCATTGTTTTTTGCACCTTAAATCAGATCTGAACTAGGAAGAAATCTGAACAGAAAAAGTGTTAATTTTAGGAGATCTACCGTCAATGTGTCACTGACAGAGTCCTCTCCATTAAGGCTGGTGCATACCAACCATAAGGGGGTGTCCCTAGGGTCCTTGCTTGTTGTCTGCCACCGGTAAAATCTACAAAACAACACAATATAACCGCAGCAAACAAAGCAGTTTATGGCTGTGTTTACACAACCAAAGGTTTGAAATATAATTTTAAAAATATTTTGGTGGAATCCCTGCAATCGTTGGCTCAAAATCAGCAAGTAAAATACGTAGAAAGCGATACGAAAAAGCAGATTAATACCCAAGTGTTATGCTAATTAACTTCTAAAATAACATAGTTCACAACCAAAGACACCAACAAGACAAGAAGGCCCGGTATAAGCACATCAAGCCTTTATTTCTGCAAGTGTAAAGAGGTTGATTGCGCCAAGGAAACAGGTGCAAAACTGGTGTAGTGATCCCTGCATACAAGACAAAAGCTAGAAAGAGAGAAGAGAAGAGAGAACTCTGAAGTGTAGAGCTGCCGACGTAGAAGATCCAACCCTTTGATAATGAGAAACACTTGTATATATAGCCCAAGAGGGAGGAGAGGGCGCCTTGGTTTAGGTGAGAGAGAGGTGGTGCACTCCCCTTGAATGAGGAGAGAATGGAGTGAAAAGGGGGAGAGAATCTAGGGAAAGAGGGAGTTAGGGAGAGAAAGGGAGAGGTAGGTGAGGTGGGTGAGGTAGGTGAAGGAGGGTCTATTTTTAGACATGCTATTTTTAGCAATGGTCTCCTAGTGATCCCGAACATTATTTGAGGTTTTCCTATTTTTTAGGGAAACTGCTATGGTTATCTAGTAAATTGAAAAGAAACCTAATAATAGCTTAAACCTTAACACCTCTTCCCCTCTAAAGGTTGACTTCCCACACAAGGAGTCTGTGAACTCTACTCATCCTTCGACTACTCACCCTTCGAAGGCTCCTTCTCCTCGTCCTTTGCCACTGACATCGATCCATGATCCAAGATCCCTTTGGATCCTCTTACAGGCTGGCCTTGCAACCTGTATACCTTGCCCTCTCTGACAACAATGCTGATTGGTATGTCAGGGCTAGCTCCCTCATGAGGTGGTGCACCCCCTTGAGTGAGGAAATGGTGGAGAGGAATGGGGAGAGTAAATTTAGGGGGAGAGAAAAGGGGGAGGTGGTTGAGAGAAAAAAGGTGGGCGCCCCATGAAGAGTGGTGTGCCCCATTTGAATGAGGGAAAAGTGGAGTGAAGTGGGGGAAATTAGGTGAATTAGGCGAGGGAAAGAATAGTAGAGAGAAAAAGGTAGGTGGCCCCTTTAAGTGAGAGAAAAAATGTAGCCCTCCCCCTCATGGCTCATATAGGATATGTATACCTCCATAGACTTTAGCAGTCAAATCGCTGCGTGGAGGGGGCCCCTTGTCCCACAAACAAGGGGGTCTCATACACCAATTGGTGTCTGGCTTGGCCGTGACCTTAAAAAAATACAGCCTGAGTGGGCATAATGGTTAAGAATATGTGTTTCCTTCTAAGCGGTCACAAGTTCAAATCTAGAGGGGGGTAGGGTATGTATACCTCCGTAGATTTTAGCAATCAAATCGCTTTGTAGAGGGGGTCCCTTGTCCCACAAACAAGGGGGTCTCATACACCAATTTGGTGCTTGGCTTGGCTGTGACCTTAAAATTAGATTAAAAAAAAATATCACTTCGTGGGCCCCATCACGTGCCAACTTATCCAAATGATCTACAACCTGCCACATGTCACTACTAGAAATTGGCACGTGTTACCCAGCCTGATGACCACTCCTGCTAAAAATAGTATGTTTAAAAATAGACATGCCCAAAAATAGCAGTTTCCCTAAAAAATAGGAAAACCTCAAATAATGTTAGGGATCACTAGGAGACCATTGCTAAAAATAGACACTGCTAAAAATAGAGTGTCCTTGAAAGTCAATGGACATATACTCATTGGATTCGATTTTCTGTAAGGAACCTAGAAATGCAATCAAAATCACCATCTTACTCTTTGATCTCCACTTGCTAAAAATAGAAAGTACTCGCATGACATCTCAAAAAAGGTTCACTAGACTTGGATGTCACCAGGATCAATACATTATGCTCAAAACTGTCATGCGAGTCTCGACTCTCCAGGCACTGTCTCCTAAAAAATAGGAAATTGGCTAAAAATAGCTATCTCTCTGATCCAGGGAAAACTGTGCTGACTTTGTCTCTGAAGCAAAAACACCACTAAACCAATCTCTGTACCTGACCTCAACAAAAACCAACCTTGGCCTGCCCAAGTGCTATCTGTGAAAGAACCATCTGAATGCCATGAAATATCAAAACACTGGCCCCTAACCCCAAGGATTTCCAAGTGAGAAAATCCAGGGGTTAACACCCTGCAACATGCAAAAATAAACTTTTCTGCGTTGCAAAATCACTTCTGTGTAACCTGGTTTCTCCTTTAGAGATCACATTGAGTTTTTAACGAAACATTGAGGAAGATAAAGAGTTAAAACATATCAGGAAGATAAAGAGTTAAAACATAAGCTATGGATCTGAGTTTGTTCCGCAATATCATCTTCCTGTTTATGTTTTAACTCTTGTAGCACTGTCTTCTTCTTGGACATATGAGATATCAGATGATCCTTTATGGCATCCAAGATCATCTACTTGGCCTTCACTTCTCTCTTCTTGTTAGCTACCAGTTTCTGCGGATCTATAGGTGGAGTAGCAACGTTCTTGATAATATCCTAGAGATTATTCTCTTACAGTAAGAATGTAATCCTCACCTTTCATGATAAGAAATTTGAGACACCATCCAACTTGTTTTCAAACCCGAGGCACACTGCTACCATCTCTGAGATCAACTACACAAACTCCGTGTTGCCGTCCTTATAGACACCTACAAACGTGGAAAAGTCTCAATCCACTTGGTGTGTCCTTGGAGGCACAATGCCTAAGTCCAAACCCACTTGTCACCTCGATTTGGACTTCTTCCGTCTAGGCTTACTCCTAGGGAAGCCAAGGGGGGTAGACCCTATTTACTATGTGAGTTGTTTAGTGAATTCTAGGAGTTGATTTTAGTTTTGTTAAGTTAGGGGGAAATTTAACCTATATGGAAAGCAACAATGCAAATGCACAATTTCAATGACAGTAAAAACCTTTCCCTAAAAGACAACTAAGACTAGTGCCTATAGATTGGGCAAGGGGTCAACTAAGTTTATACAAAAGAATTACAAAGAATTAAGTGATCTAATTACAAAAGAGAAACACTACAATAATTTACAAGATGAAATAAAGCTAGGAACAAATATACAATGGAACTGCAAGTTAGATAATAGCACAAATGTAGAATAAGAACCAAAGAAAAGTTAGAGAGATATACAACAAGTGATCAAGTATTGCCAATTGAACAAGAGACAACTAACTAATCATGAAACATATAACTTGGAAGAGCTTGGAAAAAGGGCAAGTGCGCAACTCAAGTAGATGGAGGAGCCAACAAAGGAGCAAGTGTGCAACTTCTTATGCAAGGGGGAAACTACAAGCAAGTGCCCCAAAGAGATGGTGCGCAACTTGAGAGTAGCATGCCCTTGAACAGATAAACAACCATAAAAACTAATGCAACTTGAAAGTAAAATGCCCAACTTTTAAGTAAAGTGCTTGGAAATGAAAAGTGTTAGTAAATCAAACCATAAGCATGAAAATAAGCCTTGAACAACAAGGTTTGGACAACTAAAAGATGCTGAAAAGTAAAGCAAAAATGTTGTGAAGTGTAGTAGGTAGATTTTAGAAAAGTTTTAGTGTCTCTCTTTGATTAGGGGGCTTAAGCTGTTGTGAAAAAAGATTAAACAATGTGTCTACCCCGACACTCTTACTACTTTGGCCAAAATGATTGCTGGGTGCTCAAGAAGGACAAACAAGGCCCTTCCCTAGCTCCATAGGTCAACCCGGAAAACTTGGGCACTCAAGCGACACCTAGTGCCGTGAAGTCGTCCCCGACTTAGCACCCCCTGTAGCCTCCACAAGCCTCCTTTTTGGTGGCAAAAGTTGTACCAGTCCAAGGTGCCTAATTAGACTAGATTGATTTTCCTCCTAGTCTAGACTACAAGCTATGATTAACTTGAAAATGAATTGCAAAGTAAATGATCCCAACTTAAGATACAAGATATTAATTAATTAGATGGTTTCCTAACTTAAGCAAGAGATAGCAAAATTAAAATAGCTTTGCAACTTAACAACTTGAAAGGAAAGGAAACTTGAGCAAAAATTAGCACGATGAGATATTCACAAACTAAGCAAGACAAGCCTTTTACGATATAGCATGGGTTGGCTTAGCCAAACCTCTTTGCTAGGTGTAGGCAAAAGTAAATAATGCAAGTAATAAAACTTGGAAAGTAAATGACAAGATCCTAGCCTCTCAACCTTGTCTTAAGGACAAGTGGGGCAAATAATTTAAATCATTATAACAGAAAATTAAATCTAAATCCTAGCTTTACGATTTAGCATGGGTGGCAAAGGCAATCCTCTTTGCTAGTTGTAGGCAAACAAAAAAATAAAAACGCAGAAATTTAAATACTTTGAAGAATGCAAGCCCAAGAGACTTTCTTTGGGGCTTGCTTAAAATGAAATAATAGAAGAGGAGAAGTGGGTATTCAAAACCCTTACTCGGGAGGTTCTTCCTTGATGTTTTGTGGCCCCAAATGGGCAACACCTCCTCTTTTCTGGTTCAAACCTGCAGAAAATCAGCAAGCAAAGCTTGCTGAAAATGCTACACAATAACCAGAAAACTTAGAAAATTTCTGTCAGTGAAAACCATAAATTTTAGATACAAAAATATGCAAATAAAATATTGATATGTGACCTATGCTAGAACAGAAATATACCCAAATAGATGTATGAATGAGTAAGAAATGAAACAAAAAATTAAAGAGGGTTTTAGTGGGTGAAGAGACAAATTTTCAAATCTGAAATTTGTCTTCCTCCAACCCTTGGTGACCTGCAAAAAGATGAGATCAAGCTACAAGACAAGAAATGAGGTGAGTAGATTCATATATGTTAACAAAATACTTTGCATAACCAAATACAAACTAACTCACTAAGATCTATAGCAATACTACCATAAATCTATCTAAGCAAAATACTTTGCTTGGATCTCCTACTTTAGATCTAAAAGCAAAAACTCAACAATAAACCAATACAAATCACCTCAATGAAGCTCAAGATCATGCACCAAGAGTACTCCCAATGCACACCAAATTCCTCCAAAGATTTTCTATTATTGAAAGCAAGCTTGAGCAAATACTTGCTACAAGCTTGAGAAAAGAAAGAGAGCAAGATGGGAGAGAGAGAAGAGTGGGAGAGATTTGGGCATAATAACTTTACACTGAGAATAGTTGTGAAATGAGGGAGGGGTAGGCATTCTTTTATACCTGGGAGGCAAGATAGACCCCTCTTGGATGAGCTCCAAGTGTCACTTACCCAAAAGAGTTCATCATCTCAAGGAGGGCGCACTTTTAGGGTTTTGGTCATCTAGGGTTTGTGAGGGTTGAGTGAGGGTGAGGGGGAACACCTTTTAGATTAGTCAAACACCAAGTTAGATCACTAGGAGGGCGCACTTAGGTAGCTTAGGTGTTTGCTTTATTAATTTTTGAGTTTGGGTGAGTTCCTCACCAAGGGGGGTGCAACTTTCCTAGGGGGATAATCAAACGTGAGGTTGTGGCTAGGCATGGGGGGTTGATTAAGTTAGAAAAATGCTTTTCTAACTTAGGAAAATGGTTAGGAATCATCTCCCACTCTTTCTCAAACCTTTTTGCTAATTTTACAATTTTTGGCATTTTTGACTTAGCCAAATTAAGCAATTAAATTATTGACTCAACACTGACTTGGACTCCTCATGTACAATGACCTAGAAAAACTTGTCCAATTGAGCTGAAACTTAGTCCAAGGGTGTAGGGGGGTCCCCATTCCATTTTTTTTTGAGTACTCACACCCCTATCAAAATCCCCTAGGACCTAGTTTTTACATTTTTACATCA
>JZKD02S0309371.1:870007-891472 GCA_000966675.3 Picea glauca
CTTTGTCATACGAAATTCGCACTTAGATTCCTTAGCATATAATGACTGCTCCTCCATAATGCTCAGAATCTCCTCCAAGTGCGTCAAGCACTCCTCCCTGGTCCTACTATATATCGGGAGATCATCGAAAAATACCCATAGCAATTTTTGCAATTGCTTTATGAATATATGATTCATGCATGACTGAAAAGTAGCAGGTGCATTGGTCAATTCAAAAGGCATGACCCGGGCGGTCAATCGAGAGAATCCTAACACAAATTGCCTGTAGTAACTGCAGATCCCAAGGAACCTTTGCAAGTGTGTGAGGTTCTTGGGTGGTGGCCAATCTAGAATAGCCTGTAGTAACTGCAGATCTCAAGGAACCCTCGCAAGTGTGTGAGGTTCTTGGGTGGTGGCCAATCTAGAATAGCCTGTATTTTCTCTTTGTGAACTTGCACTCCCTGTGCGTTGACCACATGCCCCAAGTAGAGAATCTCAGTCATACGAAATTTGCACTTAGATTCCTTGGCATATAATGACTGCCTCTCCATATTGCTCAAAATCTCCTCCAAGTGCGTTAAGTGCTCCTCCCAGGTCCTACTATATATCAGGAGATCATCGAAAAATACCAATAGCAACTTCTGCAACTGCTTTCTGAATATATGATTCATGCATGATTGAAACGTAGCCGGTGCATTGGTCAATCCAAAAGGCATGACCAAGAACCCATAGTGCCCATAATGGCACCTAAAGGCGGTTTTATGAATGTCCTCCTCACGGACTCTAATTTGGTGATATCCGGATCGAAGATCAATCTTTAAAAAATACACCGCTCCATGCAGCTCATCTAGTAGCTCATCAATCTTGGGTATAGGGTACCTGTTTTTTTATTGTCTTTTTATTCAAGGCCTGATAATCAATACACATCCGCATTGTCCTGTCCTTCTTCTTAACCAAGACCACCGAAGAAGCGAAAGGACTGGAACTGGGTCTTATGTGCCCCATGTCAAGCAATTCCTTGATTGCTTTCTCTATCTCATCTTTGAACTTCTTGGGATGCATCTTTGAACTAGTTTGCCCCCCCCCTCAAGTTCTATGGTGTGCTCAAAACCTTTGTCAGAAGGTCTCCCTGGAGGTATCTTCCCAAATACCTTCTCATGTCTGCTCAATAAATCCTGAATGTCTGCATGATAGTGCCTTCTACCCTCATCATCTGTCTGGGATGTAATAAAGTACTGTGCTGCATATGCTACATCTCCATGTCTGAATATGGCTTCCATCCTTTTGTTTGATACCACTGTAGGAGCATTATTCACCATGCCTTGTAGAACAACCTGTTTCCCTCCTGGCGTGAAGAACTTCATGGTCATCTGTTTGTAGTTTGTGATAATGTCCCCCAATGTTTGAAGCCATTGAACTCCCAACACTACATCTGAATCTGCCACATCTACCACATAAAAATCTTCTATCAAGGTGTAGTTACCAATTGTCAAGGCCAATCTAGGAATTTTCTTTGTGCAAGACACATTAAATTCGTCGGCCACTGCTACTTTGAAACCCTCAAATTCCTCTGTAGCTACCCGTCTCCTAGCCACCGAAGCTGCATCAATAAAATTGTGGGTTGCCCAACCAACAATCAAGGCAGTGACTCCCTGTCCCCTTACGACTCCTCTGACTCTGAAGGTGTTGAATCTCGGAGCACCTAATAATGTGGCTATAACAATCTCCTTAGCCTCCTCACGAGGCTTCTCCTCTGTCTCCTCCTACTCTTTTCCCTGCTTTGGAGCAACTTCCTGCTCCTCATCAAAATCTGAATGTACCTCAATATAACGGGCTTGACCCTTGCCCTAACACATGTGTCTTGGTACCCATGGATCTTTGCAGTGGAAACAAAGGTTCTTTCTCCTTAGCTCATTCTTTGTTGCCTCATCCAACTTTTCCTTACCCGTACCTTCCTTCCCAGGAGGCTTCTTGTCCTTGCTTTTTTGTGGAATAAAGGGTTTGGAAAATGTTTTGATTTTAGGGACTGCACTCTCCATGTCCCTCGTCCCGACCATAGCATCCTGTAGGGTCTCAGGTTTGAAAGCCTTTACCCAACCACGAAGTGGTTCCAACAACCCCTCAATGAACAACATCACAAGCCTTTGCTCAGATATGTCTATCACCGTCACTGCTAGCTTCTGAAACCCTGTGATGTAAGCATTTGGTGAATCTTCTTGTTTGAGATGTGCTAACTTTTTGAAATGCAACTCTGGGTCCTTTTTATCAAATCCCTCCATCAACTTCTGAGTGAAATCCAAATATGAAGTGATATTAGAGTGCCCCAGAGTGACTAACCCATGATACCACCATTCATGTGCCTCTCCATCAAGATCCAAGGTAGCAAATTTAATCGGCTCAGCTTCTGTCATGGGGTTCAACTGGAAACATGTGTCAAGTTTTTGTACCCATGCTTGTGCAGTGCTCCTGCTAGATCCATCAAATGTGGGAATGGATAAATTTCCCAACTTCCGTGAGAGGTCTTTGTTTTGTTGGCCCCTTTGGTCCTTGGGTCTATTCCTATATTTAATGGAGCAAAAATCCTAAAGTGACATAGCAGCCTGAAAATCCTCCCTCAAGGCCTGATACTCTGCATAATAATCTTGGAAAGTTTCAACACACACTGGTTGCCCCTGGTTCACTATCTATTGGTTTTCCAAGAATTGAGGCATTAGTGGTCTAGGGATTGTTATGCTAGTTGTCCTTGGTCCAACCCGTGTAAGCACCCTCTCCTGGTTTGGTGTAGGGATCTCATGATGGCTCCCCTCGCCATTGTTGCCATTGTTCACATTTGAACCCCCTGCACCAGAGTTGCTACCATGGTTCTGAGCTACAATTAATTGAGTCATGAGTTGGGCTAACTACCGCTGCCCACTGGCTATGTTCTCCAGGATCTGAAGGGCTCTATCCTCATTTGGGTCTCCCATGTTCTGCTCTGGGTTGATTCTCACCCATCTCCTCCTCTCCTTCGTCAAAAATGTTTTCTGCCCCTCGCTGTCTTCTATCCTGTAGGTGATATACCTATAGTTTCCTCTCCTCATGAACTATAAACCCCCCCTCAGGCTGGCAGGAAGAGGGCTCTGATACCACTGTACTATCCCTTGCTAAAATTTTTGGTTTTTTCACTAAGTTTGTTGTGTGGACACTTCTTCAAACAACTTGTTACAGTAGGGGTTTTGTAATGTCCCCCTCTCCTTGAAAGGGGTCAAGGAGGACTTAGTAGTCTAGTCGCCCCTCTAGACCATAGTCCAATGAAAAAGAGGTAGGAGGCACTTAAGAAGTCACTAGGTGAATCAACTTTATTTTATTAAAGTGACTTGGGAAAAAAGGGATTAATGACTTAAAGAAAAATTAGAACAAAAACATTAGAAGTCATAAAGTAACTCAATGAAGAATTAGAAGATAGAGGTATAAAAGAAAGAGGAGGGCGCCTCACTCCTCATTCATGCTATTCTTCTATTGAGATCATTTGAGCTATGCAACTTACGTTTTGAGGGTTTTGAGTCAAGAAACCCTAGAGACCGGCAAGGAGGTGAAAGATCCCTCTGTTCTTGGTCCAAGGAGGTGAAAGATTTTTCCCTCACCATTCTATCCAATCTAGATCCAATCCTTGAGAGGTTTGTACAAGCAGGGCGCAGTTGAAGGGTTTTTCCAGCAGGTTGGGTACACCATCTGAAGGAGAATGTATTCGATTTGCCTTGTGGAGGTCAGATTTTTAGGGAAATACTCTGCAGGGGTGATTGCCATCTCCCTAGCGCCCTTTTGCATCAGTTGTTGGAGGGTTTCATCTTGCATAACTATTTTATTCTTCAGGAGGGCGTATTTGCTGAAGGAGGGCGCACTAGTCCTTGAGGAGGAAGTGAGATAGAGGGTTTGCTCAGGGGGTTTGGCCCCAAACTTGTTCCACAAGTTATCTATAGCTCCCGATCTACAATTTGACAACATTTTCAGGAGTTTTGGAGGTCATCTTCAGGGAGGCCGAAATCTCTAGTTTTTCCAGCTAGTGAGGGGTGCACCAGTACCATATCTGAAGGTTATTGCTCATCAAGGAAAGAAATTGATCTTGTATTTGTCTTCAGTTAGTTGTGGGGGATCTTGGAGGCCCTATTGGTGTATATTAGTGTATCTGAGGAGTGCATGCATCTTTGGCTTCTTTATCATTTGTTATTGTACTAGATCTGCAGATCTATGTGTGGAGGATCAACTTATTATGCTAAATAAATGTCAGATCTGAAGCATTTTAGCTTTTTCTAGAGGAATAAAAATAAAATAAATACGTAAGTTCATTAAAGTTCTCTAGCGAATCTGATTGGGATAATTACAGTGGTATCAGAGCCAACTCCTGTGCCAACATGTGATTATTTCTGATGCCCAGGAGAAGAGGCCGTGGGGGGCAACCACTTACAGGTAATTCTGAAGAAGAAAATCAAGAGGTCAGTATGGGAGAGACTTAGGAATCAGAGGAAGCGTTGTTGGCAGAAAGGGTCGTTGATACTCTACAGAACAACCATGGCATACTACAACAACATTTGGGTGAAATGCAGGACCATTTATCCAAAGGCCAAGCAGATCTAAAATATCTTTGATGGAATTCTCTAAAGGACAGGATAGAATGATATCCCTTTTGGAGGAGCAGGCCAAGACTCAGCGGGTTGTTTGCCAATATTTGATGGAGCAAAAATATGGCAAGGATGCGCCCACATTTGGAGGAAACATTGGGGCTAGTGGTTCTCAAGGGGGAAATGGAAATCGAGAGGAATCCATACACATGGGCCATACAAGAAACACACCCTTTCATTCCCAGGTAGCTAGCAAAGCCACTCCTAGACTGTACTTCCCTACTTTCAGGACATCTCAACCAAGGGACTATAATCCCTTGAGTCAAGAGACTATGGAGGATGAATGGGAGACGATGGAGAGGGAATATAACAATATGATTGCAGGCTTCAGGAGACAAGTCTCTTTACTTGATTTCTATCATCTCAAACTCAAAAAGAAGTCCAAGGAACATCACCGGGGAGATATTGAGCTAGGACGCAAGGCAAGTAGGATGGAGAATCGAGATGCCTACCTTTGATGGAACCAATCAGATCTCGGCTACAACTTGGGTACAGAAGCTAGATGCGTATTTACAACTGAACTCCATGGAAGAAGGGAACGCCATCAAGTACACAACCTTGCATTTGATGGGCAAGGCCCATGATTGGTGGTTCCACAGGATAACTACCTTGGGGCATGGGCATGTTACCTCCTACAAGGACTTCACTCAGAGACTCATTGATGGGTTTGACAAGGAGGATCTTGAGCTTCATTTTAGGGAGCTCACGTAGATTAAGCAAACAGGGTTTATAGAAGCTTTCATTGAAGAGTTTCAAAGGGTGGCAGTTAAGGTCTCGGATATGTCAGAGTCCCGATTATTAATGATATATACAGAGGCACTAAATGAGCCTCTGCGTGGGTGGGTTAAGGTCTTCAAGCCTACAACCCTACAGAATGCCATTGAGCGCACTAGGGACTTGATTGGAGCAACCATTAAAAACAAATTCACTCCTAAACCTCTAGCCATTACTAAATCCACAGGTCCGAGGCAATTTGACAAGGGGAAGGGGCCATTGGATGAGGCTACAAGGAGGGAATTGAGAAGGAAGAAACTATGCTTCATATGCAAAGAATCATGGCAGCTAAGGCATAAGTGTTGGAGTAAAGGGAAGATCCACTATATAGAGGTGGTGCCAGATAGTTAGGATGAGTCTGGTGAAGAGGAGAGTGGAGTTATCCACAACATGGAGTTAAGCCACAAAGAGACAAAACAAGCCTTGCGTGCGTAGAATGAGGAAGTGCTCTCACCTCATGAGGAAGGCCTCAAGAAGGTCGCTATTGCATCTATGAGTAGAGTGCCTAAATTCAACACTTTTAGAATGAAGGGTGTTGTACAAGGGCAACGTGCTACCATGTTGATTGAAGGAGGAGCCTCTCACAACTTCATTGATGTTGCTATGGTGGAGAGGAGATGCATTCCTACAATAGACTTTGTAGGATATTTGGTATCGGTAGCAGGAGGGCGCATGATGGCTTGTGACATATACATCCCACATATGAGTTTCACTTTGGGCAGGTATACTTTGACAGATGATTTTTATGTGGTGGACATTCTGGACACCAATATTATATTGGGGGTACAATGGCTTATCACCTTGGGACCCATCACCACCAATTATAAAATCATGGAGATGTCTTTCACTACAGAGGAAGGGAGGCAAGTCACGCTCAAAGGAATGACAGGGGAGTCACCTAGAATTGGAAAATGCATGCCATATTTAGGGGTGCAGAGGTGGCCTACGAAACTGAATGCTTTGTTATGGAGGCAGGGGAAAGGGGATTCAAACAATACCCCTAGACATGCAACAAATCCTTCATAGGCATAAAAAGGTCTTTGAGCCGATTCCTCCAGGTCAGCCACCAGATAGGGGGTTTGAGCATATTATTGAATTAGAAGGGGCTAAACTTGTCATTACTACACCTTACAAACATCCAAACAAGCATAAAGATGAAATAGAAAGTGTCATCAAAGAACTATTAGCCATGGGTCACATCTGACCAAGTTCAAGCCCATTTGCATCCTCAGTTGTGCGGGTTAAAAAGAAGGATGGGACTATGCGCATGTGCATAGATTACAGAGCCCTAAATAAGAGAACGATCAAGAACATGTATCCTATTCCAGGATTGATGAACTGTTGGATGAGCTACACGGTGCAATATATTTCACAAAGATTGACTTGCGCTATGGGTATCATCAGATTAGGATGAGGGAGCAAGACATACATAAAACAACCTTCAGATGTCACTTTGGACATTATGAGTTCCTTGTCATGCCCTTTGGCCTAACTAATGCACCTGCCACTTTTCAGTCTTGCATGAATCATGTTTTTAATAAGTAGTTGAGAAAGTATTTGCTTGTCTTCTTTGATAATTTGTTGATTTACAACAAAACATGGGAGGATCACCTTAAACATGTAAACGAAATTTTGAGCATCATGGAACAACAATCTTTATATGCCAAAGAATCAAAATGTGAGATTGGGATGACAAAGGTCCTCTACGGACACATTATTGGAGCAAAAGGGGTACAGGTTCATCAGGAGAAGATTCAGGCCATCATTGATTGGCCCACTCCCAAAACACTTACAAAACTAAAAGGTTTTTTGGGCATTTGCAGCTACTATAGGAAGTTTGTCAAAGGGTTCTCCCAACTGTGCACACCAATGACAGATTTGAAAAGAAAGGGGGCCTTTGCGCGGGGCCATGAGGCTCAATCTACATTTGAGAAAATGAAAAGGGTTATGATCACTTGTCCTGTACTCTCTCTTCCTGATTTTTCTCAGCCTTTTATATTGGAGTGTGATGCATCTGGTGAAGGTGTTGGGGTTGTTTGTATGCAAAATAGGCATCCTATTGCCTATGAGAGTTGCAAATTGAGGGGTCCTGAACTTCTTCTATGACAAGGAGATGCTCGCCATAATGCATGCATTAGCCAAGTTCAAACAATATCTAGTGGGAGCAAAATTTGTGGTGAGAACTAATCACATTAGCCTCAAGTACTTTCTTGCACAGAAGGATCTTAATGAGAGGCAACAAAAATGGGTGAGCAAAATCCAAGCATACAACTTTGACATAGAGTATGTTAAAGGGAAGAATAATGTAGTAGCAAATGCCTTGTCTAGAAGGCCCTCCACATACTCAAGGATTGAGATCTCATTTGATTGGAAGTCCCATTTATTGGTAGAGTACTCAAAAAAGAAACTTGCATGTGAGCTGATGGATGGACAGATACAAGATGACAGGTACAAGGTTATTGATTTCATTCTTTACTACAAGGGGTGGATTTACTTAGTTCCAGAATCATCCTTCAAGAGAAAAGTGCTCCAAGCATTCCATGATTCTCCTATAGCAGAGAACCAAGGGTTTCTTAAGACATACAGATAGATAAGAGAGAGGTTTTCCTGGAAGGGCCTCAAAGGGGAAGTTATGCGCCACATTTAGTAGTGTACTACTTGCCAGCAAAATAAGGATGAACACAACCACCCTGCAGGTCTACTACAACCTCTCCCCATCCCAGAGCATAAGCGGGAAAGTATATCCATGGACTTCATTACAGAGCTCCCCAAAGCACAAGGGAAAGATTGTATATTTGTGGTAGTGGACCATTTAACTAAGTTTGCTCACTTCTATGCCATCACCATGGATTATAGCGCATCTCAGGTAGCTGAATTGTTCTTTAGGGAGGTCTTCAGATTGCATCGATTACCCAAAACCATTGTGAGTGATAGGGACAACAAGTTTATGAGCATATTTTGGCAGGAATTGTTTAGATTGGTGGGAACTGAGTTGACTCCTAGCACCAACTACCATCCACAAACAGATGGGCAAACAAAAATAGTAAACAAGTGGGTAGAAGGTTATCTCAGAAATTATGTAGCTGGGCAGCAGAAAGCGTGGGTCAAATGGCTCTATTTAGGGGAATATTGCTACGACACCACCCACCACTTATCAATTAGTATGTATCCATTAAAGTCCTTGTACAACTATGAACCCCTTAATTTTGTTGAGATTGTGTTTGGAGATAGCAGGGCTCATATGGCCAAAGAATGGATACAAGAAAGTCAAGACATCTTGAAAGAGCTCAAGGACAATTTACAGAGAGCGCAAAATCAACAAAAAATTGTATGCCGACAGAAAGAGGGTGGAGTGCACCTTTGAGGTAGGTGACTTGGTCTATCTAAGGCTACAGACGTACAAGCAAGCATCCATTAAGAAGAGTGGGGTTGAAAAACTTAAACCACGTTTCTATGGACCCTATGTAGTACAAAGAAGAATTGGGGAAGTTGCATATGAGCTCAAACTACCACCGGAGAGCAAAATCCACAATGTTTTCCATGTATCTTTCCCAAAAAGGGCCTTGGGGCAACATGTCATGACTCATAGCTAATCAAGAGCTACCCTCGATTGATGAGGAGGGACATTTGACTTTGATACCAGAAGAGGTGTTGGAAGTGAGAGAGAAACAGTTGAGGAACAGAGAGGTTAGAGAATATATGGTTAAATGGAAGAACTTGCCTATAGAAGATGCTACTTAGGAGAATGAACATGTCTTACAACAAACATGTGCAAAATTGCTTGTGGGCAAGCAATTCCCAGTAGGGGAGACTGTAATGTCCCCCTCTCCTTGAAAGGGGTCAAGGAGGACTTAGTAGTCTAGTCACCCCTCTAGACTATAGTCAAATGAAAAAGGGGTAGGAGGCACTTAAGAAGTCACTAGGTGCATCAACTTTATTTTATTAAAGTGACTTGGGAAAAAAGGGATTAATGACTTAAAGGGAAATTAGAACAAAAACATTAGAAGAAGTCATAAAATAACTCAATGAATAATTAGAAGATGGAGGTATAAAAGAAAGAGGAGGGTGCCTCACTCCTCATTAATGCTATTCTTCTATTGAGATCATTTGAGCTATGCAACTTATCTTTCCTGAAGATAATAAATTCTCTCTCTCTCTCTTTGGGTTTCCCCACATTGGGGTTTTCCCTGGCTGGTTGCTTAAATTTCTGAGTATTACATGGATGTGTGATTGTTGTTAATTGTGTTTATTTTGCTGCAAAAGTGCTTGACAATGTGTATTTTTGCTCAATATTTTTTGAATGTGGGTTTATACATATCAGAGTTCATTCATGACAGTTATCTCTAGGCTTCTAATTGTATGACAGAATATAGTGCATGCTGATTTTGTCATTAAATTTCTACACAAAGGTACGTCTCTGTCAGCCGGCATGTGGGCCCTTGGCATCCAACCTGTTGGCTTCAAGCCCCATGGAAGCCCAAGCTAGGATTGTTCTTCCAAAATTGTCCACCAACTAGGTCCTGTAAAGACAAATAAACATGCCCTCCAAGGATCTCAAGTCACAATATCATGATGAGTAGATCAAATCGGTGAATGAGCCACCTAAGCATGTGCATCAAAGATTACCCGGTCAAACAAGTAAGTGCTCAAAGACATTATGCAACTTGCCAAGCTTGGATATGGGAGGGTTGACGAGGTGTCTTATTGGGTAGATCTTTCCCTAGGTCAAGGGGTGTTTCCCAAGTGATCCCTCTCTAAGCCATGTGAAGTAGATGAAGTGGTTATGGATCAAGACTCCTTGGGCATGGGGTTCATGACATACAAGGGGTTGCAGTATCTCATTCATGGGTGCCTTTGTAAAGGGTGTGTGGCACCTTCGTTTGCAATGCACTTTTTCCAAGCCCATCCTCTTGCCATTCTTTGTTTCTTTCATGTTTTATGGAACAAGTTGAAGGCCATTGTCCTGGTGTGGTGTCTAGATAATGACAATGTCACTCACAAATACCTTGCGGAAATGAGAAGGATGGCTTGTGATGAGACCACCTTTCTCTCAGTTGTGTAATTGAGAGCCACTACCTTAGCTTGGTGGCTAGATGATGGTAATGTCATACCGCTAGATACCCATGATCATGATAGACCGACTCGTGATGAGATCTCCTATCCTCCAACTAACCCCCTAAGCATTCACTATCATTTATTCTTGTAGGTCCCCCATTTCTTACAGAGAAACGTTTCATTGCTTTCTCGGGGGATCCTTGGGCAAAGCATCTGAAAGGTCTATATATAGGATTTTATCTTTTTAGCCAACAACAATCCCTCTGGGCCTTCAGCCCCTTCTTCCCATGGAATGAGGGACAACCCCTTCTTGGGTCAATACACCCAAAAATCCGAAGAGACAAGAAAATGGGGCTTTTAGGTGATGGAAAGTAGTAAGTATGGCTGGGAATGGTACGATGGCTTTTCAAGGGAGTTCCTAGTAGCAAACCCATTCACGAGGAAGACCACTTACTAGGGAACAATGTGAACCACCAAGTTGAAACGGGGCAAAAGGCATAATGTCCAAGTATATGTCATGAAATCTAAAGCATTCTAAGATACAACATACTCAAAATACCTCAAATATTGAAATGACACTCACCATAATACCTAACTTGTACCTCATGGAGTAAGGCTTAGTGTCTCTCGGAAGCCACCCGGTGTGGTGGATGCTATCTGAAAATCTTGACCTCTGTGGTGGTGAGAAGGGTCTCCATCTGTGCAAGTGGATACTGCTGGTCATGTAGTCTCTCGACACTCCATATCTGCAACCTGAGGGCCTCGAGACATGATCTCCTTAGTTATCCCACAAAATGGGGATAACAAGGTAAAAAGTGTGTTTCTTTAGTATGCATTGATATGTATTTGTAGTTAGGTAATTTGACGGTCACGATGTGTTCCTGACATAGAGTGATCCGATGGTTCATATTCTCCTTGATCTTAAGGGCTACATTGATCCGTGGCTTAACACCCGATTGGTTCATGATCTCTATTTAAAGAGCATAGAGGGTCATTTGCCGATGCTCGATTGCGAGAAACTCTCTGGTAAATCTCTCTATAATCTTTTTTCTTTTGCATTAATAAATTGCTCCAAGTGGCCACGTTGGCTGGGGCTGTGGATGTTTCCTCGTAGGGGTTTTACCACGTGAAAACATTGGTGTGTTGATCTTTGATTTGGTTGTGTGAGTGGTTACTGAAGGTGTTCATCCTCTGTTGGAATACCTGTGTTGTTGAACAAAGTCTACAAACTTATGCCATATTTTCTTAATTCCCTTCCATATGGGGGGATAACTATCAAGCACATTAAATTGTATTAGGTCAAGATACTTTATTCTGCTTCTAGTGCTCACTCTTTCTGACCTGCAGCAACCTACTTTGCAACAACCTACTTCACAGGGCTTGCAGTTCAATAGGGAGGTGCCCCTTCCAAGCACCATGTCAAAACTCTGATCTTGATTAAGAAAAGGCTTCACTCACATCAATCATAAAGTAAATTGAGTTACATCTTTATAATAATGACCGTGTTTGTGGTTCACCTCAACCCAAGGATACGGAAGTCATATATTTTACACAAGTGCTTCAAGAAACCATTGTCAGATCAGCAGACCACTATAAACTTGGTTCTTCAGTAGACCACTATCATATTTGTTCTTCAACAGGGAGGACATTCTGAGTTTTTTTCTTCTTCCGACCACTGCAGCGGCCCAACATTTTCCATCCCTGTGCATGCACTCTCAAAGATGTTCCTTATGAGCTCCCAATATCCACACGGGTCAATCCAACAAACAGCTTACACAACTCTTGTAGACTATTATGTCCTTGGAAAAGGTGGACCATCAACAGAAATTGTGGACAATTTCCTTTCCAGGAGGAAATTATGAGACTTAGTGCCAGTTGACTCAGTCTGATATGTATCATATTTGTAATTTTATATTTTGTATCACACCTATCTCATTGTAAAATATTTCTAAGGTGACTTGATAAAAAATGATCACTCACCTTACTCATCAAATATTCCTATCCACCAATTTTGTACTCCTATATATACCTAATACAATTTAAAGTGTACAACAAGTACTGTTGCTGCAATCTCCTTTGTATTTGCATTCTTTTCTTCTTGTGTGTGAATATTTTTGCATCGCGGTCTAAGTGTGCTACTGTTTATATCAGAACTGAGAGAATTAGGTGGAAGGATGCTTTGGATTTAGATCTATCGGTTTTACAGAATAGGCACAGTTACATTGCTAGTACTTGGTACTTCCAATGCCAGATTCTGTTGTCATATAGGCATCTCAAAATTCAGTAGCTTTTGTGTAGTCCCCCATACAGAAGTTTGCCACTTGAGAGCTCCAATGAATTATTTTGAAGGCATTTTATCTAGCAGCTTATTAAATGCTTATTTTGTATACTGCAGCTTATAAATGCCTGTGTCCCTCACAAAGAGTGGGAGGGTGCAATTTGGGTTTTACAACAAATGAGGCACAGTGGAATACGGCCAACTACTGCAACTTATGGGCTTGTGATGGAGGTAACTTACAATAACTTAAGTTATGAATTTAGGTTCTTTGGGTACCAATACTATGTTCATTATGCAGTGCTAAATTTTTCCAAGTGTTTATCAGAGCAGATCATTTGCTTTTAATTGGGATGTTTTAGTGGCCTTGTACTAATGCTAATTCAGGTCTAGTTCTTGTTCATATTCTAGTCCATTGTGACTTGACAAATTTGAAGTTCTATTAGTTAGTATACTAAGTTGCTCAGTCATCCAAACACATAATAAAATTAACCCATAACCAGTTTCTCTTGGAAGTGAAATCAGTGATGTCTTAAATCAGATG
The DNA here is from genome assembly GCA_000966675.3 of Picea glauca. Taxonomy (NCBI): domain Eukaryota; kingdom Viridiplantae; phylum Streptophyta; class Pinopsida; order Pinales; family Pinaceae; genus Picea; species Picea glauca. Next base: position 883,293 of record JZKD02S0309371.1, read on the forward strand.
GTGACATGGTGTACTTAAGTTGATTCATGCGGATTAAAAATTCATATGGAGTTAAAACTCACCTACATATTGAAAATTGATACATAGCTATTATGCTCCTCAGTAATTGAACGTTGTGTTTTTGACTAGATTGGGTTGACTGCTGGTTGAATCTTTAAATATAATATTAATTTTCTTCTGCTTGCTAAAGTGTAATAGAGTTCTCTTGTTTTCCTCTGGTCCCTTTGCATGTGTAGATGAATGCCACGATTGCATTTTGTTTGAATCTAGTATCCGTTTAATCAGTCCCTTCCAGAACCAGGCTCGACATATGCCATCATATATCAGCATTACAAATACTATGATAGTGATATGTGTGTGATGCTCCAAATAGAATATAAACTGACATTACAGCATAATATCTCCAAGATAATAGACATATCTTTCAAATACTTGGAAGATAATGGCACTATTTAAAGAATAGTGCAAAATTTCATAAGCAATGAACAAAATACATTAGATAGTGGGAATCACTGCTTCTAAAGAGATGGGCGGCACACTGCTTGCCATAAAAATGTACATGGGGGCACCTTGTCACCCAAAATAACTATTCCACGCCTTAGACCTGAAAAACCCATGACGTACAATTGAATATATTGTTTTATGACATTGAATGATGGCTTACAATGAGCTACATATCATCTATTTATAGTAGACATGAGTCCCAACCCTAGAGACTGTGATTGACATACCTAAACATAGTAAAATAGTATTAGGGGTGTCTAACTTTTGATATTTTAATTCGAGGATATACAGATCTGATACCTTAGACCTAAAACCTCAATTGGAAAACGAAAAGCTCACAAAACACCAATCAAAACTTCTTCCTTATTGAAATCAAAAGCTGTAGAATGATAGATCAGGGAAAGGGACACAACATATTTGATTTTGGTATCAATTCGTCAAGTATTGAGTGGTAGATTTGAGAAATACACCTGAAATTGCAAAACAGAAAACAGATATGCAGCAAAAACGCTCATAAAATTTCAAATTAGCTTGAAAATAATGATTACAATGATCAATTACAAAAGATAGGTGCTCTAGGTAGGTGGGTGCTCTCTTTGATTGAGTTCTCTTCAGTTAACTCACCTTCTAACTCTTCCATTGCTTCTCACAAGCATGCATGTGGAGTATAGAGACAAACCAACAAATAACAAAGATGCTAAAATAAACTCTTTACTCTTCTAAACTGACAAACTAACTGTTATAGGAGGGGCGCCCCAGTTAGGAGATATATATACTAAAAACTCACCAACATGCATCAGCGGATTTGGAGTAGATCTGAGATTCTCTCTTTAGGTGGGGTGCACTATGCAAGAGGAGTGGGGTGCATTAGGAAAGATGAATCTATCTCTAGTTGAAGCACTCTCACTCTTATTAAATGCAAACACACAACAGCGACTCTAAGCACTAGTCCAATAGCAGTGTAAAAATAGAAAAACCCTAGATGTAGGGAATTCCTAAAAAATAAGAAATGATGCCAAATGAAAGGAAATGACAAGGGGAACATATTCAGAGCAATAACCTAACACTCCCTCTTTGTGAGGAATGTGTTCTCAATCACACCAAGTTCATCTCTTGACAACTCAAACCTCCCCTTGCTAGGGACTTTGTCAGAACAATGAACATTTAACACTGGTGAATTTGAAGGAGTGTAGTCAAGGATCAATGCCTTATTTTGTAACCTTTTCTCAGGAAATGATATTTGATCTCAATATGCTTGGTTATGTCATGGAAAACTGGATTCTCAGAGAGTTTAAAGCAACTCTGATTTCACAGTAAATGATACTGGCCTTTAACATCTCATCGGTCAACTGAACGACAAATTCATGAAGCCAAATTGCTTCTCAACTAGCAGATTAAGCTGCAATGTACGCTACTTTTGTCGAGCTAAGGGAAACTGCTACCCGTTTCTTGCTAAACCAAGAAATCATGCTTGTACCCAAAGCTGAAACAATAGTCAGAAGTACTCTCCATCTGCATGTGAAAAGCTGCCATTACTCTGTGTACATTAGCTTCTTATTTTCCTCTTTTTGTGGTTTCCAAACATCAGATGTCAGTTATGAGCCTTTGCTAGCTTTATGGGCATGGATCGCTAAAGGGCAAGTAGACTTGCTTATGTTTGGACTCTTTCTGCTTCAGGGCGACGGATGGTTAGTGACAACTCATTTAAACTTGGTCCAGATTCTTTACAAATGGTATTACCTGCATTCTTTTTTTAAGCAGACAATCCTTCACCTAATGGCTACACAGAAGTGTGAAGTAGGGATACCTGTTAGATTTCCTCGCTATTTTTCATAGCCTTAATGAGGTTGTGTGCATGTTTATAAAAACAGATCTTTTCTCTAGTCTTCATCTCTACAGGTCACATTTAATTTTTTTTAAAATTTATTTTCAAATCCTATTTTTACATTATCCCCAAATGCTGCTGATTTGACAAATGACATGTCCTTTTCCATGTCCAATCTGTATCCCATCTGTAAGTCTTTCTTCGCTACAAATCCATTGGATCCCTGCATCCAGACAGTTTCCTAATTATACCTGAAAGAATGAAATACACACTGGAAGGTTGTTGAGGAGACACAATTATGGGATTTGCATGTACCTTCCAGCAGTTGCAAAAGTTGGTGAGAAGTAATGGACAACATCTGGATCCACATCTTGCTAAGGGCTGAAAATGACTTCTGGAAAGAGCTTCAAACAGTCTAGAAGACATAACCTTCTTGCAAGGGTACCCGTTTTATGTCATTGTTTTTGAGTTTCTTTCTAAGTTTTGTTCTGCTGGTTATCGTAATATTTGGGACAAACTCTTTTATTGGTCTATGCTGAATCACATTATCTCAGACACAGGCTTATTTGTCCTAGACTCCTAGCCATCCTTGATTTTTCTTTTGCAGTAAATCTATATCTACAATGGGAAAATATAAAGTTTTATTTGCACTCCCTACGGACACCATACATACTAAAGTTGTGCCGAGTACTGTTTTTTTTGTTGGCAAATACGTCTTATATTTACAGAAAATTATTTACAAAAAACAGTACAAAAACTAGCTAGTTATTATCATGGGAATGGATTACTAACTAGCTATTATGCTGTTAAGGTAATGCTTACAGCCAGCAAGTATGATATGGTGCACAAGGTCTTTGAGAAAATGGAGAAATCTGGCATGATTCCAAATGGTTTAACTTATAAAGGTGATTATTTGTTATTTTTGTTTACTGGGCTGTTTTTCACTTGAACATTTCTTCATGTGCAGACTATCGTAGCTTTTCATGATATTGGTTGTTGCATGTTTGTTTGCAGCTCTTGTACAGGCTTTTTGGAAAGAAGGTAAGATAGATAAAGCTCTTGGCACAGTTGGAGAAATGGAAAGGCGAGGGATAGTTGGAACGGCAAGCCTGTACTACGAAATCGCATGTTGCCTTTGTAGTGTGGGGAGATGCCAAGAAGCACTGTTGCAGGTCTGAGTGCATCTGTTCTTCATCTTAACTCCTTTTCTTTTTCGAAGAGAAAAATCTTATATTTGATATTTCAAAAAAAGAAATCAGAATACACGTAGTCCAGCCTATTAAGGCTTCCAAAAGAGGTTGTTTCTGAGATTACCCAGAACAGTCCCGTCCTGTCATGATTACAGTCTTCCTTATTAAAAGACACAGATGAAATTATGGGTTCACAGAGCCTTCGATAAAATGATCAAAAATCTATCTTAGACCTATAACAAGTCAAAACCTTCTGTTAAACCTCTCATCCCACACCTGGGTCAGCAAAGGAGTCCATTGAAAATTAAAAACATTCTTCAAAGAGTCTGAAAACAGATTGTCCTTATGTTCCAGCTCTGCAAGCATTCCTTCCTCCAGGATTCTATTTTTAATGTGATATAAAGTGAGATTTTCAATTCTTCTTCTTCCATTTGCCTAGTGTATAATTAATCTAGAGTCCCCCAGTACTAGGGGCTTTCCAAGTCCTTTATCTACAGCTGCTAGTAATAGAATCCAGAGGGAAAAAATTTCTGCTCTGTTATTTGAGCCAGTACCAGCACCATATTTAAAATAGAATATATGACTTGAATTAAAATAAAGGAGAGCACCTGGACTGCACCGTCGAAGAATCCCCAAGCTATATCCTGATTAATAGCAGTCTCTTTTGGGATCCTAGCAGCTTTTTCAAGATGAGACTTCCAGCTTTGATAATAAGAAACCCTGATCATGTGTGCCACCTGCCCAGATGATAATTCCTTTCCTTCAAATATCATCTTGTTTCTAGACAGCCATAAGCCCCAGAACACAGAGCGAGGTGAAGCTCTATAACTGAGCAGAGACATGTCATTATAGCAACTCTGAAAACAGTCCAGCAGAGTGTCTTTATCCCACTTATTTACATTTAACCGATTTGTGCCTTGAATAACTTCTTTCCACACTAACTTTGGCAAAGGAGCATTGATCAACTGTTTCATTGTCTGATCTGCAGAATATACATCAGCTGGGACCTTGCCAACTACTCTTTTGACTGTTATCTGTTGAAATTGAAATGTGGAAGACATTACTTTAATTAGTATTGAGTCCTCTAGAATACTTCTAAGTAAGAATGGTGTTAATTTTTCTTAGGGTAAATGGTTGGAGGTGGAGATTGACTTACTAGTTATTTTGTGTTGAAAAAATTGCACATGCACACACACTCACACTCAAACACACAATATCAGGACAGTAAATGTCGACCATACGATGATATCAATATTTTTTTATTTTATGTAAGTACTCTAGAGTGGAAGGTATTCCTGATAATGGTCTGTTTCGTAGTAATGAACAAATTACTTGGCAAGTTGACATCTATTTCTTGTTAATTTCTTATAACTCAGCAAACAGAAATTACTGCCAATAAATTACAATATGCTGTTATAAGTTCAGAAATTATGCAAATAATTCACAGCTGATTTATTTAACTAAATTTGCACAGCAGAAGTAAATGGAAACCAAGCACATAAAAATAAGAGAACACCAGAAGTACCCTGGAAACCCCAGTGTGGGGAAAACCAGCAAAGAGGGGGCTTTATTGGGCTCTTGAGAGAATTATTACAGCAGCAATAGAAACATAATTTTCTTACAGAAGTATTCTTCCAGCAGGTTGCTCTTTTCCTCAGCAAATCGTCCCAGCCAATATCAGCTGTACAACACTCTTTTTCTGCCTGTACGGCTGAGTTCGTACGGATTCTGCATGACCCCTTTGTATGGCCTGGTACAGCCCAGAAATTCGCGGCCTGTACGGCCCTCCTCTGCTCAGCCCAGTATGCCCTCACTCAGCCTGCCCTTGCTGCTGTACGGCCTCTGTTTCGGCCCCTCTAGAAGCTGCTGTACAGCCTGCAGTACGGCCTCTTCCTCTCAGCCAAGTCACTCACTCCTCAGCTGAAAATTTTCCCTCACTCTCTTGCCCAAGCACTCCTCTTCTTTTTGCTCAAATGAGTGTGTATGTCCATCTCACCTCAGCCACCTTCTTATCCCTGTAATTCACTTTTTCAAGAGACTTCTAGAAGCCTCCAGAAATGCACTTTTGTGAATCAGAATTACTAATTTCTGAAAATTACTTTTTCAGAAATCTGAGCAAAAAGTCAATAAAGTGACTTTTACATTTTTACTAAGCTAAGACTTGGGATAAAATTAAAAATGCTGACTGGGTAATTTAATTGTGTCCATTAGCTAGCCTTGGACACTTAGGCTTAGCTGAGACACCTTCTGAGCTACCAAATTAACATTTGTTTGTTATTTTTTCACATGGTTTGAGTTGAACAGTCTAGTGTATTATAGTGAAGTTTCTGGATTCATATCCAGAAACTTCACTATAATTATGACCAAGGAAATCTTCATACTTAAAGTATAGTGTGTGCATTGTCATGGTACTGCAACAGAGCAGAAAAGGGCAGACTTAGAGGGATGGACTAACTGATGTTTATATGCCTCCCAAGAAATAGGAGAAATAGGCCTCATCTGTGGATAAACACTTGTAGAATCATGTTATCAGAACTGGTCGAACTGGACCAGTACTGGTCGGGACTCGGTTTAGACCAGTTTGGGGGTTTTCCGGTCAGGACTGATTGTTCAATTCCATTTGACTGTTTCTGTCTCGAAGTGGTCAAAACTGGTCGGTTTGATCGGTTCTGGCCAGTTCTATACCAACACGGCCCCACCCATGAAAAATGAAAAGAAATAACAAAAAACAAAAAACAAAAACCCTAAATCTATATTTCATCTTTTTAATGATGTCCCCAGTTTCATATGCCTCACCCCCTTCTCATTCTTCATTTGTGAGCTTGTGAAGACTTTGATGTTTGCAGCAACGAGTGTTGATTTGGCACTATTCTTGGGCTGATTCAAAGTGCTTTCTGAGCAAACCCATGCAGAGAATGTAGAGGATCTAGATTCAGATGCTTTGATGGTAGAGTGTAATATGAACAACATAAATCCATCTGAACTCCAGATCTATTAACCATTGAGTGGAACTAAAAAGAAATCTAGATACAAATTTCTTGGTGCTTAAAAGATCTAGAGTCAAGATGGATCTACACTGGTTTATCTTAATTAATGCTTGGTATACCGTATTTTTAATTTTTTACATTACAGATTTTGTTTTATTTTTTCTATTTTGATTTATAAGCATTGCACATAGATGTTACTGTTTACACATCTCTATTGGGATGTAGAATGCACTTTTCTTTTCACGATGCAATTATTTTTGGACTGTAAAGGCCATTTAGAGCCTCAATGTTTATGTATTTGGGTTGAGATATGCATTGCACTGAGTGCCATTTAAATATATTCACCCTTACATGTTATATACATGAGAAAATTTTGCATATTTTGTGCCTAATGGTTTGGATAATAAACCAAACCATTAGGCACAAAATATGCAAAATTTTCTCATGTATATAACATGTCAAGATGAATAGATTTACACATCTCTATTGGGATGTAGAATGCACTTCGTTTCTCATGATGCAATTATTTTTGGACCCTAAAGGCCAATTAAAGCCTCAATGTTTATATATTTGGGTTGAGAACTTGAGATATTCATTGCATTGAGTGCCATTTAGCTATATTCACCCTTACATGTTATATACATGAGAGAATTTTGCATATTTTGTGCCTAGTGGTTTGTATATATATATCCAAACCATTAAGCACAAAATATGCAAAATTCTCTCATGTATATAACGTGTAAGGGTGAATATAGCTAAATGGCACTCAGTGCAATGTATATCTCAACCCAAATACGTTAAGGAAAATCTGGATTCCAAACCATTAGGCACAAAATAGCAAATTTTTCTCATGTATATAACATGTATAAATATTTCTATGAATGCAGATATACATTTTCCCCAAGGAAAACCTTGCAAGGAAATCCAAGAGATGCTTCCCCACATTCATGGATGGCGTCCTAGTAAACCCGTTGGTGTAGACTAGTGTGCCTAACCCAGGAGGGGTTCGAATCAGGCACTTGCTAACATGGAACTAGCAAAATGCACAACAACATTGGTGACCGTTGGTTGAGCTAACCCCTTGTGCTTGAATATGTATGTATGTATGTTTTGGTTGACCTTTCTTTTCTAGTTCTAGCCTGACTCATGATTTTGGGATCGACCAGTTCAATTTCAGTTTTGGTTTTGATAACATTGTTGTAGCTATGTGGCCAAAATAACAATACGACCCATGATATGTATGCGTGTGTGTGGATATATATATATATATATATATATATATATATATATATGCATGTTACCCAAATCGAGAAACTTGAAATGAAATGCGAAACATGTACCATTTTGGAAACGAAAAATTCTCAAGTTTTGCACAAACAACTTTTTTAGGGGTTGTTACTGCCCAAACTAGCAGCCTTTGTGAGGGTGCTATTGGGAATGAACACAACACAAGAAATGCACCACTATCACCTTAGCACAATCTCCCCTTCACTTTAGGTCAGCTCCTTGAAGCCACAGGGGGTATCCCAATCCTTAGAAATAACTTGTATAGTACAAGTCATTTCTAACTACACACCTCAATATTTGTTAGATAGACCATTGCCTTGGTAGCGAAATGCCTTAACGATATTCAACCAAAAGTTAGGGCAATGACTATTAGAATCAGTGTTGAAA
>JZKD02S0309371.1:969342-984008 GCA_000966675.3 Picea glauca
CATACTTCTTGTCCCAAGAAGTAGTGCATCATACTCAGATCCTTCATCTCAAAATCAGAAGTCAAAGCTTACTTGTATCCAACAACAAGGCTTTCTGAATAAGTCATCAAAATCAGGCTCTCGTCACCAACACTATAATAATATAGGTTTGGATCAACAACACTCTTGCTGAAACCCAAACTCATTAAAAATCTATCCATCTGATATAGTTTCCAACTCATGGATGGTAGTACGGATGGAAGTGTATCAAGCTTACTGGATCAAGTGTCTCATCATAGACAACTCCCTCTGTTTGTGAAAATCCTCTGGCTTATAGATCTTTCTTTGTATTTCTCGACACTTCCATCAGTTGCATGCTTGATCTTATAGATTCACTTAGAAGTCACCACAGACTTCCCTTCTGGTCTCTGAACAATATCTTATACATCATTCTTTAAGATATATTTGTATTCTTCTGTTATGGCATCTTGTCATACATGTTCTCTTGTTGCTTCTCCAAGACAGGGAGGCTCAGAGTCAATGAAGTGGCTCATGACTGAAGGATAGCTCGAAAATCTCTTTTATTTTCTCGGGATGTTCCTCGATAGGCTTGTATGTTTCTCTGTCTCCTGCAGAGTGAGATTAGGTAGGCCTTTTATACCCTACTACAATATCTCTGGACATATCAATTGGAGCAACTGGATTAGTTGGAATAATGTATGTCTCCCTCTGAACTGCTGAAGGGGGAGAAGGTATTGTCTCACTGTCAATCTCCATCTGAGATTCTCTAGATTTTTGAAAGGTTATTTCTTCTTCAAGGACAACATCTTTGTTTGTCTCAATTTGTCTCTAACCAGGGATGTCGATCTGGATTGTCTTCGGAGATTCATTGTTATCCCATAAATGTATCCTTTCTCCCCGAAGGGTCTACCTTGGACTTCTTCTCTTTGGGTACATGAAAATACACTAGGCACCTAAATATCCTGAAGTGTTCAATCTCAGGATTTACTCTGGTGAAGGCTTCTTCGGGAGTTATGTTTTTCAAAGTCTGGTGAAGACTCTTGTTCTGAACATATACTGTGTCATCCATGCTTCTGCCCATAAAATCATAGAAGGATTTTGATCATGCATTATTGCATCGGTTGCCTCAATGATGGTTCTATTCTTCCTCTTTCTCAAATAGTTTTGACTCCCTCTGAGTCAAGTGACTCCCTCTGAAGGATAAACATCTTCCTTTGTTGTTAACCTATCTGGAACAAGAAAACAAAAAAGAACCAACACAAAATATCTCCTAAAGGAGAATAATGAGTACATCTCTAGAATCAAAACAATTTAAGGATTGTTGTCACATCTACAACACCTACTTTTAATGTAGCAAACTTTAGAAATATAGGTTAGAGGAATGACAATTAAAACAATCAAACCTGGAGTCTTCACTTCCAGTGTGTTGTTCCTCTGAATGTACTGAGATCTCTCTGGATCCATGACCTTAGCAAAAGGTTCCTTCATCCTGCAATTTCCCTCATGACAATGATACAAATAATATATATACAAGTGCATACCTGAGGGTGGTGATATGATTTATCTAATGGCACCTGGCTGATATTTGTCCTCATCTTCATGAAGAGGGTAGTCATAGTGTCACCTTTTTGTATCACCCACAATAATCCTTTCTCTGAAGTCTTGTCTTCTAGGAACTTGAAGTTGCTTGATTCATCAAGCTTATCTTCCATCATAGTTTTGTTCATCATAATTTTAGATTCTTCATAAACCCTTGTCAACTGGGCTAGAAAGCCTAACGGTTAGGCTAGGCTAGCACTTTTAGGTTTTTTTGGACTTATGACTACCAACAATAAGCCTTTGAAAGATAGGAGAACACTGGTGAGCTGAAGAACTCCTTCAATGAGTTGTAGAAACCCTAATTCTGAAATTTCTGTAGAAATTAGCGAAGCCCTAGGGCCAAAATTTCAAAATGCTTGGAATTTCACTCTGAGAGTCTATGGAGGTGCGTTGGAGGAGGTCGTACTCTCCTATGTCAAAATTAGCTCCAACGTTCAAGTATTAAGGGCTGAAACACCTCAAAAAGGAGGGTCATACGGACTTCCTGAAAACCCTAGGAGGGTTGTACGATTTTGCAGAATAGAGAGGAGACTGGTAGATGCTTATGTAATGGGTTCTTCAAGACCTATGCTTTGATACCATGTTGATTTTTCAATAAGCAAGGCTTAAGCATGAAGTTCATTCCATTTTAGCATTTTACTTAAACCATAAACAATGTTGTTGCAGCAACCAAGATCACAAGAAGAAACACCATGCACAAGTACACAAGAAGTATCCTGGGAAACCCTTCTCAACAAGGGAAGAAAACCCAACCAATCCTTTGTTATATTCTTCAAGAGAAAGACCTCCACCACCAAGAAAACCTAGCACACAAAAGGGTGCTCACAAACCCTAGAAGACTAGCGCCCAAGAGAGGTGTGCACTTTTCCCAAGAAGATGTACTTGCTTAAATTTCCAAACTCACACACAAGATATGATTCCTCAATGGGGAATTTACCTTTACTTATATTAGACTTGGCCTGTCAACAAAAGTGTCTATTGGCACAACAGGGCCGACCTCTCTAACTCACAATATAATTAATAATAACTAGAATAATTATATTTTACATTAATTATCAATTACATTAAGGTGGGGCCGACCTGTACCCTTTACATTACAATTAGGGTTACAAGTAGGCCTGACTCTTGAACAATATAGCAAGGTATCTCTTACACCCACTAGTGCTCAACCACTAGGGGCACATCCATAGGAATGTTCATATCTCTATCTCACTGCGTCTCACAGGAGAACCACACTCACTAGTGCTCAGCCACTAGGATCACGTTCACTTGTGTTCATCCACAGGCACGTCCACTCAACAGATCTTATTTTCCGCTGCATTACACAGGAGATTCATCTAGAGTTCAGCATCTCAACTCTCTGCTCAGAGGAGGCTAATACATTGTCTTCAGCTATGTCTCACAACGATGCACCCAACTCATGGGAATTCACACGTTCACCTTGTGCTCAGCCACACGCACGTCCAACTCAATAGATCTCCTTTCTCACTGCGTTACATAGGAGAATCATATGGATTTCTTCTCAACTCTCTATAAGGAGGATGCCATCACTATGTTTCATCTCTATCTCAGATAGGAACCACACCCCTAACTCTTGGGCTCTCTCTCAGGTCGACTCAATCAGTCTGTGTCCTGGAGGATGTCTCACGCAGATGTAATCATCAACATATCCTAGGACTCTAAGTTAGTTGTAGGTGATGTGATGAATATGGTAATCAGAAAGGGTGTTTTCATGAATTGACCCTCATAGCCATATAGGATGAGTGAATAAGAGGTCTTCCCCTTAGCTTTCAAGATCTAGGAGTTTTCATTATTAGTTTCCATGTGAACCTGTAGGGGAGCGCTTAACATCGAGTTACCATTCCTTGAGCCTCTTTTTTTCTATATTCCCTTTTCCTTTTTTACATTTGCTTAGTCCCTTCTTTTCCTTTCTTTATTTATTTATTTGAGAATGGAACTTAGGGAATAAGGATCTTTTGCAAGGTGGCATGGCACATGCATATAATAATATGACTTTAGCTACTTCTTCCTTGAGCATTTTTATCTCTTTGATTTGATTTAGGCATTTTCATACATGGGACTTTTCTTTGTATTTTAGACCTTACCACATGACATGCGATAAGTCAATCATGAAAAGGGAAAATGAAGAAAATGCATGAAAATGGTGATGAAATCACAGTGTGTAAAAAATGGCTAGGGAAAATGAAGGGAATGATATGAAACACCTACCTAGGTCACTAGTGATACAACTCAACTCATAGGGTGACACACTTATCTAGAAGTAAATTATGAACACACCATGGAACAACCTAGTAAGAGACAACAATTTAGAGTGTTATGATCCATTATAAAATACACAAATGATCACCATGGGTCATGACCCTCATTCGAGAAGCAACATCATCATGTGTGAGAGGAAGAGCATAAGGTACAACACTATTTGGTACAATCTCCATCAAACACCTAACATCACGGGAGTCAATTGAGCAAATGCAGAAATGTCTCTAACAATCATGCATGGATAATCCATAGATCTCATCTAAGCAATTGTTGGTTGCGATCAAAATCATTAGTGCATCGATCCTCTAGTCACCCCTACAATTCATGGGGTAACATCCTGGTCCAACATGGGGACATGCGCTTAAGATAGAGTGCATGAGAACCTCAAAAATCTCTTATACTTCAAGTCTTGTATTGTGAGGGAACACACACAATAGATACTCCAAATCAATCACCAAAACCTGCTAATACTCAACATTAAAGAGATTAGAGCCACAAGATAGGGCGAAATTATCTTGGTTTTGAAATCAAATTCTATCTCTCTTTTTAGACAAGACAAATTGTAAAATGTAACTACCTAATGATGCATGATGTCAAGAAAAATCCAAAATAATAAAGAAAAATCAAAATGGGTGAAGAATAACTAGTTATCTATCCTACTACTTGTAACTAGCTTATTTGTCCTACTCTACCACTACTTTAAACACTAAATATGACATTCCCAAAATAGAGCTTGAGAAGTTTCCCATTAATCAGCAAAGGCAAGTTCTCCCCATTTAGGCTAGTAAAGAAAGAGTTTGTTCCAACCAACTTTTTGATTTATATAAGGACCAAGCCAAAGGATATCAAATTTCTTGTGCATACCAGGCTTCTTCTTTCTTTTATCCCCCTCCTCGTCCAACCTGTGTCCTCGATCAATCCCCTACGACCTCAACAATCCCACGTTTGTGTCCTTGATCAATCACCCACGCCCTCAACCAGCCACCACAAACCCTACTGCTACAAACCCACGACCAGTTGTTGCATGCCCTCAAATCGCTCACGCCCTCAACCAGCTACCACAGGGATAATTCTACAACAACACAAGGGTTGGGAATCTTTGCATGGGGTCAAGCATAGTCCAACGCCTCCCTAGCAGTGGACTTAAGGCTTTGAATCGTGTTGTACGATTTATTAGGTCTCTTTCCCTCGAGATGTCGCAGACCTATTGCCCTCAACCAGCCACCGCAAACCCTCGTGTCACCTACACCCTCGACTAGTCACCGTAGACTTGTTTCCCTCGACTAGTCACCATCGATCAGTCGCCATTGACTATTCGTCATCAGAATCGTGGAAAAGGAGTTGGCACCCCATGTTCAAAACGTCTCTCCAACAACGGACTCCTACCCCGTGCCTCCATTCCCTCCTTCCCTCCCTTTCTCCCCCTCTACACGTTCATCCCCTCCTCTTTCCTCCTCTGCACAATCGCATTACTTCTCCCCCCATACTCACTTGCGACCTTCCTTAACCCTCTATGCATAACCTATCTCCTATTGATTCCCACTCCCCCATTACTTTTAGAACCCCCTCCTTGCTCCCCATTCCAGATATTGCTCACATAGAAACAGATCCAATGGACGGTCTTTCTTCAAATTCAACAAGTATCTCTTTCAAATTAATAGAGCAAGCCAGACAGAAACAACCAGCAACAACATAGTTGATAGAAGGAAACAATCTTAATTTTGAGAGCATGCTCATCCTCTCAACGGACCCAGTTTTATTAGCTACCCAAATTCGTAATCTTGCCTCATTGTTGGAACAGGTTCTATAGGAAATGCTCACCCTCTCAAGCAAAGTTTTGGAAGTGGAGTCAGAGAACTGATCGCTCAAGAAACTACTAAATGAAAAAAAAAAGTGCAAGAAGATCTTCACCCCTTGTATGACGCCTTGCATGCAAAAAATTTTGACCTCAAGAACAAATAGGAAGAGATCAGAACCCAACAAGCCACCTTTGAACAAGAAATTGAGAAACACATTAACTCATGGGCATAGGTGGTTTGAGGGAAGGATAGAGTTCGCCCCCACCCCCCCTTGCAACAGTTGAAGAAGTTGTACAAGCTAAGCTCATTGAGGAGTGAACCAGGGTGGCAAGGGAGATGAATCTTAAAGTGAGGAGTCTCCCTTTACCTCATCCATATGTAGACCCCACAGTGATTGGGGCCATGATTATTTGGGATACCTTGGACCTCCCTGATGTGACCCTTAATAGAGCTTGGCTTGGCTCTGATTCCATTATTTTCCTTCGGTTCAAGACTGTGATTGATCGGCTTTGGGCCCTTAGTGCTAGGCGAAAGTTGTTCTCTCTTCCCACCAAGATCTTCCTAGATGAAGATCTCATTGGATCCTAGGTTGTGAGGCTCAAACGTTCTAGGGAGCTAGTTATGGAAAAGCGACAAGTAGGGAAATGAGCATTCATTAGGAACCTTAGAGACGTCATTCAGGATTCCTTCCCACCCGGTTGGAAACCTCAATCTAGAGATTTCAAATGACAGACCCAATGTGAGAGGTGATAGAGTGTGGGCATATCTATTAGTTGTTGGAATGGAAATGGATCTTTTTGGTCATCACTGAGCTTGATGTATGATTCTCTTATTTCATTGGACATCCTCTTTGCTACCAAGACCCATGTGATCCCTATCTGGCCTCTCTCGACATTATATCTTATCATTGGTTTTCAACTTGGAGACGTGAGACGGGGTGCTCTCATGGTGTTAGAGGTTCAAGTGAAGTAGTTTGTTTCCCTGGGGACTCCCTTTAGAGCAAAGTTTCTATGATAGCCTCAGATGAGCTTGTTAGATTTATGTGGATTCGGGTTAAAGGCGGAGCCCCTCTCTCTAGAGACATCTACGTTGTTGTTTTTCATTCCCCCCAACCTCGTCATTGTTTGTTGTTCATAATTATTCTGAAGGGGACCACTACACAAACTTATATACCAACATTATTAGTATTCGACAATTGGGGAGGTCATCCTCATGGGTGACTTCAATGCTCGCACAAGAGCTCTCCACATCCCTCTCCACGATCGGTTTGAAGATGCTTTTTGTATTCAAGAGGTAGATCCAGAGGTAGTGGGACTTCACAAATTGTCAAATGATGCTTTAGGGCCCATCACAACATATGGCAGGCACCTTCTATAGCTAAGGGATTCTCACAATTTGTTGATATTGAACAACCTCCCTTGTTTCTCGGACTCTAGTCGCTTCACATGCTTCCCATATAATGGGGGAGCTAGTGTAGTTCATGACCAGCGTGGACCTACTTCCTTAGGTGCAACACTTCTCTGTAACCCCCATCCCCTTAGCCTATCATGCCCTCCTTTCCTTATCCCTCCAAGATGACCCTCCTCTCTTGACTCCACCACATTTGGGCCAACCCCGAACCACTATCCTCTTCGACGAAGGACACCCGGACCTCTTTTCATCCCAACTCCACCAGATGCTCCCTCTTGTACCCTTGTTCTCATCTCTCAACTTTGCATCCGCTAAATATGATTGTCTTTCATTTTCCATTTAGGAAGCAACCCTCAAATCCTACCCCCATGTAACCTGGTGCACCTCTCATTCTTCAAACATTGGCTTATACCCCATGAACCGATGGTATGATGCAGACTACAAAGCTCTCCACTTCCATCTTAGGCATGTCTTTTCCTATGATTTTCATTCTTACCCTAGCCTTAAAGCTTCTTACCTGTGCCTCATCCCCCACAAGAAACATCTCTTTATCTCATTGAGGAGACATGAATTGTGTGCTTCCCTTCTCCATTCCCCCAAAATCTTTTGGTGCACCATCTCCCTCACCACTCCTCCCTCTTGTTGGATCTCTATTCAAATTCCATGTTCTCCCATACCTCCACTCTGTATGATGTCCCTAGGCAAGCCCTAATTCAGGTTACCTCTCCCCTCCCTTCTTGTTATTTATTCTTGTAGTGAGATATTTGGGAGATTATTTGGGTGATGAGAATGAACAAAGCGGCAAATGAAGAAGGGTTCCAAGCAGAGTTCTTCAAGCACACTCTTCATTCCCTGGATTACAACTTGGCCAACTTGTTGAACCATGTCATTTGTATGGGTTTTCCACAGGCCTAGTTGCACCACACTATTTACTTGATAAATAAATCGGGCCCCAATGTAGATCCAAACAACTACAAAACGATCATGGTTGGCCACATCTTCTCCAAGCTCTATGTTATTGTCCTTCATAAGAAATTGTTTGGGGAGTTTGAGAGGAGACTCTTTAGAGTTAGGGGAAAAGCAGGGTTCCATTCTACACATTACACTATTGATCACATCCTTACACTCTGAGCCATCATTGAGGAGGCGTGACATCGCTCTTCGAAATTTTATTGCTACTTTGTAGACTTTTAGAAAGCATTTGACTCTGTTTCCTGTGAGGCCCTATTTTAGAGGCTTAGAGGCCTTAGTATTTCGGAGAAAATCTTGACTGCCATTAGGTGCTTGTATGATTCAGTTCTTGGTCATCTTCATACTGCACATGGGGTGTCTGACTTTATTAGGAGTACCATTGGGATCAAATAGGGGTGCCCCCTATCCCCCACCCTTTTTGGTATCTAGATAAGTGAGCTTGAGTCCTATCTGCATGATCATATCTAGGATGACGATGGGTGCCACCTCCACCGGGTCTTGATATATATCTTGCTCTTTGTTGACAATGTGATCCTCTTGGCCTCATCTCTAGAGGGGCTACAGATACAACCAAATGCTTTGGCACTTTTCTGCGATCTTCGACAGTTGACAGTCAACCTGGGTAAAACCAAGGTGATGATCTTCAATGGATCAAAGAAGATTCTATTAGATCACCATTTACTATTCATAGAGGAGATTCATATCACCAGTTCTTATACGTATTTGGGGGTACAATTCTCAGGGCCTCACTTTAGTCTTCAACATGGTCTTTAGCTTCATGTGAGCAAAGGGTATGGATCCTTAGCCGCTCTTGAGAGATAGTGTTTTCAACATTGTATTCAGGACATCCCATCCAAGATGTATCTTATGGATTCCCTTGTTAGGCTCACAATTCTTTATGGCTTAGAGGTTTTGGGACTTTGTTTACTAGAGGTCGATTGGGCTTTAGTGGTGCAGATCCTTCTCCTTCAATGCATCATCATATGTAAGAAGACAATGCCCCAACACATCATTCTTGTAGAGTTTGGTGCTCAACCCTTTCAGCTTGAGACTATTTTCCGCCTTATTTCACTTTTGCACCACATTCGGAGTTTCGTTGACTCATCAAAGGGTCGAAATAGGTATATGTACTTATCATATTGCTCATCGGAGTCCATTTCCTGATCTAGACCTCATGTCATACTAGGTGTTGGTTTGCAGGGGTCTCAAACCTTTTGGAATCCGTTGGTATTTCTATGGATTGACTTACACCATTTAGATACTCCCTGGATGTGCTTGGCCATCTCTTACCTACTAGGCAAGAGTTGAACAAGATCATTTAGGATGAAATTTACAAGTAGTTTGTGCAGCTCACTTGGACAAACCCCCGGGGCGGGTTATGTCTGAAAATGGATTTCTATGTTGAGCACTTCATACAGGTGAGGGACAGACTCATTATCTAACCCCCATACACATTGTCATTGGGCACACTCTCTTTGTATCCCTCTAGGCTATTTTCAGGTGGGGTCACATGGACTTCGAATTGAGATGGATCACTAGATTGTATGGGAATAGAGGATTTTTCATCTATGCCATCTTTGTGAGGTTGAGACAGAGGAGCACTTCATATTATGATGCCCCATTTACTATGAGATCCATGGGAGGTTTCATTGTTTATTCAGGGGAACCTATATCCTATCTAGTTTCTTCAAATACCAAGATCAGAGATGTCTATCTCTTTACATGTAGGAATCCACCAGGCTTCGTGGCCGCATTCTCTAGCCTCCTCCTAGACTAGATTCTGCTCAATAGATTACTTCCCTCTTTATGATGCTCCCGTCAACTAGTGGCACCAAGAGACAGACTGGTAGCAGTGTTGCCTCTGACTCCATGTCAGTGTGGGCTTGAGGGACCATCCCCCTTCCTCGAAGACCTGAAATACATTTTCAGAACAAATCCCTTACCATCAGGTAGACAAGAGCACCTAGACATCAACGATGAGTTACCTCTCTCGGACAACAACGTAGTGGGTGGTCTAGATCTTCCCCTAGCTCTTCCTCGGGACACCATTTTGTCCTGAGTTTTCTTCATCCGACCCTAAATGTTAGGAGAGATATATCTAGTGGATTGTGATCTAGTTCATGGATCCTTTCCCTCTATATATCTCCCTCCTGTTGCATCCAACCGCACTCATAATCAAGGATTTTCCATGTTTTAGCATAAATCTCATGCTTTACTTTCTTGCTCTTTATATACGAGACATTTTTTTACTCCTACTTTGTATCGACATCATTGTACTCAACAGTCCCATTGACCAATATTGTGGTCATCTATTGGACATTGATATAACTATCTTATCTTATTCCACATGAGTACAAGATCTCCTTTTGCAAAAGTTCTCTAATGAGCCTTTCAATCAAATGTTCCTTTGGTTCTTTCCTGATTTTTTATCATATGATCAAATGTTATTCGCATAGATTCTTCCAATTCTACCAGTTGATTGGTTCTTACTTGAGTAGCCTCTTGATTCGTTTGTAAATTGTTGCAACAGGTGATAAACAAGAATTTTTAGGTTGATAGGCAATTTAACTTTTGTTCCATATACTAGTTCAAAAGGGTTTTTACCTGTGGCTCTCTCAGTTGTAATTATGTCTACCCACAATGCATATTTGATTTTACCATCCCATTGCTTTTTTATGTCACCCATTGTTTTCTTAATAATGCTTATGACATTCTTGTTACTTGATTCAACCAATCCATTTCCTTGTACGTAATAATTAGAAGAATGAGATAGAACAATACCATAGTTGAAGGAAAAGTTAGATAAAGCTAATGAATTGAAAGCTTTTGCATTGTCCGCAGTGATTTTAGTTGGGGCGCCAAATATTGTGATTATCGTGTCTTCAAGGAAATTCATAACAACTTTTTTAATTGTCATCTTTGTAGGTACGGCCTCTACTCACTTGGTGAAGTAATCCGTCACAATTAGAATCCATTTGTATCCATTACTAGAGTTGTTTATAAATTCACCGATAAAATCCAAATCTCATAGTTGAAAAGGAGTTTTTACTATAACATGTTTCAAAGATAAAGCAGAGAAATGTTGTTTCCTTGCAAATAATTGGCATGGTTGACAAGACCTAACGAAATGATGAACATTTGTGAATAATGTAGGCCAATAGTGCCCTGCTCTCAAGATTTTATGTGGAAATGCAACCTGCATAATGGCCCCCTCAGTATCCCAAATGGAATTCTTCACTAGTTTATTGGCTTCATTTTTATTAACACATGTAAGAGTAATTCCATCTAGGTTTTTCCAAGCAAGACCGCCCTTCTTCAAACCGTATCTTGCGTCTTCCAATTGTAGTGTCCGTTTATAACCAACCAAGTGGTCAAGACATGAAAGATTATTCAAATAATAAATAATGTTTGAATACCACTCAAGACTCTCCAATTAATCTAGGACAACATTCACTTGGTCAACACTATGCAATCCTAAATCCTTCGTGTTTCCTTCTACTAACATTTTAGCTAAGCCCTGCGCCTTTATGGTCTGTCAATTTAATGTCTAGGTCATACTCTTGAATATTTGACACCCTTTTCCCTCTAACTCCTAGACAATCTTGTTGTGCTAAGACATCTAATACAGTTGGGTAAGGCACATAGGCTATAATTTTGCAATCCCCAACATAACTTCTGAAATGTTTCAATGATGAAACAAGGGAATAAGCTTGTTTTTCAGTAGTGTTGTACTTTAGTTCCTCATCCCTAAGATTTTTACTCATAAAAGCAATGTGTTGTTCCATATTATCTTTGTTCTTTTGCAAGAGTACACCATCAATTGCATCTTCTGAAGCGAAGGAAAATATGATGAAATCCTTGGAATAATTTGGGCTAACAAGACCAGGTGTTGACTGATATCTTTTTTAATCCTCTAAAATGTCTTTCGATTATCATCATTCAGTTTGAACAAGCAATCTTTCTTCAACAAGTCAATCATTGGTTTAACAATCTCAACAAAATTTGGGATGAACCTCCTAAGAAACTTAAGTTTGCCAAAGAATGATTGTAAGGACTTTCTAACATCCAGGAAATGAACCTTCTTTATGGAATACACTCTAGCTAGGTCAATACAAATACCATCTTTAGAAACAATATAGCCCAACAATTTTCCTTGGTCTACAACAAATATTGACTTTTTTGGGTTCATTGATATTCCATATTTTCTACATCTTTCAAATACCTTTCTTAGATTATGAACATAAGCATTTATTTCCTTTGAGACTACAATTAAGTCATCTTGATAAATTTCAATGATTTTTTCAATTAAATCTTGAAAGGCAAAATCTGTAGCCCTTTAAAAACTTGATCCGACATTTAAAACACTGAAGGACATTCACAAGTACTTAAAGGTTCCCCATGGAATGGTAAATGTTGTCTTAAGTTGGTCTTCCTCTTTTACCAACATTAGGTTGTAACCTTAAAAACCATCAAACATAGAAAGTATTATAACCCTAGTAACTCTCTGCAATAGGTTTTCCATGTTAGGCAAACGGTAAATATATTTCAGGTTCCTAATGTCAACACACAAATGTATCTCACCATTCTTTTTTCAAACTATAACTAAGTTTTCCACCCAAGATGAATGCCTAGTGGGAGCTATGATTTTCATGTTTAGCATATTTTGCAATTCCTTTTGGATTAGAGGGGCTAACTTTGTATTGATGTTTCATTGATTTTGCCTAAAAGGTTCTAGCCCTTCTTTCAATGGAGTGGTATGTTGAATTGTGTCTCTCTTATAAGTCTTTAAATCATCATATGACCATGCAAAGACATCATTGTACTCTCGTATAAGATTTTCAATGTCCCTCCTTTCATCTAGAGTAGTGTTCTTTCCTATTTTGACCATCCTAGGGATTGATGTTGATCCATTATTAATCTCAAAGGTTTCCTCAGATTGATCAATATTTTGCTTTCCCTTATACATTTCATGTTTGTCGAATTCTCCTTAGGGGAACTACTTCTATGGGACCTTATTGTTTGGAAAACCTTCTATCTTTGCATCTTCCTTCTTAGTTTCATCTTGCCAATTTACTTGGTTTTCTTAGAACTCTTGCAAATTTTTCATAAAACATACAATTTGGGCATCATTATGAAATACTTGCTAATGCTCCAAATTGTCTGGCATGGTTGGTCTAAAAATTATTTCCATTTTACACTCCCCTTAGATCAACTCCTCACAAGGTTGTAAGGTAGTTGTTGCTACTACCAGTGCATCAACAACAACATTTCTCTCCCTGGGAATTGCAATGATTCTGAGAGCATCAAATAGTTCCATCGTATCCTATACTACATTTCTGTATTTTTTTAACCTTTCATTCTTATCAGCATATGCTCATTTTATTTGTATTACAGTGATATCAAAGTCCTCGATTACTTTTAAGCATTTTATTCCCATATCCCAAGTCAATTCCAATCCTAGAGTTAACGCTTTGTATTCAACAATGTGATTAGTGCAATCAAACTCAAGCCTATATGAAAAAGTCTTGATGGGGCCTCTAGGATAAGTAAAAATAATTTTGTCTCTGACTCATGTTCTAGATTGGGCACCATCAAAATTCATATACCAGACTCCCCTAAATTCATTATCTTGAATTTCTTCCTTTTTTGGCTCTATTGAGTTTGTAAAGACACATAAGTTGCCAAATTCCTCGTCTACACACATTAGTTCTATTATCGCACAATCTGTACTTTCCCAAATCCCAAGGCAAGTGAGGGATATTGGTGTAACAATGGGATATCCTATCATTATCACCTCAATAGGAAATCCCCTTCTTTTATGAGTGAGAGAGATTGTACCCCAAGGGAGGCCTCCCCGATGGCCTAAAGCTCTAGTAGTTTGACGATAAGGATGAAGAATTACCCCCCTCTCACTAGTCACCAAAGTCAAAGGTATCTACGTCTGAAGAATTGAGGCAATAAAGAATGTCGATGTTCCTACCCGGAACAATAACAATATAGCATGCATATAACAATTTCCAAGTACCTAAATGATAGTAAAAGCCTCAAAAGAGGTTAAACAATCAAAAAATATAGTGGTTGAAGCAAATTTGCAGCATTTTATTAGTTTATAACAACAATAAATGTTTTGTAACAGCCACAAGAATTAGTGCTCAGAATTGCAAGAGAATACCATGGAAACTTAGCATTTATCAATAAGATTATTTAACAATTATCACAAGCGATTTATGAGTTAGTTAGATGTGAGTTTTGTAGGTGTATGCAGAAAATTAGTATGGATTAGTATGGATGTAGCAATGATTTACAACAACAACAACACAATTAGTTAGTTTAGCTAAGCTAGGTTAGTATTAGTTAGTGGAAGCTTCAAAGAAGAGAGTATGAGAGTTGTTCGGTCACAATCCTTCACAAGAGCAAGTAGACATGTGTCTTTTGGGCTATGGAGTCTTTGATAGCAACAAATAACTTGGAGAATTTAATGATTGTGCTTGTCCAAAGATAAATGAGGTGAAACTTTGAAGAATAGCACCTTCAGTCTGTTAAATTTAGAGCTGCTATTAAGTTCTTTTCAATTTACTAGACAATAATAGCATAAGCAGGATCACT
>JZKD02S0309371.1:1000712-1017168 GCA_000966675.3 Picea glauca
TCATGGAGACATGACTACAATGAAAGATAGAGTTACCTCCATGAAAGAAGAAGAGATATCTTCAGTATCAGTTATTGAGCCACTCTCAGTTTCAGATGAAACTATTGTCATGATACAATAAGAGGAGTTACTCTCAGATTTTAGCAGCCACAGTGAGAATGAAGCAGTCATTCTCAGCCTCAGAGAAGCTGCAGGTGCAGAGTCCCAGATTCCAGAAGGAACAGTTGTAGAGAGAATAGAGGACATACTCCCAGACAGTGAGACAGATAGTGCCTTGCAGAAAACACATCGAGCTAGCACATGATTGTGCAGATTGAGTTGCAGTTGAGCAAGTGTACCAGATTGGTACAATGTAATGAGAAAATTTGATTTAAATATTGAAGATAGAAAGAATCATGTTTTCCATTTGAAGAAGGATTTGTACATGTTGAAGCAAGCTCCTAGAGCTTGATATGGCAGAATTGACAATTTCCTGACGAGCTTGGGCTTTACCAAGAGTAAAGTTGATTCTAACCTCTACTTCAAGGTTATGAATGATGAGCCAGTGATATTGTTGCTACATGTGGATGACTTATTCTTAACTGGAGAAGAAAAGCTCATCACTGAATGTAAGAAGAAGCTCACCACAGAATTTGAGATGAAATACCTTGGCCTAATGCATTACTTCTTAGGTCTTGAGGTATGGCAGAGCCCAGAGAGAATCTTCCTTAACCATGGGAATTATGCAGTTGAAATCATGAAGAGAGTTGACATGTTGGAGTGCAAGTCCATGAATACACCCATGGAAATGAAGTTGAAGCTTCTGGTCAACACTTCGTCAGAATTGATTAATGCCACGTTGTATAGACAGATCATTGGATCATTGATGTACCTGACGAACACCAGACCAGATATTTGTTTTGTCGTGAACACTTTGAGTCAGTTTCTGTAGAACTCATACATGTTCACCTAGTTGCTACAAAACATGTGATGAGGTACCTTAAGGGTACATTAGATTGTGGTCTCAGCTATGATGGAGATCATGATTTCACACTGAGTGGGTACACTGATTCAGATTGGGCTGGAAGTGTCTATGATAGGAAGAGCGCTTCAGGATGTTGTTTGAATTTGGGATCAGCCATGGTCTCATGGCAGAGTAGGAAGCAATCCAACATTGCTCTCAGTACAGCAGAAGCAGAATACATTGATGCGTGTTCTGCCAGCTACGAAGCTATATGGCTTCGTAAGTTGTTGATTGGTCTATTCGACCTAGAGATGGAAGCAACCACGATCCTATGTGATAACTAGAGATGCATAAAGATGACAAAGAATCATGTATTTCATGACAAGTCGAAGCACATAGAGATCCGATATCATTACATCTGTGACATGGTGCAGAGAGGAGCCATAAATCTCCAATATATTAGCACGGATGAATAGATTGTTGATGTGTTGACAAAGCCTCTATCTCGTGTAAAGTTTGAGCACTTTCGAGATAAGCTTTGTATAGTCCGAAAGGACCTCCCTTGAAAGGGGGAGTATTGTTGTTTTGAGATACGCCAGCCTAGTACTGTGCTTCCAGCTTAATTGTTGTGACATAAAGCCAGACTAGTACTGTGCTTCCAGCTTAATTGTTGTGTTGAGATATGCCAACCTAGTACTGTGCTTCCAGCTTAATTGTTGTGACGTAAAGCCATTCTAATACTGTGATTCTAGCTTAATTGTTGTGACGTAAGGTCAGTCTAGTACTGTGCTTCCATCTTAATTGTTATGTTGAGATATGACATCCTAGTACTGTGCTTCTAGCTTAATTGTTGTGACGTAAAGACAGTCTAGTACCGTTCTTCCAGCTTAATTGATGTGTTGAGATAGGCCATCCTAGCACTATGCTTCCAGCTTAATTGTTGTGACGTAAAGCTAGTCTAGTATTGTGCTATCAGCTTAATTGTTGTGTTGAGATTCCAGCTTAATTGTTGATGCTAGCTTAATTGTTGTGTTGTGATTCCAGCTTAATTGTTGTGTTGTGATTCCATCTTAATTGTTGTGATGATGTGCCAGCCTCATGTTGTGATGATGTGACCAGCCTCGTGCTATGATGATGTGACCAGCCTCGTGATGTGATGATGTGACCAGCCTCGTGATGTGATGATGTGTTGCCAGCCTCGTGTTGTGATGATGTGTTTCCAGCCTTTGTGTTGTAATATTGTTGTTTTTGATGTTGTATCAGCCTTTTGATGTTATTGATGATGATGATGTATTAGTGTTATACTAATCCATGTCGATGCAGTTGATGATGATGATGCCACTTCAGCCTCTTGTTGAAGATGATGATGATGATGCCACTTCAACTCCTGATTCCTTGTTGAAGATGATGATGATGATATTATTTCATATTTAATGTTGAAGATGATGATGATGTTACCTTAGCGTCATACCGATGAGGATGATGATGCTACTCCAGATCCATGCTGTGTTGATGATGCTCCAGCCTCTCTGATGTGTTGATGATGAGAAAAAACTTTCGATGATTTATAGATACGTCAGTCAGTGTTCCAAGATGATATTGATGATGTTGTCCTCTCACCCACATGATGTTTTCCTCTCACCCACCTGATGTTGTTGATGATGATGTCCTCTCTCTCCCCTGATGTTGTTGTAGAATACCCTTATTGTTAAGGGGGAGTGTTGAAATAATGTAACTGCAAAGTGTATTCTAATTATTATTGTTGCATTATTCATTAGATCAATCCCCTATTGCGAATTGATCATGTCAGCTATTGTAAAAGACCAAATCCCCTTTTGTGGATTGGTCAAAACATAATTGTAATAGGTAGAATAAGAAGTCGGCCCCAAAATATATTAAAGGTGGTTATAACCAGCCAGAAGAAGAAGTTGGCCCTACCAGTGAAGAGACACCTCCGTCCACACGTGCCAGAGTTGTATAAATAAGGAGGCTAGCGTTTCATTTAGACACACACTCACTTGTTCATTGAGGAGCAAGTTTCGGAGATGCAGTTGGAGGAGAGAGAGAGAGAGAGAGAGAGAGAGAGAGAGAGAGAGGTGCATTCTTGGGAGAGGACTTTTTGTATTTATTTGAGTTATCTCTTGGTATTGTATTGGCTATCTATAATAAGGAAGTTTTGTTGGGTTTTCTCCCCCACGAGGGTTTCCCAAGATAAATGATGTGTCTCTTGTGATTGTGTATTTCTCAATGATCCTATCTTATGCTATTGTTATCTAGTGAAATGAAAAGAACTCTAATAATAGCTTAAACCTTAACAAGTGTCACTTGAAAGGAGAGGTCCACAAAGTGCCATAGGGGTAACCATCAAAGCGTTATAATGCACTTGTGTTAGTATTTCATTCAAGTGGGATATTTATTATGTGTTTGATCTTTTGCGGGTCTTTAATTCTTTTAAGAGCAGTTCATTGTTCTCAAGACTTGTTTGGGCGAGCATCTAGAAGGTTATATTTTAGGCTTTTATCTTTTTCCAGCTACTTTTCCCCTCTGGGCCTTTAGTCCCTTCTTCCCATGAAATAATGTACAATCCCTTCTCGGGTCAATACACCCGGAAATCCCAAAGGATAAGGAGACGACATGGAAGAAGTGTGGAAGATGATAAGTATGATAGGGAATGGACGACGACTCTTCAAGTAACCTCCCAGTAGCACCTTATTCCCAAGGGTGACCAACTTGCTAGGATAACCTGACACCCACCAAGTTTAAATAAGGGAAAGAGCATAAATTCCAAGCAAGCGTTCTGAAATCAAGAAATATTCTTTACAACATGTTCAAAATTCTTCACATATTAGAGTGACACTTACCATGATACCTGGACTCATTACCTCATGGAGCAAGACCCGGTTCCCTTTGGGACCAAGCCGGTGTGGTGGATGTTGTTGTTGGTGATGTGTAGAATGCATCAGTTTGAAAAGAAGGGCCCTTCGGGGCTATTATTTTCCCATCCAACTCTCGATACTCCATTTCTGCTACATGTGGGCCTCTAGACATGATCTCCTTAGTTACCTCTAGGTTGGGGGTAAAAATTTCATTCATAGTATCATTGGGATCTTCAACTTGGTATCTCATTGCTAGCTCCCTATGAAGTGTGACATAAGTACCCTCACAAGTTGGGATGGTTGCATAAGATAAATATGTTTGATTATTACCACCCAAACTTCCAGCCTTCTTTTTGGATAATAGCATTCGCCAAGCATCTGGTACATCTATGACTACCACATCCATCGATACAAAGATGTTTGGATATGTAGCTAGACTGACCTTCATATCCTTGATAAGACTATGATTTCTCTTGAATTCATACCACATGCATTCCTATATAATCTTGTAGTCTTGAAGCCTAATTGGTCCATGACTTTCAGTGACATAACATTGGTCGAGGCCCTAGAATATATCATCTAGTTATGAAGAAGAAGGACATTTACTACCTAGATGATGAAGAAAGGTGCATGACCCCCATTTTTCCTATCTTGATGCATGGCTTGCAAAACTACAGTTGGGTCTTCTATTGCTTCTTCTAGATTAAGAAATTTCTTCACCTTGTCCATTTGTGAGGGACTCTTGATTAGCCTTAAAAGGGAAACTGGAACTATTACCTTATACAAAACCTTGTCTACATCAACTTCTAGTTGCACATCATCACTCATGATATTATTGTTAAATACCAATGAAGTCATTGGGCTAGTATTCAAAATTAGAGGTGGTTTACTCCATGGTTTTCTTTGTGGCTCATAAGCACTAGGTTGTAAAATCTCTAGGGCTTTATTCCTTCTCATTTATTGAATGTATTTCTCTTTCCTAAACTTATTTTTGGATTCTTCATCCATAGAGTTAAACATGCTCATCCTAACCAACCTAGCAGTTTCAACACTACTTTGTTTGATTTGTCTGATTTGCTCACTAGTGACCAAATGGGTTTTCTATTGGATGTTATATATGTAATCAAGGTCTTCAACAAAATTTAAATTTTTAGGGCCACTAGGGTCTTCTTTATTTCCAAACCCTTGGTTTTGGGGACAGTCCCATTCATTATGTCGTTTGTTGCAAGGTAAGCACCAAGGGACTTCCTCTTCGTTGACCATGTTAGTAGGAGCGAGAGGATTTGGTACTCTTTGTTGTGGGGGAGGTATATTTCAATTCRACCCTAGATTTTCTCTTGGTTGATGATTGTTCAAATGGTATCTAGGAGGAAAATTACCTTGTTATACCCTATCCCTCTCTAGACTCGTTATTTTGTTCAAGAGAGCAGTTTGTGTTTGAATAAGCTCAAAAGTAACTTTCTCAAGCTTGAGTTAGGGCAGTTATGGGATCTTGGGAAGGATAAAATGTGTTCAACATTCTAGGTTTGGTTTTTACCTTCGAAGTGGATGCCCTTGAAGAGCCTAAAGGATCTACTTTAGCAGAAAGCATATTATCTTCAATTTTTCTAGCCCAATCCTGAGTCAACTCTAAGGTGGTAGGGAACTTATCTCTTAACATAAGACCAAACTAACCCTCATATGTGTTTGTGTATTGTAAAAGGATGGATTCATCTTTAGGCTTAATCTTATCAAGAATTTTGTCCATCAACTTCCTAAACCTATCATTAAATTCATTCACCCTTTCATTTTCTTTCTTCTTAATCTCATGGAGTTGAGTTAACAAAATTCTACCATCCTTTCTAATAGCCCGTCATTTCATGAAGGCATGATGGAAGGCGTTCTGTGTTTTAACATTGTAATTTGCTAGGTTTCTATACGATGACTTAGCCTCTTCATCAAATGACATTGCAAATAATGTTATGACAACATCTTCATGATCCTTGGGGATATTATGTTCACCAACCTTACTATAAAAATCTGCTATATGTTCTTTGGTTGTGATTACATTATTGCATGAAAACCTTGGAATCCATTTATCGTATTTATCAGGCATGTCATGAGGGAAACCTAGGATCCTAGACATATCTAAGGCCTTATAGACATTTTTAACCCACGGTTGATTGGCCATGATTATTGAACTTGAGTGATCAATGAACAATGTTTTTATGTCTTCTAAGATTGTGAGGTTGTTATTTAATGAAGCTTGAAAACATTTCTCGATTCTCTTTCTATAAACCTTTTCCAAATTAGAATATCTCAAAAAAAGTCTTTGGGGTGAACTCCTTATGTAGTGTCTCCTACTAAAATTCTCTTCGTGCGGAGTTGTCAGATGAGTGTGTTGGATAAAATTTTGTTTTCTACTCATCAAATGTGTTGAAGCATAATGTTTTAAATCTAGAGAAAGGACTTTGTCCCTAGCAACGACATCAAAATTTTATCACCTAAATTTACACCCCTTGGTTGAAAGCCTTTACTAGGTCCTAAGCTCAAATGTAACTTAGAAGAATTGTCATTGTCACCTCAACAACTACTTCTCTCACTTTAGGTTGGGTAATCCAACGCAAGGGGGGGTTCCCTAATAGCAGCTAGGTTCCCTCAGATAAGAAATCTAAGATGGCCAATGTTGATACTTACTTGAATCCACTGTGTGATTTTTTATTGTTAATCAAGTTAATTCTTAATGGTTAAGTTTAGATCTGATTCTTGGTATTTTATTAAGGTAGAATTAGGATTTGTGAGGTATTTCTTATGTGTATTTAATCTTTTAAATTCCAGATCTGAAATGTAGACAAGTGTTGTTATAAACTTGCCGTCAAAATGAATTATTTTAAACAAGAAGTCAAGTGTATTACAACAGGTTGTTTTAACCTTGAATTAGATGTGAAATTGAGTGAATCTAAGGTTAAAACGTCTATAAATCTCAAGAATTTCAGTCACTTACTAAATCTGAAAAGTAAAATCAATAAACAATCATGTAAGATTATCTAATTTACCCTATTTAAATGCAGTTTTTTCGGGACAGCGAGATAGAATTTTGTAAAGGGGTGATTTCCGTCTTAAAACTAAGGCAATCTACCATGCAACATAGGGTTTCTATGGCCGAATTTTATGTGTAAGAAAATGGAAAATTCCATCTACGCAAATCAAAAAAGAAATAAATGAAATTTCAACTTGTTTAGTTAGAATATGTGACTAGTGCCTAGCTACCATATTAGGGCATATGGGGTAAATTATGGCTCTTCATGGAAGCTTAAGGTAGACTAAATGATGGATAGTTATAAAGTGCTCAAGACCTAGCAATCTTTTGGTGAATTAATTGATTTCAGAAATAACAAAAGATAATCCTAAAGTAGAGATCTCCACAAACCTTGAGAGGGGATCTACTATGCAAGAGATAAGAGGGCATACAACCATGCATTGAGAAATATGATCCCACTTAACTATTCTAATTGCAAATACCACAAATTTTAAAGAAAGAGATTACTTGAAAGTTAACTCGAGATCATGCATTTGAAACTTCATCCATCAATCAAACATCTACATAAGAAAGTCTTCCACTTGAGCGCTCCAATCAACCATCCATAGCATCTAGAAAAATGTCTAAGAGTGATACTCCACAAGCTTCTAGCAAAATTTACAATGAGAGAAGCTTCTCTTATATAGAGAAGAAAACCAAAAATCTTCTCATTAGAATAATAATAAAACTCCTAGATCTAGTCTTGGAATCTAGAAAGAACTATTATCTCTTTAACTAACTAGAGAGATATAGTCAACAATACAATAAGAATAGTGAATCTAGTCCATGAGTAACTAATATCCAATAAAGAAATCATATCCGAGAGGAAATCGTGTGGATAAGGGACTCCTCACATGTGTGGCATGTTCCTCCATCAAATCGACCTCCTCAAGCATGTGAGAGTGCAACATGTAGCCTACCCAAGCAAAGAGTGAGACTCAACAACCCCCATTAAACAAGGACAACCCATCCAAGAAATGAAATGTCCAAGCTATCAATTCATCCAACTGGCATGTGTGGCACATGTGGCTCCAAAAAAGTGGACAGCTCATCTTTAAATGCTCCAATAGTCAAAGGTGAGTCCTTCAAGGTGAAACTAACTCTTCAAACCATGTCGGCAGTCATCTCCAAGGAAAGAGGGGTCAAAAAAAACTCAACGTCCAAGCAAGATGCCAATGACCTCATCAAAATGGGGGATGGCTCCTCATCAAAGGTGACGTGCACCTCCAAATATGTGCAAAGTAGTGGTGACCACAAGTGAAATCTAATATCTCAATAACTCTTTTAATTTTTATCTCCTTCCTAACTTGACCATGGTGTGGAGATCACTAACCTTAATTGCATGTGAAAAACCCCTAAGACAATATGCATTTCCTAGGACTCTAAGTTAGGTGTAGGTGATTCGATCAATGTGACACTCGAGAAAGGGTGTTTTCATGAGTTGATCCTTATAGTCATATAGGATTAATGAATAAGAGGTCTTCCCCTTGTCTTTCAAGTTCTAGGAGTTATCATTATTAGTTTCCACATGTGTGCCTTTAGAGGGAGTTCTTAGCATCGAGTTACCATTCCTTGAGCCTGTCTTTTTTTTGTATTCCCTTTTCTTCTTCTTCTTCTTTTTTTAATATTTTCTTAGTCCTTTCTTTCCTTCTTTTTTTTAATTTATTTGAGAATGGAACTTCGGGAATAAGTTTTTTTTGTGAGGTGGCATGGCTCATGCATATAATATTATGGCTTTAGTTGCTTCTTCCTCGAGCATTTTAGCTCTTTGATTTGATTTAGGCATTTTCATACATGGGACTTTTCTTTATATTTCAAAATTTGCCACATGACATACTTTAAGTTAATCATGAAAAGGGGAAATGATGAAAATGGTGATGAAATGACAGGGTGTGAAAAATGGCTAGGGAAAATGAAGGGAATGATATAAAACACCTACCTAGGTCACTAGTGGTACAACTCAACTTATAGGGTGACACACTTATCTAGAAGTAAATTATGAACACAAGATCAAACAACCTAGTAAGAGACAACAATTTAGAGTGTTATGATCCATTATACAATACACCAATGATCACCATGGGTCATGACCCTCATCTAAGAAGAAACATCATCATGTGTGAGAGGAAGAGCATAGGGTACAACACTATATGGTACAATATCCATCAAACACCTTACATCACGGAGGTCAATTGAGCAAATGATAGAAATGTCTCTCACAATCATCCATGGATAATCCATAGATCTCATCTGTGTAACCCCTAGTTGTGATTAGAATCATAAGTCCATGGATCCTCCAGTGACCCCTGCAATTCACAATGTAATAGGCTCGTTGAAAGGTGACCAAATGCCACTTGGTTTCGGTTTGGAAAGCACTCATCCTCTATGATGAGTACTTGTTTCCATTTTGAAGAAGCCACACATATTTTTCAATCTATTCATTGTTTCTATTGTTTCTAGGGCAATAACTCTTTCTGTATCTTGTTGTGTATTATTTTCCTTTTTCCTCAAGCTAGGTTCAAAAATATTGTACAAACTAATCAAGCACTACACATTAAAGATTTCTGTTGAAAACCCATAGGAATATCCTCATGCTCTTCACGAAGCCTCTCCTTGTCATGGACAAACTTCCCTGACTAAAACTCAACTACTAGACATTAAACTCATAGAAGCCTAAGATGTATAGGCATTGTGCCTATTAAATCTTTTGTAATATATCTCTTTGAGTCCATACTTGGACTGAATTTCTCTAACTCTTGGTTGAATCTCATCTTTGTATCCATGTTCTTATACCTGCAATTTTGTTGCCATTACATATTGGCATACATAATTAGATAGTCATCTTCTATACATACAAAAGAAACCAAGTAAAAATATAGCATGGAGACTAATTGTGTCTTCGTGGTCTCTCAAATCTACAAGCATTCAAACATCATAGAGCATAATTAGCTATTTGGTTTCTTCAAATCTAACCAAGTATAAGTAGCAAAAATAGCTTTGTAATTTATTAATGTCATTCATGTCCATTGCAACTTAGTTGCAATGGTTGCAATATTAGTTTTTAAGCTTCGATTATTTGTAGTAAATTAATAATCTTTGATGTTCTTTTTTAGTGGACTTGTATTAATAAGCTTGCTTGGTAGGCCTTTGTATATTTCACACTCTTGGTTGTTATAGATTGTCTAGTTCCAGCTTCGGCTTACGTCATTATTGTCCCAGTTATTGATTATTGAAGTGAGGGTTAGAGGCTTCTTAGCCTAAGGAAGCAGCCCTAAAAACCTTGCATTTTTTGGTCGAAAGCTAATGCTTGGTACAGTAGACCATTATGAATAAAATTTAGTAGATACAATTATAGCTTAAACCATTGATCCTCCACCAACATTATTCGAGTTAGTTTATCTCGTTGCTTAAGTTTTTCGTCTAAGAGAAAATGACATGTAGCATGTTGGGAGAGGGGAGGTGTTGACGAAAAGATATAAAATCATCTTACTCAAGCATTATCAAATTCTACTTGGCTAAAGAAAAATAGATGGGAATATCACCCTATATTTATAGCCAACAAAAATAACATCCTAACTCACAAGTATTAATTACAAGTACTTAGGCTAGTCTTTTATCAATAGAAAAGCTTGTTGGAAACACACTTTTTATGTAATTTTCTGAATATAGCAGTTGTTGAATTAAATGTAAAGACACAAGTAAAGACAAAAAGATGATAATCAAGACAGATGAGACATAAAGCAATCCTTTATTTCATTCCAATTCACCAAAGAATTGTTTTCTTTACAAAATCTCATACAAAAATTTTGGACCAAAGTCAAACTAGGACATCCCCGATGGAACATACAAAAGGACCTCTGACAGAAAACCAAAACTGAACTCTAAAACTTGGATCAGCTTGCCACAGATTGCTGCCCACTCGACTCTGCACAATAGCCTTTGTTAGTCATGAAAACTAATTCACAAACAAACAAATCTACACAAACTATCAAAGATAGATCAACACCTCTGAAAAACAAGTGCCTGAATGATGTAATTCAGCCCTGAATATTGTTGTCTACAATAAGACCCTGCTATCATAAAAGAAAATTAGGCTTGTGATGAATAAATGAATGAATGAAAACTGAACTATCTCAACATAAACTCAAAGAGCAAACCTTAATATGCTTATGCTTCTATCCTCCCTTGTTCCTCCCTTTCCTTTTTCCTTTAATCCATTCAGGATTGGTTGAGGTAGTTCAACCACTTCATTAGTTAAGTTAACTAAAGACTCAACCAACTTTTTAGTTAAGGGGGAAAAGTAATAATCATAATAAGGCTTATAAATAAATAATAACTAGTAGGTGGGACCCCTTGTGACTCCCTTTAGCTCATAACAATCATAACATAACTAGTTAGTTAAGCAAAACACACCTCCTTGTGACTCYCATCAACATATTGACATTTGAAAATTTAGCTCATGATATTTGGAATTATTTTCAAAAATATTGCTCATATATCCAAAATAAAACATGTTGTCCAAAAATTTCTRAATTCAATTGTCATCAACAATAGATAAAATAGAAACACAAAATCCATATTTCCCACTCTGGGATGCAATCTTTCCTTGATTGTTGTTGTCACCTTTCGATTTTCCTGAATTTTCCTTTGTTGCGTTGAGCCTTTAGGCCTAATCTCGTTGATCACGTGGGAAAAATCATCCCTCAAATGCATCCGGGAAGAAACGGATTTGTCATAGCCATTGGAGGGTAAGGAAGGAGCAGCAGTGGCTTTTCCTTTGTCAAGGGCATGGTGGGCCTCGGTTTTCAACCTTTTGCTAGCAAGAGAGGACTGCACTAGTGAGTGGGGGGTAGCTTGGACAATGGGGTTAATAGGTGGAGGAGCAGGTAAGGATAAATTAGGCCAGCCACGATGTTGGGAGACTGTCGGGTGAACAATCTCTTACCATCCATCATTTTCAAGAACCTCGGGTTGCAATGAGACGTGAGGAGGCACAGGGATACCAGGGGCTTGCGGAACTTGGAAAGGAGGCCTTTCTGGCCTAGGTTGGACCACTCCTTGCCCAATCCAATTGAAAATTTTGGCTTGAAACAACTGTCCAAGCTCTTGTGAGTCAGCATCAAAATGTATGGAGAACCTTGGCCTTCTTGGGCCTCTATTCTAGTTACCTCTCCCTCGATTTCCTCGGCCATGGATACCTCGGCTAAAAAAACTCATTATTGCATGCATGATTGATTAGCAAATAGTCTTTTAAATAACCATACATGACAACTCTTAAAAATATGAAATAGATTTGGCTCAGCAATGTATGAGACTCATGCAATCCAATCCATACAAATTTTTTAACTGTTTATCAATGAGCAGGGGGTGAATAAAGGGTCCTGGGATAAGTGAGGGGTTTGTATTGAGCGAAACATGATATGATGAGGGGGGGGGGAATATGGTTACTGCTCAAAGACAACAACAATCAACTGCAAACCAAGAAAAACATCATTGTAATTCAACCAAGACACTGCTACTGCCAACTGCTTCAACACAGAATTTTTCTTGACTGTAATCAATTTTAGAACAGGGAGTGGAAAATGAATGTGGGAAGGCGATGGGGTTGTAATTAGCGAAAAGCGAAATAATGGTGGGGGAATGAGAGCAGGAATTGTTCATAAAATTAATTAAGTAATCCATATAATCAATCTATTAAAAGGAGATATACCAACCAAATGATCATTGTGACCCAATAACAATTATTGTGTACCAACTAGTTCACTGTTCATAATCAAATATCTAACACAATGCCATCAACAAGACAGTATGCATTCCACAAAAATCTATACAGGAGTTTTGTCCCTCTTATTCATCCAATTAACATCTTATAACAATTCTCAAATGTACAATAGTAACCATTTCCACTCTGTTAATCACCAAAAACAACCACTGCCCACACATTACTTCAATCATCAAATACACTCAAAAGTCGTGTTTCAAAATTGCAATGAAGTTATAATGTCACTGCAATCGGGCTTGTCATTTAAAATGCATGACATTCGTTAAACATGCATAGTGGACAGCCAACCCAATAATCCATATTTAAATTGCAAAAACCCTGACTCGCCATTTAAACAGACAGACAACAACCACCATTCCAACTCATTCTATGTTGTAGAAAACACAAAATAATTCAATCAACGCAAGGGTAATTTTGTGATTGCACAAGCCCAATTCAATGCGACTCTAAATAATCAAAATGTTGGGCTATCCATCCAATTCAATGAGGCATCAATAGCAGGCCCAAATTCATAACACAAATCGAATTGCAACAAAGCCATGTTAAAAACTCTGTGACTATCTCTAAGTGCACAACCCAAAAAAACTCATAGCATACACAGTGGCCAGCCATACCATAAATACCACGATGCAACATTCTCATTTGAAAAATTTAAACACACGATCAACCTATCGTGTCGAGTTATCAATCTGCTACGAGGAGATAGCAACAGAATTGCTCAAATTAATCAAACTGTAACAAATCATACTGTGTAAAAACCTGTGACCATTCTTGATGACACAATCAAATAACTATAACGTATACAGTGGGTGGAAATATAAGCACCTCGATTTCAATAATCATTTGGCCATTAAAAACAACAGTTACAGTAATCATTGACTCGTGCTTATAGGAATGCCACTCACACCAATGTATCAAGCGCGAAGCATCATTGTGCATTGATCAATTAAAACAGTGTTGGGTGATCAATTTAATAAACACAAGGACAACGACTATATATTTGATCCAACAACTCATTTCAATAAACCATGCTAAGCTTACCCACCCAATAATAACAATCGTAGTGACTAGATGCCAAAACCAACACCATTGTCATACAATCAACGGGGCGAGCCAATAATCAATTCTACACAAATCCATAACAATCAATAGTAAACCCGATAGGCCACAACAAGATTCTCTACCAACCCTCGGGCTTGAGGAGTCGAGGGTTTGTTCTTGTGGACCAACACAGGGAGGCTAGAGTTGAATCCTCTCAATGGTGAAAACCTCTGAGACCATCGGTGCATACACAGAGAACACCATAATTTACTTTGTGGATAGGGTGACGAAACCCGTGACAGGAGAGGTTATAACCAGAGGAGAAAGGCTCCATTTCAGCCTTGTAACGATACTTAGCACATGCAGGGTATAACCCTCGTGACTCTCCAGTCAACCAACTACAATGCTGAGGTGAAAACAGGGCCAAGAAGAAGCAACATAACCCATTGCGCGACCATAGTAGAAAAACAACCCAATTCCCAAGCGAACAATTCGTAGTGACACAAGGCGCTTCCAACCATCAAACCCCATAAAGCTAAAGCTGGTATGGTGAAACGAAATGCGGGAAGACAGCCAGCCACTCAAGACCAAACAAAAACCCTCCAACTAAAACCAGCAAGGATGAAAGAGAGCCTCATGGTTTCTAACATTTAGAACACTGTGACTTCAAAAAAAAATTGCAGAGCCAACATCGATCTATTCCAAAGAAAATCACAATTTCACACAATTGCCACACTTAAGGAAATCACAACCCATACATTCGAGCCAATATCCATTTCATAAACAGAGCAAAATCATGGATGGCAAAAAAAAGACATACCTATGATCAAAACACCTTAAAACACGAGTTGGCCGAGTAGTTCCTCTCTGCTAGGAAGTCAGAGCATAACCACGGCAACACAGTTGAACAGTAGCCCGATTAGGGTGGAGACCAGTGGAAGGAGTAAAGGTGATGTGCAGTAAATGCACATCGCCTCCACCCTCTAGTCATTTAATTCATCAGTACACGCCAGCCAATAATCCATTAACTCAATTAATTAAACCATATATCGAAACCATCAACCATTAAAACCAACAACGCGATCCATATCAACTTATGCCATAACATAATCACCATGCATATCAACTATATAACTCAAAAAAATCGCATAGTTATTGACTTAGTAGCTAGGATAACAACAATCCATTAAAAAACGATGCATGTAGTATAGTATATAGCATGGTTTAGTTTCTTCCCTTTGCTTTTATATTGCCTTTTGCCTTTTTCCAATTGTTTGTATATGTTACTGCTAACATGTTTATTGTGCAGGTCTCCTAGTAATAGATCCCAATAACAGATAACGGTGATAACAAGGATAACATAGGTTGTTGTAAAATAAAAGTTGAGCCTAGAGAAGCATAAAAACACAGAACATGCCTTCTCAATCGCCAATAAACCAAGATTATATTTCCATGTAAGAAGTGTCGAACAGTAGCACAACATCAAATAAGCACCAGACCTGATCTCCAATCTACAAAGGGTCCTGCCTACTAGTATTATTTAGCTTTTATAATAATAGGCTTTAGCAACACTTTGCGGGCAAAACTTCGTTGCGATTTTAATCATCAACAAACTGGCGACTCCACAGGGAAATTTGTTTTCAATAGATTTAGAACTCAGAACTTATGGTTTCGCAGACCAAGAACAGCAGGTCAAGAAGATATAACCAAGAAGATTATGCAAAAGGGGGAAGTGAGTGGATTTAATGGAAAGATGACCGGGAATTTGGGAATAATTCATGAAAAGTGTTGAGTATGAGGGGTTTTTACCACTGTATTCATAATCATTCGACTAGAATCTGCTCTTAATTTTAAAGAGAAAAAAATTTAGTCTTGCTCTTGAAATCTCAATGGATGAAGAAATGGCAAGAAGAAGCGGAAGATAACCAATTCTTTACAAGACAACAGTGGAAATATATAACAATTTCAAGGGTCCTTCAGAGGAGACATCATAACAGTTGTGTAAGCTTGGTTGTTATCGACTAACAATGCTTTGCAGGAGTGTCATTGTGGCAGAATTGATCCAACATTCTATCTTGACCAAACTAACTAAAAGATGATAGACAACAAAATCATGATAGAAGTAAAAAGCAGGAATTAAAATAGCAGTAATAAAAGACAGAAATGAAAAAGCAGCAAGAACAGTTTTAACCCAGAAAGCAGAAGTCAAACTATTGTAAAGCAGAAAAGAGAAGCACAAAAAATGAAAGCAAAGCTAAGCTACTAGTATACAGAAAATCCAGACAGCATTAGAACCTTTCACGTTGGTCCCTCGCAATATTTCAAGCGAGGACTGTTAGTTTTATAGGAAAACCATTGCTTCTGTAAATCCCTTAGAATGTAAGAGTTAGTGTCTAAGACAAAAGCAATTTTGAAGGGACCTAGAAACAACACTTGGAACTCTGATGTAATTATCAGCCCTTTGACGCACACCACTAGATCATCAAGATACAGATGGATACTCACCAAATCATCGAGAGTCGTGTGCATAGGTTTTTTAAAGATGGTACTTGTATCAGGTAAGCCAGAAAACAGGCATTTATAAGACATAGTACCATAATTAGTGATAAAAGTTGTTTTGTGAACATTTGCCCCTTTTACCTTGATTTTATTGTAACCCAGAAAATTGTCAAGTAAGGGCCTTAACTGTGACTCTACAACCTGCTGCAGAATTAATTTCATATTAAGGGGAGAAAAAGAATTTTTCATAATAGCCT
>JZKD02S0309371.1:1046315-1058083 GCA_000966675.3 Picea glauca
TTTTCACGTTGGTTTGACAAAATGCTCTAAGTGGGAACCGTTAGTGTTGTAGGAAAACAGTCGCTCCTGTAAATCTTTTAGAATGTAAAAATTCATTCCTAAGACAAAAGCGATTTTGAAAGGACCCAACCATAATTTCTGAAATTTTGAATGTCCTCCTCTATCAGCGTGAGCTGAATCCCACAGTAGAACTTTTTCATTGAACTTAAACTTGACAGTTTTGATGATTTTGTTGAAATATTTCGTAACGGTCTGTTGTCTCCTTTTAATCTTATCCAAAGCAAACATTCTTTGTTCCTCCAAAGCTAGTAATGCATT
This sequence comes from Picea glauca, assembly GCA_000966675.3. Classification (NCBI taxonomy): domain Eukaryota; kingdom Viridiplantae; phylum Streptophyta; class Pinopsida; order Pinales; family Pinaceae; genus Picea; species Picea glauca. Next base: position 1,046,634 of record JZKD02S0309371.1, read on the forward strand.
TACTCTCTGTGAGACATCTGAAGAATTTAATTCTTCGGTCTGTAGCATCAACCTTAAGGAATAAAGTTCCAGCTCGGTTGGAAGGAGGGCTTCTTGACCATAAACCAGCTGAAAAGGGGTACAACCAGTACTTACTTTGGCGGTAGTTTGATCTGCCCAGAGGGCATAAGTGAGGAGAGTGTGCCACTGGCGAGGTTTATCTTCGATGAGCCTTTTGATGATCCTTACCAAATTTTTATTAGTTGACTATGCTTGCCCATTTCCTTGGGGATAATAAGTTGACGACGTGAAATGATTAACCCTTAATTTGGCTAGAAATTGAGTCAGCTTAGTAGAAATGAAAGCGGGACCGTTGTCTGTAATGATTTCCAACGGAAGACCAAATCTGGAAAAAATATTATTTTCAAGGAAAGAAATTACCTGATCATCTATAGAATGTTTAAGTGGGACAACTTCAACCCATTTAGTAAAATAGTCTATGGTTGTCAAGATGAAAACCTGCCTAGCTGAAGAAGGAGGGTTAATAGGACCAATAAAATCCAATCCCCACTTAGAAAAGGGAAAATCTGGCAGGATCGGTTGTAAGGGCATGGATGAAAGGCGTTCTTTCCCAGCAAATTTTTGGCATTTGTCGCAAGACCTCGAAAAAACATAAGAGTCACGAAAGACTGAAGGCCAATAATATCCTTTCCTAATAATCTTGAAGGCAATGGTCTTCGCAGAAAAATGACCTCCTACATGACTAACAGAGCTAGAAGAGTTGTCGGATTCCTGCAACATTTTTTGTGCATCTTCATTGTTTACACAGCGAAGTAACACACCATCAGCAGATCTTTGAAATAATAGGTCTCTTATAATGACATATCTTGCAGATTCAACACGTAGTCTTCTCCTTTGGTGAGTATCTAAGTTATCTGGACATCTTTGATTCTGTAAATAATAAACCAAGTTTTTGTACCAAGGATGTTCAAACACAGGAAGGGTTTGATCGTCAATGTAAAAGAGAGCTGAAAGGGAACTATCTTCTTCATCAATTTCTGCACCATTCTCAGCATGTTGGGCCAAGTGAAGGGCTAAGTCATGTCCCTTGATGGTGGTAGAAGTCACGATATTTAAATCATGCTCCTGGATCTTGGCAAGCCAATGTGCAAGTTTTCTTGAAATATAAGTTTGTGAGAGCAAAAACTTAACAGTAGGTAAAGGGACTTTTACCAACGTATGCTTACCTAAAATGTAGTGGCAAAACTTTTCAACAGCCTTAACAAGAGCAAAAGCATGTTTCTCAATAAAAGAGTATTTAAATTCATCATCAGAAAAACTTTGACTCATGTAAGCTACAAGTTTTTCATTTCCTTGACCATCATCTTGCATAAGGACAGCAGAAACTGCCTCCTCAGTGGCATTAGTATAAATCGTGAATTCCTTCTCAAAATCTGGCTTCGCCAAAACTAGTGCGGAGTTGATTGCTTCCTTGATCCCTTTAAAATCATTTCCAACCTCATCAGTCCAAGAAAAAGAATGGTCCTACTTAAGCAGATTATGGATTAGCTTAACCATCACTGCAAAATATGGAACAAACCTACGGACGAAGTTAATAACTCCCATAAAGGCTTGAACTTATTTCTTGGAAGTAGGAGCAGGAAGGTTAAGGATAGCAGGGACTCTTTCAGGATCGATACTTATTCCTGAATCGGAGACAATGTGTCCAAGGAGTTTGCCCTCGGTAACACCAAAAATGGACTTGGAAGGGTTTAGGGAAATCCCAAATTTCCTACACCGCATGAGAACTTTTCTCAGATGGCCAAAACGATCTAATCGGATTTTAGAGTAAATTGTTAAGTCATCAAGGTAGATCTGAATGATCTTACTGATCAAATCGTCAAACGCTAATTGCATAGCTCTTTGAAAGGTGGCACCTTCATTAGATAAACCAAACAACATACGTTCATAAGCAAAGGTACCCCAACGAGTAATAAAGGTGGTTTTATATTTATCTGCCCTCTTTAACTTGATTTGGTTGTAACCTGAAAACCCGTCAAGTAAGGACATCATTTGTGACCCTGCAACCTACTACAAAATCATTTCCATGTTGGGAAGAGGGAAGTGGTCCTTTATACTAGCTCGATTTAATGCACAAAAATCAACGCATAATCTAATCTGACCAGTTGTTTTCTGAACAGGGACTAGATTTGAGACCCATTCAGAATACTTGACTGGAAAGATAATTCCAACCTTCAAAAAAATTTCCAACTCCTTTTGAATGGTTGCTTCTAGCGCAGGGTTGATAGGTCTCTGTTTTTTCCTAACTGGGTTTACCACTTCCTGAATAGGGATGGCGTGTTGTATAAGACCAGGATCAAAACCACGAAGATCCTCATAAGACCACGCAAAAACGTCTTTAAATTCGCCAATCAACTTGGCAAACTTCTCCTTTTCTTCATCTAAACATTCGACACCTATTTTCACGTTCTTTGGAGTCTCGGGTATCCCAATGTTCAAGGAGATAGTCTCACCCACCTTCCTTTTTTATTCTTCTTCTTTTTGTTTTTGCTTGTTGCCTACATCACTCGAAGAAAATGAACTCTCTAAAGGGGTCAAGCCTTTAGGAATCTTGTTATCTTCCATGGATATAATTTCCTTAGGCTTAAAAGGTTCATTTTGGATAAAAGCACAGATGCTCTCGTCATTGGGGAAGACCTGCCAAGATTCTACATTGTCGAGAATATGTGTACGATATAGGGATTGAAAGGTACAATCGGGCCTATGAGGCAGAAGTTGTCAAGTAGGAGAAGCTACAAAAACATCTAACCGATCGGCCATGGAGTTTAGTTCCCTCTTTACATGAGTGATATTGAAATATAATAGGTTCGAGATAAGAGCCCAAACCATTTGGGTGTATCGTTTCATCAACTTGTTGCTAGGGGAATAAATCTTTCGTATGAGGTTAACAACAAGCTCGGAATCCCCAAAAACTGATAGGTGACCACATCCAAGATTATATGCGTTTTCAATGCCTAATAATAGGGCTTCAAATTCGGTGATGTTGTTTGTGCAAGCAAACTCGAACCAATAAGAAAAGTTATGGATTTTCCCTACAGGCGAAATCAAGACAACACCAGCTCCATTTCCCTCATTAGATCATGAACCATCAAAGTGCATGTGCCATATACCATCATCTAAATTGATTCGTTCCAAAGGAATATTATCCTCCACAACAAAGATAGAGTATACTCCTAGGTCCTCTTCGAGATAGTTTACATTAGGTTGTGGGACACTCTCGATATAAGGGGATATCCTTCCTTCTCTAAGATTTATAATGTTTTTCTCATTCCAAGGAACGGATAAATGTGTTTCGTTGAGTGAGAGGTATCCACCTGTTAAGGCTTTCCAATCTCTTCGCAAAATAATTGAGTAATTGCTTACAAGCATATCAATTACCTGAATGTTGAGGGTCGTCCTTATTTCAGGGTGAGCGCACAAAACTAAGGTCGCATCCTTAATCTCACCTATGGTCTTTTGTTGTAGATTATTATAGGAGAGCATGCTTTTGGCATTTTCATCTGTACAAGACAAGCCTAGCTCTTCCATAATAATCTTCGACATCACACTTGGGCCTGAACCACCATCAATGAGGCAACAATGGGAAATTTTATCCATGATTTTTACAGAAATAGAAAAAGGGGGGATTTTTTACAGGGTATCTAAAGTTATTTACACCTATTTAATTTACAAAAGGATCCTCTTCAGTTACCTCCTCAGAAAGATTGGTTACAATGGAAGCTTTTCCTGCCATGAATCGTTTCAGATGCATCTATTGTTCAGGGACGACAACCATGTCTAGGAGGGTTGCATATGCCTTGACGTTGGCCAATTGATTCAATATTTTGTATTTGGAAGAGGGGGGAGGAGGAGTAATCCCTTGACTCTCGGGAACTTTGGGAACCTGGGGCGTAGCAGCGGTTGAAGATGAACTCGGATTAGAAGAAGTGCAAGGAGGGTCAAATTTGCCTTTTGGGGCATAGGCTTTGTTCCTAGTATTGACGACCATGACATCTTTTGGCTCAGCAAAATCTAGGACAGCGATAGTGGCTTCTGGTCATTTTCCAAAGATCTTGTCTCTGGCACTCCTCCTTATCTCACATGTGGTTTCTCTGTGGTGTTCCTCGCAAAAATTACACCAACTCCGAGGCAGGATAGCCTTTGGCTAGAAATTATTTTCAATCGGACCTATAAAAGGAGGAGCAGAAGAGGATCAAGGTTCAGGGGTGAGTGGGTTGACAGTACCTTTTCGCTCAAAAGATATCATATGGTTGTTCATATCTTGTACTGGTTGTAAGAGAACGGACATATCTGTCTGTCTAACCGATTCTCCCTGGGGTAGACCAGTTCATTTAAGTTGTTCCTCATACTCTGAAAAAGTGTGCAGAGTGGAACCGAGATTATTAATGGCCTTTTCTTCAAGCCTATGACGGTAAGGAGAAGGCAATGCATTGTAGTAATGCATGAAGGTGGCTTGGTTATGGGGGTAGATAAGTTCGGGGATTTGATTATACAGCTTGGTGAAATGTAAGTTGAAGGACCTGATGGTCTCACCATCTTTGTAAGTGACGTTGTTGTACTCCCTTAACTTCTCAGCAGGGCTTTTGGATTACTCGTAAGTGGATCGGAACCAATAAATCAGCTCCTCCCAAGTAGACAAGATCTTAGGAGGAAGGTCAAAGAAATCGGCCATAGCCTTTCCTTCCAAGGAATTGACAAACAGGTGCATGCAAGTGTCATTGTCGTTAGCCCCTATATTATGACAAGCATTTGAAAACGCCACTAGGTGCTCATTAGTACTGATAGTGTTATTTCCTGAAAACTTAGGCAAATGCTCTTTAAACTTCGGAAGCGGGCGAGTAGCAGGTGCTAGGTTAAGAGGAGAAGACACATGCCATGGTGTGGTCATGGCATCTTCTTCGAACTGAAAAAGGCCATACTTTTTAATGACTTTGGTGGGGTTTGTAGTAGATTGGACCAGGAAATGGTGGTTGTACAAGCTACCAACCACCGATGACGATGAATATTGGGAAGATGGAGCACTTCCAGTGCCACCAAAGCCACCATTAGATGCCATTTTGTGGATGATAGGTGAGGAAAAGAAACACAAGCTGGATGAATCAAATAAAGTTCTCCTTAGAGCACTTTGTTGGGCAGATAACACAACGTTTCTCCTTCCTATTTCGGCAATAGGATTGATTTTAGGTGACAAGCCTTTTCTTCTTCTAGAAGCACGATAATCTATGGACATGAAAGAAAGGCCAAAACTGAAGAAACGAAAGGTTATTGTTGATTTTTGGGTTGCCTGCGTCTAGCTTCCAATTGTTCTTGGACATTAATATCTCCTTCAATTGTTGCCCAAGAACGGTTAAGCTCAGCACGGGTCCTAGCAGTGTCTAAAATAGTATGAAACGGGTTCAAAGCAATGTTGGTCTGGTCTTGGAGACCGGGCTCAAGATTGGGCTGCCTTGCAATAGGAACAGTCATTAATAGCAAACAGTCCAAGAATCAAAAACAGAAAAAGAAAGATGTATCGATGAAAATCGAGTATGAAAATTAACCAGAGAGATATCGAAGATCTCCCCAGTATGGTCGCCAAATAAATGTTGAGGACAAGATATGAATTGATCTTACTCAAGCATTTTTAGACTTTACTTGGCTAAAGTAAAGTAGACGGGAATATCACCCTATGTTTATAGCCAACAAAAATATATATCCTAACTCACAAGTATTAATTACAAGTGCTTAGSCTAGTCTTTTATCARCAAAATCTTGCTAGAAATTCACTTTTTATATATTTTTCTGAAAATATCAGTTGCTGAAATAAATGTAAGAATAGAAGTAAAGCCACCAAGATCATAATCAATATAGATGAGACATAAAGCAATCCCTTATTTCATTCCAATTCACCAAAGAGTCATTGTCTTTACAAAACTTCACACAGAAATCTTGGACCCAAGTCAAACTTAGAAATCCCCGATGGAACATACAAAAGGACCTATGACAGAAAACCAAAACTGAACTCTAAAAGTTGGATCAGCTTGCCACAGATTGTTGCCCACTCGACTCTGCACAATAGCCTTTATCAGTCATGAAAGTTAATTCACAAACAGACAAATCTACACAAACTATCAAAGATAGATCAACACCTCTGAAGAACAAGGGTCTGAATGATTTGATTCAACCATGAATGTTGATGTCTACAATAAGACCCTGCTATCACAAAAGAGATTAGGCTATGATGAATATATGAATGAATGAAAACTGAACTATCTCAACATAACTCAAAGAGCAAACTTTAGCATGCTTTGTGCTTCTATCCCCCTCGTGTTCCTCCCCTTAGTTCATCTTTTAACAATTTAGAATTGGTTAGAGTAGTTGAACTAACTTATTAGTTAAGCTAACATAAGGCCTTAACTAACTTTAGTTAAGGAAGGGGGTGGGGGGGAATAATAATCATAATAGGGTCATAATTTAAATAATAACTAATAGGTGGGACCCCTTGTGACTTCCTTTTGTTTATAACAATCTTAATAGTCATAACCATTAGTTAATCAAAACATAGCTCCTTGTGTCTCCCCTCGACATATTTGCTTTTGACATTTTAAGCTTATGAAATTTGAAGCCATTTCAAAATAGTAATCATATATCCAAAAAAAACATGTTGTCTAAGATCCCTAAAGTCAACTGTCATAAGATGATAGATAGAATAAAACTCAAAATCATACTTTCCCTTGTTGATGCCATTTTCCTTTAGTTCTTCTTTTTGATAGAGGCGTGATAGGATTTTGTTTTTAGCCTTTTACTAGAATGGCACATCCCTATATGCATGATTGATTAGCAAAATGATCTTTTAAATAACCATACTTGACAACTCTTACAAATATGAAATAGATTTTGGCTCAGAAATATATTAAACTCATGCAATCTAATCCATACAAATTGCTTTTATGTTAATCAACGAGCAGGGGGTGAAACAGTGTTCTGGGATATGTGAGGGGATTGTATTGAGTGAAAATATGATATAATGGAGGGGAAAAACATGGTTACTGCTCAATGATAACAACAATCAACTATAAAACAAGTCAATCAAACATCACTGTGATCCACCCAAAACATGGCCACTTTCATCTATCTCAACACAGGAAACCCTTGATGTAATTAATCTTAGAATAGGGAGTGAAAGAGGGATATGGGATACGTGAGGGGTTTGTAATTAGCGGAAAGTGAGATCATGGAAGGGGAAGAAAATGGTTATTGTTCATGAAATTAGCCAAGCGATCCATAAAACATTATGCAGGAAGACTAGATGTACCATTCCATCAAAAATCATTTGATTAAATAGCGATTCTTATACATCTAACGAGTTTATTGTTCATTAATCAAACTTTAACACCTTGTTATTGCAGAACAGTAAGTTTTCCCATACGATTTGCAAGGGGCACTGTTCTCACAATCCGCATTTTATAACAGATTACGAACAATCACCATTTACAGTCTATTACTATCAAAATCAATCACTACTCAGTCATTTGTATAGTCCACAACTATACTCCACAATCATGCTTCCAAATCAATGAAGTCACTATTTTTGCAATAGAACTAACAAGGAATTGCAACGAAATTCATTCTCATATATCTATATAGTAAAAGACCAAAATTACATGCCTAAAAATGACTACTCATGATACAATCAACAACCATCAATTAGACACAAGCTATGCAGGATTAAATTTCCGAAACCCTGTAACCATGCCACTGTGAAACAAATATCTCAATGCGACTTAAAACCGAGCCAAACATCCCACGCAACTATCATCAACCGTAATGAATTTGCAAAAAGATAAACGTACTCAGAATTTGAGAGTATCACTAGGCATACAAACAAGCCATCCATATTATACGTGGTGCACAATGAGAGGATTCCACCGTAACCACACAACAATATATAACCACGATATAACTCGAAAAACTTCATTCTGGGCCATTTACTAAGTCGCCTGTGAGTGATCAAGCCGCACATATCCAAGTGTATTCTACTAATGACAAAAGATGCAGTAAACATATCCATTCCAATCTTCTAATTTTCAAAACCTCATCTACAGGACACGACATGTGTGGGAAACGCCCAGCATTCATAACCACACAACAATTAACAATTCACCACTGTGAGTGAAAATCAAACAACCGGACAGACTACAGTAGCTATGTGTGTTTACACATCAAATCGACTCAGAGCAGAGGCCTTCTTCATTAACAATACTGAGTTTCTGAAATAAGGGGGACGACTGTGTAATCTGAAAGTGTGAATGCAATGTATGGCTTAACATCATCATCAAGGAGGCAATAACTATATGACAAGACAAATAGACTACCATACGACTGATTGGGTCAATCCATATTCAAAATAATCGACCATACTTCCAACCCACAATAACCCATTGCAACTGGACAGGCATGACAGTCTTTCTCTGCGAAACTTCAAACTGGGGAAAATGAGGGTTCGCTTGGTAGCCACCACAGAAAAAAGCGGAGCCAATCTTGGTATGGCAAATATAATTCAACACATGCAAGGTATAACACTCGTTCCCTTCGATCAAACCACTACCACAGTGCGGTAAGGATAGGCTGATTAAGAACAGGAAGAACAACCCATTTCGTGATCCTTGGTGGTGAATACATCACTTACTTACTCTGATTTCATTCAATTCTTAGTGCGCATCATCTATTAATCAACAAATCACCCACCTTGCAACAACAACCTTTTAATTTCCAAGAGCGCCACCCATATTACAATCTCTATTATGCAGAAGGGATCTCAACCATATTATATACAAATTTTAATCACTCGTATGGCTATGCTATGTTAGATTGGAGTTGCCACAATCTTCTTTAATGTGTATAGTATGGTAGGTTAGCACAGGACAGTTTCTTCCCTTTAGTTTTTTTTTGTTTAACTGTTATTACTAACATGTGCTTGTTGCAGGTGTCACAATTGCTAAATCAACAATGAAAACCCCGAAAAATTTTGGTATAACTTGATCTTGAAACAGCAAGGGAAGCCTGTATAAAATGTCTCATCCATTATCCAATAAAACAAGATTTGTCAGCCATGAGAATAGTGTCGAATAACACCAGACTTGATCTTCAAAATTTCAAGGGGGTCCCACCTACTAGCATTATTTAGTCTTATAGAATAATAGGCTTTAGCAATACTTTGAGGGCGAAATTTACGTTGACATTTCAATCGTCGACATTATTGTGATAAAATGTCCTTTCAGTAGGGTAGGGGACGAAGGCTTTGATCTTGTTGTACCCTACATAAGTTCAAAAATGTTTCAGAGACTTGACCATAGTGTAAGCTTGTTTTTTTGTAATGGTGTAATTTAATTCTGAGTCTCTAAGATTCTTGCTCATGAAAGCAATCAGTTGTTCATCCCCCTAATCATTTTTCTGTAGTATAACTCCTGCAATGGTGTCCTTTGAAGCAAAATAAAACATGATAAAGTCTTTAGAAAAATTTGGAATCACCAAGACTAGTGCAACCGTTATTGCTTGCTTGATACGCTAGAAGGACACCTTACCTTCATTTTCCCATTCAAATGGGCATCCTTCTTTAACAATTTTTTAAGGAGTTTAACAATCTCGGCAAAGTTCAGAATAAATCTCCTCACGAAGTTAATCTGGCCAAAGAAATATTGTAGGGCTTTCTTGTCTTTACGGAGAGGAATCTTCTTGATGGCTTCAACCCTGGTAGGCTCTATTTTGATTCTATATTTAGAAATGATATGACCCATCAACTTGCCTTTGTCAACACTAAAAATTGATTTCTTAGGGTTGAGAGAAATGACATACTCCCTACATCTCTGGAAAATCGTTCTTAAGCGTTCGATATGTTGTTCCCTATTTTTGGAGATGGGGGTTAGATTATTTGGATAGATCCATATAAGTTTCTCGATCAGATCCCTAAAAGCATAGTCCATTGCGCATTGGAAGGTGGCCCCTGCGTTGGTTAGTTTAAAGGGAATTCTCAAATACTTATAAGTTCCCCAAGGGGTGGTGAAAGCAGTTTTTAGTTGGTCATCCTCCTTTACTAACACTTGATTATATCCTAGAAAACCATCAAGCATGGACGTCATTTCTGCTCCGGTGACCCTTTGCAAAAGATACTCCATGTTTGGTAGACGATAATTGTCTTTAAGTGAAGCCTGGTTTAAATTTTTGAAGTCTACGCATACCCTGATTTCGCCAATCTTTTTCCTTACAATGACTAGATTAGACACCCACAATGAATATCTAATAGGCTCAATTATTCACGCCTCAACCATCTTTTGTAACTCCTTTTGTACCTATGGGGAAACCTTTGGGTTCATCTGCCTCAACTTTTGTTTGAAGGGTTTTGTGCCATCTATAAGGGGAATTGTGTGTTGTATGACATCTTCACGGTAAGCCTTTAGATCTTTGTAAGACCAAGCAAAGACATCATTAAATTCTCTTATAAGGGCAATTAGCTTCTCCCTTTCATCATCCATTGTTCCTTTCCCAAACTTGATCATCTTTGGGGATTCCTTGGTTCCAATGTTGAATTCAATGATCTTGTCATTGATTTTGCATGACGACTTCCCCTTATACATGTCATTCAGATAAAAAAAAAGGTTCTCTAAGAGGATGATACCTTTGGGTAAGGGTCCATCAGCTATATCAATGATCTCAATATTCAGCTTTTCCACCAATAGATTTATCTGGGCTCCCAAGAATTCACCTTCATTTTGGAGGAAACACAAAATTTGGCTTTCGCTGTCAAAAACTTGCCAATGTTCTAAGTTGTCGGGTAGAAAGGGCATGTAATTTATTTCCACCTTATAGAGACAGATTTCCTTGAAAAGTTGCAAGGTGGAAGCAGAAACAACAAGATTGTCTGCCAAATGATTCTCTTCCCTAGGGATGGATTCAATAGAAAAGTTGTTAGATTTCTTTATGGCGTCCCACACAACATCATTGTATTGTTTCAACCTTGGGTTTATAACAGTGAATTTCTTGTTAACTTGTGAAACGATTAATTCAGAGTCCCCTCTCACATGCAGGGTCTTGATGTTCATATCAATGGAAAGATTAATGCCTAGGATAAGGGTTTTGTACTCAACGATGTTGTTTGTGCAATTGAACTCAAGCCTATACGAGAAAAGGGCAGTCTCATTGTTTGGTGATCTTAAGACTATCCCTGCACCCGACCCTGTGCTTGAGTGGGCACCATAGAAATCTAATCCCCAAGATCCTTCCTTCTTTTCCTCATCAAGGAAAAGGGAGTTTGCCAAAATGAAGGTGTTGTCAATTCCTTCCTCCAGAACCTGATGGGTTATATTGATATGATCCACAACACCTTCACTTTTGGTCTTTCTTTGGAAAAAAAT
>JZKD02S0309372.1:0-28263 GCA_000966675.3 Picea glauca
TTAGACGTAAAGCAAGATGATGTATACCTTGCTTCTGACCTAGTTGTTAGACGTAAAGCAAGATGTGACTTGCACTGAGATACCAGCTTAACAGCTGTGACATAGAGCCAGTCTAGTATTGTGATGGGCCAGCCTAGTGCTGTGATGAGGTATCATTTTTAAACTGATACATATTGATGCAGATGATGATGGCACTCTTTCGAGAATGACGATGTTGCCGATGAAGAAAACTTTCGATGATTTATAAATATGCCAGCCAAGATGATATTGATGATGTTGTCCTTCCATTTGATGTTGTTGATGATGTGTCCTCTCTCTCTCGCATGATGTTGCCGAAGAATACCCTTCTTGTTAAGGGGGAGTGTTGAAATAATGTAACTGCAAAGAGTATTCTTATTATAATTGATATTTTATTCATAGGATCAATCCCCATTGTGGATTGATCATGTCGGATATTGTAATAGGACCAAATCCCCTTGGTCAAAAGACAATTGTAATAGGCAGAATAAAAAGTTGGCCCCAGCAGTTAATTAAGAGACCCAGAAATATAATAAAGGTGGGTTTACCCACCCTGATTGAGAAGTCGGCCCTGCCAATGAAGAGACACTTCACACGTGCCAAAACTTGTATAAATAAAGGAGGCTAGCGCCTCATTTGAACATAACTCACTTGCTCAGTTTGAGAGACAAGTTCTGATCCGTTACCGGCAAAGGTGAGAGAGAGTGGCGCATATCTTGGGAGAGGACTTTTTGTTTTAACATAAGATCTCTTGGCATTGTATCGGCTATTTATATTAAGGAAGTTTTGTTGGGTTTTCTTCAAATAGCGGGTTTCCCAGGATAAATGTTGTGTCTCTTGTGAATGTGTATTTCTCAGTGATCTTGTTCTTATGTTGCTATTATCTATTGAAATGCAAAGAATTATAATAATGGCTTAAACATTAACAAGAACCCCTTGATGAATAGTTGTACTGAAGACTCTTCTAAGAGTCAAGTCCAGGAGACAGAGCGCAAAGCTCTCAAGTCTTTCATAGATGACGAAGCTCAGGAAGGATAGCGAGTTTCAAATACCGAAGGAGAGTACACTTTTGTTTGTTAGATGAATGAACGAGATCCTTTCGAGGGATCTGAGGTTTGTCACGACCGTCAGATTGGAGGAAGGAACGTAGGTGCTAATGCCTCGACCCCTTTCAGCCTTCGCAAGAAGCGAAGGAATCAGGACCGTAGATCCAAGAATCTGAAGGAGCCCTATTGACCATCGATCTTAGCCTTTGCATAGGCAGGCGAGTAGCATTTCACTGACTCGCGACTTGGAGTGGTCAAGGGTAGGACTACATGAACTCACGATTCGCGATATCGCGACGTGATCGTGACCATTGGATCCAGGCCACGGGAGAACCGTGGGATCAAAACTTTCGTGGTTATCGCCTATCGGGGGTTTGGAACTTGAGAGAGTTTCTTTTCGACTGTAGAAGTCGCGAAGTGCCGAGCACCGAGGGCTCATGCGAACACGTGGCACCTCCGTTCGGTGGGGACCGCGTGGATGAGAGGTGGTGTTACAACAAGCGCCCAGAAAAAGGTGGGAACGGGTGACAGGTGATGGACACATGTCGCCTGGGAAAGATTCAACCCATTGTTGACTTATCGTATCTCAGGAATTCGCGAAGGAGGAGCACGAGGGCTCAACACTCCAACTCGCGAAGTCGCGAGATGCGAGTAGCGCTAGTATTTAGCTTAGGAAGCGGGTGACCCATTGTTGACTTATAGTGGCTTAGGGTTTCGCAGGATGAAGAAGTTGCACCCTGATCGTTAAGGCCGCGAAACGCCGAGAGCTGAGGTCACATGCGACGGGCGGCAGCGGCACAGCTCGTGAGCAGAGTACAGCGGAGGAGACAAGTGGCGTGTGCATGTCGCTTTGGCAGAGCCCACGTAACGTTGACCTCTCGCGTCTCGGGATTTCACAAAGGAGGAGCACGAGGGCTCAACACCTCAACTAGCGAAGCTAGGAGTGGCGCAAGTGTTTGGCCTAACCTACGGTTACATGTAGCAGGCGCTAGTGAGGAAGGAGCCATACCCATATCGCATCTCGGGTATCGGCATTTGGAGAAAGAGGAGTCGAGAGCCTTGACTCCCAACTCGCGAGCTACGAAAGGCGCTTCCGCTAAGGCCGGGTTGTGGTCGCTTGGAGGAGAATAAGAGAAGGGATGGTCTGCGCTAGGCCCCATGGAAGTCTTGAGGATTCTGTCCCTCGAAGAAAAAGACGAAAAAATCATTATGCCGTAGTGGGTGTGTTACAAATTGGTATCAGAGCATGGTTACAACACTTGGCCTGCTTGGGCTCATGTATGAGCCGCGTAAACAGACATTGTTATGTGCATTTTCTCTTTAAGAAGAAGGACCACAGAATGAAACTGTAAATTGGGAATTTCTTTAACCCCTCTGTTAAAATGGTAACTACTCTTATAGGAGTAGGAATGCACTGATCAGTATTACTGATAAGACCTGAGTGTGAATAACAGAGGTGGAATGAATTGTGCTATGAAGCTGCAYGAGCCAGACAAGGGACATGAACTGAGTTGTTCTGTTATAGTGTGACGATGGCTACCTACTAAAGCAGGTAGAGTCTCTTGCAATTGAGATGGCTGGTTAGGTAAGAACTTAAGATCCAAATGAAGAACTCCTTCATGATTCGGGAAATCTAGTAAGGACTGGTAGGATCCTTAGAAAGTTATACTTACTGCATTATTAAAAGACTAAACCCTGAGCATATAACTCCTCACGATTGAGAGGACTAATGAAAATATATAGGGTTAGATTACCTGACCTATAATGGTTAGAATCGACAACAAGGATAATCTGTTTAAGCAAGATTAAGAGGAGTCCTTTGGGACTGTTGCTAATTCCCAAGAGTGACCCTTGTTGGTTGTTCCCATAAAGAGAGGGTGACATCCGTATGAGTTATGACTACGAGATTAGTCCTATAAGTAACTTAAAAGCTCAGAAGAGATAGCGGGGAAATTTGGTATGCCGAACATGCGTATAGAATCAAGCTAGTGTTAAAGTTTGAAAACTCCGGAGGATGAACGCGGAGTATACCAGGAGGAGTAGTGGTTTTAAGTCTTGAGAGGAAACACTTAGAAAAAGTTTCTAAGTTCCGAAGAGTTGAAGCGTTCAAAGGTGAAGTGCAGAAAACTGAAGTTCGAAGAAAGAACAAGTATGGAGGATTGAGCGGGAGAAATCCTTCAGAAAAGAGTTTTGAAGATTCGATAGGATCGAGAGTCAAGATCCATTCAGAAAGAACCAAAATGCTTCGAGTTGTTTGATCTCGGAGAAATAGCGCAAAGGTTAGTTGCAAGGAGATACCGGAATTTCGCAGAACCAAAGGGCTTGGAAGAAGCAATGAGAAATTCACGAAAAGAACATAGTCGTTGATCAAGGAGCGATCTGGACCATTGATCGTCCAAAAGAGAATTTCGCAATTTCGGGAATAGGGAGTTAAGGGGTGAAGACTCCGCCAAAGTCCCGAAAGGTGGAAAGCCGAGATTTGGTAAGGATCGTTGATTGCCAGAGAGATCAGGACCGTGGGATCCAGGTTGTCGGACCCTTGTGGATCAGAAGTTTTGGGAAACGGTAGAGCGTTGTCCGCGGATTCGCCGAAACACGGGATCCCGACATGTGCCTAGGAGTTGACCCCAGGTACCGAGCGAAGGGTCATGTGAATCAAAGAGCCCGGAAAACCTTAGCTTCGGTCTTTCGGGTTTTCGGATTTTGGGGATCGAAGAACCGGAGTTCCTTGCAACATGAATCCCGAAATCGCGAAACGCGAAGCGCCTTTTAGTTCAGATCATGGTCACCGTCGGTGGTCGCGTGAGGAGAAGGCATGAGCTAGTATGATGAATACGCACGAGTTGAATGCAGTGTGAAGCTTCATAATAGGAAGCCTGGTATTAATAACAGTAAGGTATGAATGATACTAAACGTGCAAAGTAATGCACACGTATGATGTAAGAGTATAGTTATAGGCACAATATGGTTTTTCCCGATGAGTGAAATATAAAGCAAGTATTGCTTTTGCCAAGATTGAAGAAATACTATGGAGGCATAGCTGACTCGATTCTGGGGAGTCATGAAAGTTCTGTTCCAAATAATAGCCTGAGGGGAATGTATTCCATCTCCTCAGGAAGTGCCAATATAATTAGATGAAAGGGTAAATGAGCAAAGATGCTCTCTTGTCATAATAAGAGACAAATGATTACGACTTTGAGCATCACCTGAGAAGGATTGTGAATGAATCTGAATTGACTAATCTTAACAGTAAAGATGCATGTTTATATTGATTAAGAGGAATGAGGCCATCACAAATAGTCATGGATATGCAACAAGGAAGTTGCATGCCGAAGGAGTTCCCGGTGGAGGAACTGTGTAAGGACTTTGTCAGAAGGACAAAGTCACAACCCTAATAATTGTTGAAGGTTGGACAATGGGCTGCAAGGCCTGTCCATATATATAAGATTCCTGGATTACATTTTGAAAGAACCATGTAATTAATAGAAGACTAACAACTGAATATTGACCATTCTGATAACCGAATGGAAGTGTGTAGGATGCACATATTCACGATTCCTTATGAGCAAAGAGTTGCTATTAAAGCATGTTGCAGTATCCCAAAAAGGATTAGGGTTAGGGTGAGGCCTAACCAAGGCTGCTCAGAAAAAGAGCAGTTCTGGAAATCGATATAGTTGGTAAGAGGCAAGTAAATCCCCTAAGTATGATTAAATGAATAAACGAGTATGTTTAACTGATGAGGCTTGGTTGAAGCTATGATTAAGAAAAGGCAGTGAGACCTTAGAGATAACTCATCTGGGTTGAAAAGCCCCAGGCAATGTAGAAAGAATTTGAAGAAGGGGAGAGCCCTCAATTCTCTCCTTGTTGTGCATTACATTTTCTATGGGATGAGAAAGCTAGTACATTGATGAACGAAAAGGTCTTGACACCCTAAGTAATAAGGATTGTAATGCCGAAGATATAATCGAAATTTGTTTGTGTTGCACTTATGGAAACATTTGAGGATGTTTATGAGTTCGAACGTTATGATACATGCATTCGGTTTAATATTACGACTAATGTAATTGTGGCTATGATGATGCATGTTGTGTATAGAAATGAATTGGAGCTATTGAGGAAGACAGTTGCCAACGATGAGCAACCTCAATCAAAGGATGACTATGAGAAGGTTCTTGTGGAACAATTATCGAAGGGACTTTAAAAGTCCCCATGGAGCACCACTGATGGGATAATATCAGAGAGAGAGTGTTAACAGCCAAGAACCAGTATAAATATATTTGTGCCTATGTGGCACAAGGTATGAAGGGATTTGGTAGGAACCCCTTCTGAAATATTTTATTGTCTTAGTTTTATGCATAAACTTGAAATGCAGTTGTATGCCTTGGATACCCAAGTAAGGTATGACTCAAGACGAAGAACCTGAATAATGGAGGTATGAATCTCTGGTAGTAAACATTGTTTATAACCATTGGAAGAATTCATGAATTGATATGTCATGAATGCATTGACAATCAAGGAATTCGTAAAGGCATTCATGTGAAAATTTTGAGTTCATCTGTATTGATTTGGGATACTGATCAATCTATAGCAGGCAGTATGGTCCTACTGTAAGAATGAAAGAAAACGAATAAACCATATGACGAAAGGGGTCTTGGATATGGCGGCATTGTAAGCCCATAAGGAAGGCCAATTGCCTGCTGAGCCAAACCGTTATGGGTAGGAAATTCCCATAATTATGAATCGGGTTCCTGTGCGGAACAAATATGAAAACAAGTCACGAGATTGGAAAATCCGTGGGTGACAGATTTGCAATAAAATTCTGAAAGTTAAAATTTATAATGATGTCTCATGAGTTTTATATACCTGTGATACAGGTGGGAAGAAAAGACATGTCCAGAAAGGAACAGATTAAGGCTGTCAAAGCTGAAGATGATGAAAAAGTGCTACTGCTGAGCCATGAAAACCCCGTGATAAGCCAAGATCGCCTGAAAATTATTGTGTTGTGGTAACACAAGCCGGAGGTACGCCTCGACAGAGCAAGTCTGAGGGACGCCTCGACTGTAAGACTCGATAGTCTCTAAAATTTTCTTGTACGAAAAAACCTTGGCAGGGCAAGATGGATCGCCCGAGGGACTGTATAACAGTGAAGGGGATGCCTGAGCCTGGGCCTGGAGGGTAAATGACCGCAAGGAAGAGGAGACCTTAATAATTCTTGTAAACTATTGGAATCATAAAGACAGTGGGTAGTTTCCTGTGCGGAAAAACCTTGGAAAAGAAAATGAAATCATGATAGCTCTTGTGAACTATTGAATTAGAATTATGCACCCAATGCGTACGTCAAGGAAAGCGATGAGCATGGATAACAAAACTACCATGTGGATACAGATCCACAAACTGCACAGATAAATACTATGCTAGAATATGAAATTTTTCCCTTTTGAATTTTGAACAACAATAAGATGTTTTCGCACAAAATTATGGTTAATATGCTTGTGTCCAAGAATTATTGAAGGCAGATGACGAAGACTCGGATTCCGAAAAAGGACCTGACCGAGGATAAAGGTCAAGACTTCTGAAGTGGCTGAATGAGAAAGGCATGACAGGTGTTTTTGAGAAAGAACACCGCGGACGGTGTTCCTTTCAAGGGGAGGGAATTGTAACACCCTGTTTCCCCCAATTTGTAATTAATCATAAAGTAGGAATTACCATGCTAATGCATGAGGAAAATGTAAATGTATTATTGTTTGAGTTGCCTATAACTGACTGTGGGGAGGAAGCCTTGAAAGTACTGGCCATGGTATCACTAGAGGAAGAATGTGAAAATTATAAGAGAGGGTTCATGTATCAAATAACCCCAAATCTCCCTTGATAAGGATTACAAGCCTCCTTCGAATCCCAAGGAAAGAAAATCAGTCAACGAAGAAAGGACTGGTGGTTGAATCACCAACCACCCCCATGAATGGAAACATGGGCTGTCAGTCCGAAGTACCACAGGGACTTGCAGACCTGAGCTTCCTTCTGACGAAAGGAACCGGATAGGTCAGCAAAACCTTCCCAAGTAAGAGGGACACACACACGGGAAAGACAGGCACCAGACGAGGGTAGAAGCTCACAAGGGAGAGGCGCGAAGCTCTCCAACGAATCACGAACAGAAGGCCACGACCTTGATGCCGAAGAGCATCTGAGAAACCTCGTCGAGGCCACAACCAAGTGACAAAGCTCCAAGTTGCAAAAAACAAGACCCGAACAGAAGCTGAAATAGAGAGAGAACCCTCGAGAACTGTGAGAATTCCCTGGTGATATCATGGCTTGGCACGGGGGTGGCCAGAGTGCTAAGAATGAATGCCTCTGAGCCTATGGTCGGGTGGAAGGACGAACACCCACAGTTAGTTGGTTGGTGGCAACCTGTAATAGATAAGTGAATTCCTACCCTGTGTAACTTAGCTGTGACTGTGTATGAATTGGTTATACTGTGCATGCTTTCAGGAATGTGAATGAATGCTCAATGGATATACTGTATCCCTTCTATTTCTGCTTGGTTGTATAATTAGGCAAGTAAGGAATTATATGGGTCGGACATGACTTGTTCTCATAAATTCTAAAGTTCTGTAGTGTCTTAAGCTAGAGCCACGAACTATGAGCTCGTCGACCTTAGGTGTAGCCGCATGTACGATTGTTTACTCACCTAGTCGTTCTTAGTCCCTTGGAGGACGAAGTTTGTTAAGGTCACGAGAGGTAGTGTCGATATGCACAGGCCCTCTGCGATCAAATAGAATCCCAGAACCCCTTGATGGATAGTTGTACTGAAGACTCTTCTAAGAGTCAAGTCCAGGAGACAGAGCGCAAAGCTCTCAAGTCTTTCTTAGCTGACGAAGCTCAGGAAGGATAGCGAGTTTCAAATACCGAAGGAGAGTACCCTTTCGTTTGTTAGATGAACGAACGAGATCCTTTCGGGGGATCTGAGGTCTGTCACGACCGTTAGATTGGAGGAAGGAATGTAGGTGTTAATGCCTCGACCCCTTTCAGCCTTCGCAAGTAGCGAAGGAATCGGGACCATAGATCCAAGGATCTGACGAAGCCCTATTGACCGTCGATCTTAGCCTTTGTATAGGCAGGAGAGTAGCATTTCACTGACTCGCGACTTGGAGTGGTCAACAGTAGGACTGCATGAACTCACGATTCGCAAGATCGCAACGTGATCGTGACCGTTGGATCCAGGCCACGGGAGAACCGTGGAATCAGAACTTTCGTGGTTATCGCCTATCTGGGGTTCGGAACTTGAGAGAGTTTCTTTTCGACTGTAGAAGTCGCGAAGTGCTGAGCACCGAGGGCTCATGCGAACACATGGCACCTCCGTTAGGTGGGGACCACGTGGTTGACAGGTGGCATTACAACAAGCACCCAAAGAAAGGTGGGAGCAGGTGACAGGTGATGGACACATGTCACCTGGGAAAGAGTCAACCCATTGTTGACTTATCGTATCTCGAGAATTCGCGAAGGAGGAGCACGAGGGCTCAACACTCCAACTCACGAAGTCGTGAGATGCGAGTAGCGCTAGTATTCAGCTTAGGAAGCAGGTGACCCATTGTTGACTTATCGTGGCTCGGGGTTTCGTAGGATGAAGAAGTTGCACCTTGATCGTTAAGGTCGCAAAACGCCGAGAGCCGAGGTCACGTGCGGCGGGCGGCAACTACACAGCTCGTGAGCAGAGTACAGCGAAGGAGACAAGTGGCATGTGCGCGTCGCTTTGGCAGAGCCCACGTAACGTTGACCTCTCGCGTCTCGGTATTTCGCAAAGGAAGAGCACGAGGGCTCAACACCTCAGCTAACAAAGTTGCGAGTGGCGCTAGTGTTTGGCCTAGCCTACAGTTAAATGTAGCAAGCGCTAGTGAGGAAGGAGCCATACCCATATCGCATATCGGGTATCGGCATTTGGAGAAAGAGGAGTCGAGAGCCTTGACTCCCAACTCGCAAGCTACGAAAGGCGCTTGCGCTAAGGCTAGGTTGTGGTCGCTTGGAAGAGGATAAGGGAAGGGATGGTCTGTGCTAGGCCCCATGGAAGTCTCGGGGATTCTGTCCCTCAAAGAAAAAGACGAAAAATTCATTGTCGTAGTGGGTGTGTTATAAATTGGTATCAGAGCAAGGTTACAACGCTTGGCCTGCTTGGGCTCATGTACGAGCCGCGTAAAGAGACATTGTTATGTGCATTTTCTCTTTAAGAAGAAGGACCGCAGAATGAAACTGTAAATTGGGAATTTCTTTAACCCCTCTGTTAAAATGGTAACTACTCTTATAGGAGTAGGAATGCACTGATCAGTATTACTGATAAGACCTGAGTGTGAATAACAGAGGTGGAATGAATTGTGCTATGAAGCTGCACGAGCCAGACAAGGGACATGAACTGAGTTGTTCTGTTATAGTGTGACGATGGCTACCTACTAAAGCGGGAAGAGTCTCTTACAATTGAGATGGTTGGTTAGGTAAGAACTTAAGATCCAAATGAAGAACTCCTTCATGATTCGGGAAATCTGGTAAGGACTAGTAGTATCCTTAGAATGTTATACTTACTGCATTATTAAAAGACTAAACCCTGAGCATATAACTCCTCACGATTGAGATGACTGATGAAAATATATAGGGTCAAATTACCTGACCTATAATGGTTAGAATCGACAACAAGGATAATCTGTTTAAGCAAGATTAAGAGGAGTCCTTTGGGACTGTTGCTAATTCCGAAGAGTGACCCTTGTTGGTTATTCCCATAAAGAGAGGGTGACATCCGTATGAGTTATGACTACGAGATTAGTCCTGTAAGTAACTTAAAAGCTCAGAAGAGATAGCGGGGAAATTTGGTACACCGAACTTGCGTATAGAATCAAGCTTGTGTTAAAGTTTGAAAACTCAGGAGGTTGAACGCGGAGTATACCAGGAGGAGTAGTGGTTTTAAGTCTTGAGAGGAAACACTTAGAAAAAGTTTCTAAGTTCTGAAGAGTTAAAGCGTTCAAAGGTGAAGCGCAGAAAACTGAAGTTCGAAGAAAGAACAAGTATGCAGGATTGAGCGGGAGAAATCCTTCATAAAAGAGTTTTGAAGATTCGATAGGATTGAGAGTCAAGATACATTCAGAAAGAACCGAAATGCTTCGAGTTGTTCGATCTCGAAAAAGTAGCGCACTGGTTAGTTGCGAGGAGATACCGTAATTTCGCAGAACCAAAGGGCTTGGAAGAAGAAATGAGAAATTCACGAAAAGATCATAGTCGTTGATCAAGGAGCGATCTGGACCATTGATCGTCCAGAAGAGAATTTCGGGAATCGAGAGTTAAGGGGTGAAGACTCTGCCAGAGTCCCGAAAGGTGGAAAGCCAGGATTTGGTCAGGACCGCTGATTGCCAGAGAGATTTGGACCGTGGGATCCAGGTTATCGGATCCTCGTGGATCAGAAGTTTTGGGAAACAGTGGGGTGTTGTCCGCGGATTCGCCGAAACACGGGATCCCGACGCGTGTCTAGGAGTTGACCCCAGGTACCGAGCGAAGGGTCATGTGAATCAAAGAGCCGAGAAAACCTTAGCTTCGGTCTTTCGGGTTTTCAAATTTTGGGGATCGAAGAACCGGAGTTCCTTGCAACATGAATCCCTAAATCGCAAAACGTGAAGCGCCTTTTAGTTCGGATCGTGGTCACCGTCGATGGTCACGTGAGGAGAAGGCGTGAGCTAGTATGATGAATACGTATGAGTTGAATGCAATGTGAAGCTTCATAATAGGAAGCTTGATATTAATACCAGGAAGGTATGAATGATACTAAATGTGCAAAGTAACGCACACGTATGATGTAAGAGTATAGTTATAGGCACGATATGATTTTTCCCAATGAGTGAAATATAAAGCAAGTATTGCTTTTGGCAAGCTTGAAGGAATACTATGGAGGCATAGCTGACTCCATTCTGGGGAGTCATAAAAGTTTTGTTCCAAATAATAGCCTGAGGGGAATGTATTCCATTTCCTCGGGAAGTGCCAATATAATTAGATGAAAGGGTAAATGAGCAAAGATGCTCTCTTGTCATAATAAGAGACAAATGATTACGCCTTTGAGCATCACCTGAGAAGGATTGTGAATGAATCTGAATTGACTAATCTTAACAGTAAAGATGCATGTTTATATTCCTTAAGAGGAATATTTAGTAAAAAAAAAAATTGAAATTTAAAAAAAAAAAACCAAAACTAACTCAAGGCTGAGACCATCACAAATAGTGATGGATATGCAATAAGGAAGCTGCATGCCAAAGGAGTTCCCTGTGGAGGAACAGTGTAAGGACTTTGTCAGAAGGACAGAGTCACAGCCCTAATAATTGTTGAAGGTTGGACAATGGGCTGCAAGGCCTGTCCATATATATAAGAATCCTGGATTACATTTTGAAAGAACCATGTAATTAATAGAAGACTAACAACTGAATATTGACCATTCTGATAACCGAATGGAAATGTGTAGGATGCACATGTTCATGATTCATTATGAGCAAAGAGTTGCTATTCAAGCATGTTGCAGTATCACAAAAAGGGTCAGGGTGAGGCATAACCAAGACTGCTCAGAAAAAGAGCAGTTGTGGAAACCGGTATAGTTGGTAAGAGGCAAGTAAATCCCCTGAGTATGATTAAATGAATAAATGAGTACGTTTAACTGATGAGGCTTGGTTGAAGTTGTGATTAAGAAAAGGCAGTGAGACCTTAGAGATAACTCATCTGGGCTGAAAAGCCCCAGGCGATGTAGAAAGATTTGAAGAAGGGGAGAGCCCACAATTCTTTCCTTGCTGTGCATTACGTTTTCTATGGGATGAGAAAGCTAGTACATTGATGAACGAAAAGGTCTTGACACTCTAAGTAATAAGGATTGTAATGCCGAAGATACAATCGAAATTTGTTTGTGTTGCACTTATGGAAACATTTGAGGATGTTTATGAGTTCGAATGTTATGATACATGCATTCGGTTTAATATTACGACTAATGTAATTGTGGCTATGATGCATGTTGTGTATAGAAATGAATTGGAGCTATTGAGGAAGACAGTTGCCAACGATGAGCAACCTCAATCAAAGGATGACTATGAGAAGAATCTTGTGGAACGATTATTGAAGGGACTTTAAAAGTCCCCATGGAGCACCATTGATGGGATAATATCAGAGAGAGTGTTAGCAGCCAAGAACCGGTATAAAGATATTCGTGCCTATGTGGCACAAGGTATGAAGGGATTTGGTAGGAACCCCTTCTGAAATATTTTATTGTCTTAGTGTTATGCATAAACTTGAAATGCAGTTGTATGCCTTGGATACCAAGGTAAGGTATGAGTCAGGACGAAGAACCTGAATAATGGAGGTATGAACCTCTGGTAGTAAACACTGTTTATAACCATTGGAAGAATTCATGAATTGATATGTCATGAATGCATTGACAATCAAGGAATGCGTAAAGGCATTCATGTGAAAATTTTGAGTTCATGTGTATTGATTTGGGATCCTGATCAGCCTATAGCAGACAATATGGTCCTACTGTAAGAATGAAAGAAAACGAATAAACCATATGAGGAAAAGGTTGGTTAACTTCCAATACCCCATGGCCAAGAACCGGTCTTAAAGTGTGACAAACTTGAAAAACAATGCAAGAATGTATTGGGTATGAATGTGGCCATGGATATTGGCACAATTGTTAAAACCCTTTTTAAATGTTGAACTACGTTTTGAAAAGTTTGGTATGTTGAGATGAAACTAACAATTGTTTGGTTGTGTAAAGAATGAATTGCAGGAAGCAAAGGGGTCTTGGATATGGCAGTGTTGTAAGTCCATAAGGAAGACCGAATGCCAGCTGAGCCAAACTGCAAGGGATGGTATTTCGCATTTTGAGAAAGTAATTTAATTGTTAAGTATGCACAATTCTGAAATTGTTGTGACAATGTTGTAAAGGTGCAATAAAATGTATATGCGTGGAAAAGCTAACAAGTTGTTTGGCCGATTGAAGTGGACAGTGCAGGAAGCAAAGGGGTCTTGGACATGGCGGCATTGTAAGCCCATAAAGAAGGCCAATTGCCTACTGAGCCAAACCGTTATGGGAAGAAAATTCCCATAATTATGAATCTGGTTCCTGTGCGGAACAAATATGAAAACAAGTTGCGAGATTGGAAAATCCGTGGGTGACAGATTTGCAATAAAATTCTGAAAGTTAAAATTTATAATGATGTCTCATGAGTTTTATATACTTGTGATACAGGTGGGAAGAAAAGACATGTCCAGAAAGGAACAGATGAATGCTGTCAAAGCTGAAGATGATGAAAAAGGGCTACTATTGAGCCATGAAAACCCCTTGATAAACCATGATCGCCTGAAAATTATTGTGTTGAGTTAACAGAAGCCGGAGGTACACCTCGGCAGAGAAAGTCTGAGGGATGGCTCGACTATAAGACTCGATAGAGTCTCTAAAATCTTCCTGTGCAAGAAAAACTTGGCAGGCCAAGATGGATCGCCCGAGGGACTGTATAACAGTGAAGGGGATGCCTTAACCTGGGCCTGGAGGGTGACTGACCGCAAGGAAGAGGAGACCTTAATAATTCTTGTAAACTACTGGGATCATGTAGACAGTGGGTAGTTTCCCGTGCAGAAAAACCTTGGATAGGAAAACGAAATCATGATAGCTCTTGTGAACTATTGAATTGGAATCATGCACCCAATGGGTACGTCAAGGAAAGCGATGAACATGGATAACAAAACTACCATGTGGATACAGATCCACAAACTACATAGATAAGTACTGTGCTAGAATATCAAATTTTTCCTTTTTGAATTTTGAACAACAGTAAGATGTTTTCGCACAAAATTATGGTTAATATGCTTGTGTCCAAGAATTATTGAAGGCAGATGACGAAAACTCGTATTCCGAAAAAGGACCTGACCGAGGATGAAGGTCAAAACTTATGAAGTGGCTGAATGAGAAAGGCATGACAACTGTTTTTGAGAAAGAACACCGAGGATGGTGTTGCTTTAAGGGGGAAGGAATCGTAACACCCTGTTTCGCCCAATTTGTAATTAATCATAAAGTAGGAATTACCATGCTACTGCATGAGGAAAATGTAGATGTATTATTGTTTGAGTTGCCAATAACTGACTGTGGGGATGAAGCCTTGAAAGTACTGGCCATGGTATCACTAGAGGAAGAATGTGAAAACTATAAGAGAGGGTTCATGTATCAAATAACACCAAATCTCCCTTGATAAGGATTACAAGCCTTCTTCGAATCCCAAGGAAAGAAAATCAGTCAATGAAAAAAGGTCCGGTGGTTGAATCACCAACCACCCCCATGAATGGAAACATGGGTTGTCAGTCCGAAGTACCATAGGGACTTGCAGACCTGAGCTTCCTTCTGACGAAAGGAACCGGATAGGTCAGCAAAACCTTCCCAAGTAAGAGGGACACACACACGGGAAAGACAGGCACCAGACGAGGGTAGAAGCTCACAAGGGAGAGGCGCGAAGCTCTCCAACGAATCACGAACAGAAGGCCACGACCTTGATGCCGAAGAGCATCTGAGAAACCTCGTCGAGGCCACAACCGAGTGAGAAAGCTTCGAGTTGCAAAACATAGGACCCGAACAGAAGCTGAAACAGAGAGAGAACCCTCGAGAACTGTGAGAATTCCCTGGTGATATCATGGCTTAGCACGGGGGTGGCCAGAGTGCTAAGAATGAATGCCTTTGAGCCTATGGTCAGGTTGAAGTACGAACACCCACAGTCAGTTGGTTGGCGGCAACCTGTAATAAATAAGTGATTTCCTACCCTGTGTAACTTAGCTGTGACTGTGTATGAATTGGTTATACTGTGCATGCTTTCAGGAATGTTAATGAATGCTCAATGGATATACTGTATCCCTTCTATTTATGCTTGGTTGTATAATTAGGCAATTAAGGAATTATATGGGTCGGACATGACTTGTTCTCATAAATTCTGGAGTTCTGTAGCGTCTTAAGCTAGAGCCACGAACTGTGAGCTCATCGACCTTAGGTGTAGCCGCATGTATGATTGTTTACTCACCTAGTCATTCTGAGTCCCTTGGAGGACGAAGTTTGTTAAGCTCATGAGAGGTAGTGCTGATATGCACAGGCCCTCTGCGATCAAATAGAATCCCAAAACCCCTTGATGGATAGTTGTATTGAAGACTCTTCTAAGATTCAGGTCCAAGAGACGAAGCGCAAAGCTATCAAGTCTTTCATAGTTGACGAAGCTCAAGAAGGATAGCGAGTTTCAAATACCAAAGGAGAGTACCCATTCGTTTGTTAGATGAACAGACGAGATCCTTTCGGGGGATCTGAGGTCTGTCACGACCGTTAGATTGGAGTAAGGAACGTAGGTGTTAATGCCTCGACCCCTTTCAGCCTTCGCAAGTAGCAAAGGAATCGGGACCGTAGATCCAAGGATCTGACGAAACTCTATTGACCGTCGATCTTAGCTTTTGTATAGGCAGGAGAGTAGCATTTCGTTGACTCGCGACTTGGAGTGGTCAAGGGTAGGACTGCATGAACTCACAATTTGCGAGATCGCGACGTGATCGTGACCGTTGGATCCAAGCCACGGGAGAACCGTGGGATCAGAACTTTCATGGTTATCGCCTATCTAGGGTTCGAAACTTGAGAGAGTTTCTTTTCGACTGTAGAAGTCGCGAAGTGCCGAGCACCGAGGGCTCATGCGAACACGTGGCACCTCTATTAGGTGGGGACCGCGTGGTCGACAGGTGGCGTTACAACAAGCGCCCAGAGAAAGGTGGGAGCGGGTGACAGGTGATGGACACATGTTGCCCGGGAAAGAGTCAACCCATTATTGACATATCGTATCTCGGGAATTCGCAAAGGAGGAGCACGAGGGCTCAACACTCCAACTTGCGAGATGCGAGTAGCGCTAGTATTTAGCTTAGGAAGCAGGTGACCCATTGTTGACTTATCGTGGCTCGGGGTTTCGCAGGATGAAGAAGTTGCACCCTGATCGTTATGGTCGCGCAACGCCGAGAGCCGAGGTCACGTGCAATGGGCGACATTGGCACAGCTCGTGAGCAGAGTACAGCGGAGGAGACAAGTGGCATGTGCACGTCGCTTTGGTAGAGCCTACGTAACATTGACCTCTAGCGTCTCGGGATTTCGCAAAGGAGGAGCACGAGGGCTCAACACCTCAACTAGCAAAGTAGCGAGTGGCACTAGTGTTTGCCCTAGCCTACGGTTACATGTAGCAGGCGCTAGTGAGGAAGGAGCCATACCCATATCGCATCTCGGGTATCGGCATTTGGAGAAAGAAGAGTCGAGAGCCTTGACTCCCAACTCACGAGCTACGAAAGGCGCTTGCGCTAAGGCTAGGTTGTGGTCGCTTGGAGGAGGATAACGGAAGGGATGGTCTGCGCTAGGCCCCATAGAAGTCTTGGGGATTCTGTCCCTCGAAGAAAAATACGAAAAATTCATTATGCCGTAGTGGGTGTGTTACAATAAATAACCATCTAGCACACAAAAAATCAATCAAACTACAAGTATAAGTATAAGTGTTACCAGATCACAACTCAAACTTGCCAAATTGCAAACTCTAGGTTAACCAAACTCATTAGGAGGAAATGATTTTTTCCTTCTAAACCCTAGTCAAACTCTGGGTTAACCAAGTATGAGTAGCGACTAATCATGAGTGTAAATTTGACTTGTAATTAACCAT
The DNA here is from genome assembly GCA_000966675.3 of Picea glauca. Classification (NCBI taxonomy): domain Eukaryota; kingdom Viridiplantae; phylum Streptophyta; class Pinopsida; order Pinales; family Pinaceae; genus Picea; species Picea glauca. Next base: position 16,784 of record JZKD02S0309372.1, read on the forward strand.
GACTTTAACTCGATCTGGTCGAGTTAAACTTGGTTAATTACAAGTCAGTGTTACACTCGTGAGTAGAATCAAACTCGCCGAAAAGGTTATGAAACCCACTTAAACTCTGAATAGGCTCATTTTTGTACTAGTTTTTCCAAGTTTTCCGCATTTTTTCTTGATCTAAGTCAAACTCTTAGCTCTTATGTCGCATCAAGGTTTTTCGAATTCCAAGTCTAGTAACTTTGAAATAAAGGCATTAACAATCCAACATTTAAGAGCCTTAAACATGAATAGATCATAAGCATAGAACTATCAAAGGAAACGATCATGTTGTAGTCGATATCAAGCACAAAGCTAGCAAATTGTCCTGATCCTCATTCGTTGCCCCTCCCCACTCGTAGTTCTACAGCTCTGGATCAAGAGCATTAACCTCTAATCCATCATTTTCTCGCTGCTTCTTGTTTTTGAAAATTACAAATGTCGCTTGTAATAAACAAATTCATGTTTATTACTGGATGACAAAATATTTCTTCAATTGTCTATTAGAATATTGAATATTGATTGATTGATAAGAATGATGATGTTACAATGAGCCTCGTGATGGTATACTTATATGCATTGACACAAACAAAGGTTTCATTGTAGTCAATTCCTTCAACTTGGGAAAATCCTTTAGAAACTAACCAAGCCTTGTGTCTTTCAACACTTCCATCCGATGCATACTTAGTTCTGTAGACCCATTTACATCTGACAAGTTTTCTTCCTTCTCAGAAGAGGTACAAGATCCCAAGTATCGTTTTCCATTAAAGAACAATACTCTTCATTCGTTGTTGTATCACAATCTGAATGACTTGAAACTTCTGCAAATGTCTCTGGATCATGAGTCTATGAAACTTGAGCCAAAAGAGAAGAGGCTCGTTCGAACTGTGAACATGTCCGACGACGATCTAAAGGATCATCGACAAGATCACTAGCTGCTTCTTGTGTTGAATGGACCCATCTAGGAAGCAGTGGTGTTGGTGTTGGTTTAGGTTCAATGGACTCATCTACAGGAAAGTGAGTGAAATATCCCAAATCCCTCGTATCTGGATATTTGCGGCTACATTGGTGGTCTGGTTGCGGATCCGATACTTTGGGGGTTTCTGGATGCATTTTAAAAGGTTTTTTACTATGGTTTTGTGTTGTTTATGTGTTTATATCATGCATACAAATGTTTTGGAACCAGAAACAACTCAATATCTTGAATTAATTGAAATAACAGGAATTACATCATAGCATGCAGAAACTAAACAGAATAACCTCAGCTAGATAAAACAAAGATGATCTTAGTTGGAATACAATGCAAAACAAATATGAAAATACTTGTATCAAAGAGGAATGACCGAATCTATGATCGGCAATGTCGATCCATTGCATGCATGGGTGGATCTGTTGCATGCAACCAAAAATACCCACTGCAACTGTTGTTGAAGACTAGAAAACTCGCCTTGGTGGCTATACTAGTCTGATCATCCTGAAAATCGTCCTAGATGGGTCGCCCTATCCTCTAGCACACTTTCCCTTCCTATTGGTTGGAATACTGGGTCTTTGCTAATCTTCCAGAACCCCAGATGGACTCCCTCAAACACTGCGCACTTCCTCAGTTGGATGGCACGATTTTGGAGATTTACCCAGCGGAATGTTGTGATAATTGTCCCAATGGAAGCGCCTTCGCCTCCTCTCCAATGGGTCGGAAGGATCTCAGCTTCTATGTCCTAGTTGGGCCTAACAAACCCCTTATGCTGAATCTCTGCCTCAAACCCTCACGTTGTCACTGGATAAGTGTGCACTTGCTTGCGTAGCCTCTACCTGTTGTTGTATACTAAAGATGAAAATCAATGAAAAACCCGGATGGTACTTTCGACGACTAGGGCGAATCTCTCAACACCGAAACCTGTCACGAGTGGTGGTTTCCTCCAGAAATCCACAAAACAATAGAAGGTCGACTTCCTTCTCTTTGGAACCTATTTCTAATTCTCAAATCATCAAATAATGAGGAATTAGGTCAAATTTCTTCTCTTTATACCTCCTCTAGTCTAATTCCTTGTTCACTTACTTAATTAAATGACTTTTCTCCCAAGTTGTGATTTAATGTCACTTAAGTCATTTAACCCCCTTTTTGTTCTAATTAGACGTTCACTTTATCACTTAAGTGACCTTTTTCCTAAGTTTCAACTCAATGATCAATTAAGTCACTTAAACCCTTTTTCCTCCTTGTTCTTCCTTAATGTCACTTTCAAGTTAGACTTTTGCGGAATGGCATTAATTAGAGGTGTTATTCCCCTTTTTATTTCGACTATAGTCTACGGGAAAATATAAACTACTAAGTCACTCTTTGTAGAGATCATCACTGGGAAAGGAACATTACAATCCTCCATTCCGGAGATTGCTTGTCCTCAAGCAACATCAAACCTGGGTGTTGTAGTATCTTCTCTCCCTCCCATGTAGCATCCTCCACTGGAAGTCCCCTCCATCTGACAAGGCACTCCCTGATAACTCGACTCCTCAACCTGTTCTCTTTACTCTCCAGAACCTCCTCTGGCACCAACTCCAACTGACCCTCTTCAACCAATGGTGGTAACTCCTCGAAGTGGTAATCTGTTGTCCCACTACCTTCTTGAGGAAAGAAACGTGGAACACATTGTGAATCTTACTACCCTCTGGTAGCTCTAACTCGTAGGCCACCTTGCCAATCCTCTGGGTGATCCTCTAAGGCCCATAGAACTCGGGTTTCAATTTTCTGCCCCACTATTCTTCATGGAAGATTGTTTGTACGAATGAAGTCTCGAAAATACCAAATCCCCCACCTCAAAACTATGCTCTACTCTCTGTCTATCTGCATATATCTTCTGTTGGTTTTGTGTTGCCTATAGATTTTCCTTCACTATTTTGAGAATTTTTTGGCTCTCCTCTATCCAATCCTTCGCTCCTGGAGCCCTATTGTCCCCAAATACAGTCTCCATGAATGATGGTGCATCATATCCATACAAGGCTCTGAAAGGTGTCATCCTGATGAACATGTGATATGTTTTGTTCTAGCAATACTCCCCCAGATGAAGCGACTTTACCCACGTGCGTTGTTGTCCCCCTACATAGTTCCTCAAGTATCCTTCCACCCATTTATTAACTATCTCTGTCTGCCTGTCGATCTGTGGACAGTAACTCGTACTCATAGCTAACTCTGTGCCCACTAGACTGAACAACTCCTACCAAAATCTGTTGATGAAGCGTCCATCTCTATCGCTGACTATCTGTCGAGGCAACCCATGTAGTCTGAAGATCTCTCTGATGAATAACCCTGCCACTTGGGTGGCCTTATACTCAGTCGGTATGGAAAAGAAGTGCTCAAACTTGGTCAGTCTGTTGACCACAACAAAAATACAATCCCTACCTTGCACCCTAGGTAGTCCTGTGATGAAATCCATGGAAATGATCTCCCACTTCTGCTCCAGAATGGATAGAGGCTGAAGTAACCCTACTGGGTGTGTCAGCTCGGACTTGTTCTGCTGACAAGTCACTCACTCTTAGATGTGTCTAAGTACATCATCCTTGAGACCCTTCCATGAGAATCTCTCCCTGATCTTCTTGTAAGTCTTGAAGTACCCTTGATGTCCTGATAAGGGTGAATCGTGACTAGCCTTCAGAATCTTTTCCTTCAGTGTAGATTCTGGAACAAAGTAGATCCGGTCTTTGCAGAAAATGACATCGTCCAGTACTCGGTATCTCTCATCTATCACTTAACCATCCATTACCTCACTAGCAAATTTGTTTTTGGAATACTCAACTAGCTAGTGTGCCTTCCAATCTGTAAATATGTCCATCATCGAACAACTAGTTGGCTTCCTGGATAAAGCATCTGCTACAACATTCTTCTTGCCTTTAACATACTCAATGTCAAAGTCAAAAGCTTGGATCTTTGAAACCCATTTATGTTGTTTGTCGCTGAGGTCTTTTTGATCCAAGAAATACTTCAAGCTCTTGTGACCGGTTTTCACCATGAATCTGCTACCAACTAAGTATTGTCTGAATTTTGTCAAGGTGTGCATGATAGCCATCATTTCATTGTCATAGATAGAGTAGAGTCTCTCTGACTCGCTAAGTTTCCTGCTCTCAAAGACTATGGGGTGACCTCCCTGCATCAATACTACTCCAATCCCCTCTCTTGATGCATCGCACTCCAATACAAAGGGACGTGAAAAGTCGGGAAGTGCTAGAACTAGGCATGTGCTCATGACCGCCTTCATCTTCTCAAAAGTGCTATGTGATGCCTCGGTCCAATGAAAATCCCCTTTCTTCGTAAAATCGATTAGCGGTGCCCCGAAGTGTGAGAACCCTCTCATGAACCTCTTGTAATAACTGCACAACCCAAATAATCCCCTCAACTTCGTGATATTCTTAGGTGTCGACCAATCCAAAATGGCCTTGATCTTTTCCTGATGTACCTGAACCCCTTGCTCATCGATGATGTGGCCTAGGTACAAAAGCTCCCGCATGTTGAATTCACACTTGGATTCTTTCGCATATAATGACTGTGACTGCATAATGCTCTGAACCTCATACAAATGTGTCAAGTGTTCTTCCTAGGTCCTATTGTACATCATGAAGTCATCAAAGAATACTAACATATACTTCTACAACTGTTCCTTGAAAATGTGGTTCATACAGGACTGTAAGGTAGTCGATGCATTGGTCAACCCGAAAGGCATGAACAAGAACTGAAACTGCCCAAAATGGCACCTGAAAGTTGTTTTTCAATGTCCTACTCTCTGATGTTGATCTAGTGGTAACCTGAGCAAAGATCTATCTTGGTAAAGAAGACTGCCCCATGTAGCTCATCCATCAACTCGTCTATGCGCGAAATGGGGTACCTGTTTTTTATAGTCTTCTTATTAAGTGCCCAATAATCTATGCACATCCACAATGTGTCATCCTCCTTTAGGACCAAGACGACTAATGAAGCAAACGGACTAGTGCTAGGCCTGATGTGCCCCATCGCAAGGAATTCCTTGACTGCTTTCCCAATCTCATCTTTAAATATTTTGGGATGGTTGTAAGGTGCGGTGATCGCTGGTGTTTCCATCGCCTCTAACTCGATAGTATGCTCAAATCCTCTGTCTGGTGGGCGCCCCGGTGGTATCGACCAAAATACTTGTTCATACTGACTCAAAAATTCCTTGATCTCAGGATGATAATATTGTCTACCATCTTAATCCCTCCTAGTGGTGATCAAACCCTCGACAGCATATGTCACATCTCCATGCCTAAAAATCCTCTCCATCCTCTTTGTTGACAATGTCTTGAGTGCTCCTGTAGACATGCCCCTCAACACCACCTTTGACCCCTTTGTATCTTTGAAGCTCATTGTTAGGGTCTGGTAATTGAACCCAACCTCACCCAGTGAGTACAGTGACTGAACGCCCAATACTGCATCAATACCAGATAAATCAACTACATAGAAAGTGTCTTCCATGGTATAGTTGCCTAGTTTAACCTCCAGATCTGGTACCCTGTCCAAGCACGTCATGGTGTACCCATCTGCCACTACTACAGTGAATCCCTCAAACTCCTCAGTCTGTAACCCTCTCCTGGCTACTAAGGATGCATCTACAAAGTTATGGGTTGCGCCACCATCCACCAATGTTGTGATCCGGTGTCCTGAAATGAGGCCCTTGAGCCTAATGGTGTCATACCTGGGAACTCCTGAAAGGATAGCTATTGTTCCACCCTTCACTGGTACTCATGGTTTTGTCGCCCCACCCAACTGCGGTTCTATCTGCAGCTGAGGCTTCTTTGGACGTTGCCCCTCCTCATGCGTATGCTCCTCCTCTGAGCCACTATCTGATGTGGAGTTGATCTCCTCCTCCTCATTGTCTGATGCCACCTCAATGTAGTGTATTTGTCCCTTATCCAAACATTTGTGTCCTGGAACCCACGGATCCCTACAGTTGAAGCACAACTTCTTCCTCATGAGCTCCCACCTAGTCTCATCATCCCGTTTGGTTTTTCCTTTCCACTCCCTTGGATGATTTCTCTGATCCTTCTCTTTCTGTGGAACAAAGGGTTTGTTGAAGGTCTTTGTTTTCTGCACTGAGTCTCCCATATCTCTCGTGCGCAATATGGCATCCTGTAGGGTGAGGCTTGAAGGCCTTTACCCAGCCTCTCATTGGATTTGTCAGTGCCTCAATAAAAAGCATCCCCAACCTGTGCTCAAATATATCTATCACCGCTACTGTTTTCCTCTGAAACTCTGTAATGAGGGCCTCGACCGACCGATCAGATCTACTGCGTCTTTGTTAGGTCTCTGAAATGAAGTTTTGGGTCCCTCTAATCAAAACTCTCCATCAGTCCTTCTATGAACTCCAAGTAGGATGTGATATGTCTGTGACCTAGGGTCACCAGTCCATGGTACAACCACTCGTGTGCTTCCCCCTCCAAGTGCAAGGTAGCGAAGTTGATAGCTTCTGACTCTGTCATCAGGCTAAGCTTGAAATAGGTATCAATCTTTTGGACCCATGCATGAGCTAAACACCTGGACGAACTGTCAAAAGAAGGGATGGTCAGTTTCCCCACCTTCTTGATAAAGTCAATGTTTTGGGGCTGCATGTTACCCCTCTACGCCTCTCTGGGCATGTTCCAGTACATGATCAAACAGTAGTTCATCAAGCTCATGTCAGTGTGGAACTCTAGCCCTAGTGCCAAGTAGTCTCTCTTGTACTCTGCAAACGGATCTATCGGGCATGTTTGCCCCTGTCCGACATGTCCTATTTGTTGCCCCTGTCCTAGATGTCCAATCTGTTGTTCCCCCTGGAACTACGAAAAAAACAGTCTGGGAATCTTCCCTACTGAGATATAGGTGTGAGTGGGTGTCTGGTGTCCACTCGACCATGTTGGGTTCCCATTGGATCCATTGGATCCACCTCCATGATGTCCCATTGAACCGCTCGCTCCACCTACTATATTTGCACCAATCGTGCCCATACTGTTTTAGATCAATTGTGTACTGATTGGCATCTGTGTAATGGCGTGCATCATATCTCTTTTCCCTCTGAAAAGATCGTTCAACATAGCTAGGGTATTGTCATAAGGAGCCTCTGGGCCTTTCCCCTTGCCCTCTGGAATATCATGTCTATCACCCATCTTACCTCCTAATTTGGCCTATGTATCTGAATTGATATGATCTCTGTCCCTGTCCTCTGTCTCTGGCTCTGTATCTGAATGATAATGGAAGGGAATGTAGTCTCTCATGTCTTTGTCCCTTTTGTCTCTACTATGACCCCTACGGTATTCAATGTACTTGTCCCCGATGTGACCTCCACCCTCTGGTATTCTGCGCATGTCCCCAGAATCATGGGATCATGAGATAAGCGCTTCTTCACGGGATGGTGGGAAGAAGACTCTAATATGACTGAAATATCCCAAATCCCTTGGATCTGGATATTTGTTAATACGTTGGTGGTCCGGCTACAGATCCGATACTCTAGGGGTTTCTGGATGCATTTTAAAAGGTTTTTGACTGTGGTTTTGTGGTGTTTATGTGTATATCATGCATGCAATTGTTTTGGAACCAGGAATAACGCAATATCTAGAATTAATTGAAATAACAGGAATTACATCATAGCATGCGGAAACTAAAGAGAATAACCTCAGCTAGATCGAACAGAGATGATCTTAGCTGGAATACAATGCAAAACAAATAAGAAAATACCCGTATCAAAGAAGAATGACTGGATTTATGATCGGCAATGTGGATCCACTGCATGCATGGGTGGATCTGCTACATGCAACCAAAAATACCCACGACAACTGCTGCTAAAGACTGGAAAAATCGCCCTGGTGGCTATATTCGTTTGATCGTCTTGAAAACTGTCCCAGACGGGTCGCCCTATCCTCTAGCACACTTTCCCTTCCTGTTGGTTGGAATACTAGGACTCTGTTGATCTGTCGAAACCCCGGATGGACTCCCTCAAACTCTGCACACTTCCTTAGCTAGATGGCATGATTTTGGAGATTTACCCGACGAAATGTTCTGATAATTGTCCAATTGGAAACGTCGTGGCCTCCTCTCCAATGGGTCGAAAGGATTTGAGCTTCTCTTTCCTAATTGGGCCTAGTGACCACTTTATGTTGAATCTCTACCTCAAACCCTCACGTTGTCACTAAATAAGTGCGCACTTGCTTGCGCTGCCTCTAGTTGCTTCTATATATTGAAGATGAAGATCAATGAAGAACCTAGATGGTACTTCCGACGGTTAGGGCGTGTCTCTCAACACCGAAATCTGACACGAGTGGTGGTTTCGTCCAGAAATCCACAAAACAATAGAAGGTTGACTTCCTTCTCTTTGGAACCTGTTTCTAATTCTCAAATCATCAAATAATGAGGAATTAGGTCAACTTTCTTCTGTTTATACCTCCTCTCGTCTAATTCTTCGTTCACTTAATTAAACGACTTTTCCCCTAAGTTATGATTTAATGTTCACTTAAGTCATTTAACCCCCTTTTTGTTCTAATTAGACGTTCACTTTATTACTTAAGTGACCTTTTTCCTAAGTTTCACCTCAATGATCAATTAAGTCACTTAAACACCCTTTTTCGTCTTTTTCCTCCTTGATGTCACTTTCAAGTTAGACTTCGGCGGAATGACAATAATTAGAGGTGTTATTCCCTTTTTTATCTCAACTATAGTCTACGAGAACATATAGACTACTAAGTCGTTCTCTGTAGAGATCATCACTGGGAAAGGGACATTACAGTGAGTAGACGAAGGTGGATTTTCATCCTCACTGTCATCATCTAAAGAAGAAACCAGAATAGGAACAAAAGAAGGCACAAACACCGAAGATGGCTCACAAGCCGAAGAAGGCACAATCGTCGAATTAGGCTCGTAGGCTAAGAGATTTTCGTCAAATTTAACTTCTTTTCTAATAATAATTTCATTACAATGTGGTTGAAGAAGTTTGTAACCTTTGACATCTTCAGAATAACCAATAAATATGCACTTCTCAATTTTAGGCTGCAATGCTTTCATTTTCTCATCAAGAATGTGAGCGCATGCTATACTGCAAAATACACGAAAGTGACTTACATCTGTTTAATTTTAGTCCATGCTTCTTCCGATGTTATATTTTTAAGAGCCTTTGTGGGAGTGCGATTTACTATGTAATTTGCACAATTGATGGCTTACGCCCAATACTTTAGACTTAATCCCTTCGATTGGATCATACAATTAGCCATTTCTTTTAATGCGTGGTTCTTTCTATCAGCAACACCATTTTGTTGAGTTGTATATGGAACAATGTGTTTCATTTGGATGCCATGTGTAGTGCAATAACTTGTAAAATTATTGTTCGCATATTCGCCTCTGTTATCTGTTCTTAACCTTTGAATTTGATGTCCAAATTGCTTTTCTACAAGGGCCTTGTAGGCCAAAAACTTGACAAAAACTTTGCTCTTAAGTTTTCAGAAGTAAAGCCAAGTACGTCTAGAAAAGTCATCAATGAAAGTTAAGAAATACTTGCACCCAGAAAAAGAAGGAGAAGAAAGTGGACCACACAAGTCACTGTGAACAAGATGCAAAGGGCCCGAGGCGTGCTAAGAAGCACGTTTGTCAAAACTGTCTCGATGATGTTTATCGAGAACATAGCCGGCACAAACACCATCTCTACATGAAACAAGAGGAAGACCAGTCACCATTTGTTGATTACATAGTTGTTGCAATGAGCGATAGTTTAGATGACCAAACCGCTCATGCCAAAGTTTGCTCAAGTCATCGCTATGAGCAACAAAAACAGATAGAAAAGATGATGACCCAAAGTTGTCAAACTTGTACAACCTGGTAATATCATCAACAATTCCAGTTGCAAGAACATGTTGAGGATATTTTAGACCTATGATTACAACTTGGTGAGGTAAAAACTCTACGGTTTTACCTTCAACTAAATGAGTGATTTGATATACTGATAGAAGTTTACAGGAAAGACATGGAACACATAATACATCATTGAAATGACCATTATCTACCTGAATTGGTCTAGATCCTTCAACACTAAGAGATCTATCATCACAAACAAATATTTTCTTGGTGTTACATTCATTTAGAGTACAAAATATGGCTTTCTCCTTAGCCATATGATAAGATGATCCAGAATCAATAAGTCACTCATCAAAAGAAGTAGAAGTTGCATTGAAGGAGAAACTAGAAGCAAAAAGTGCATGTCCATGAGAAGAAGAAGAAGAAGTAGAATCAATACTAATGTTGTGCTTCTTTATCGCTGCTTCTAAAGTTGCCATCTTCTTGAAACATTTGGACTCATCATGACCATCTTTCCCACAAAAGTTTCAATGTCTGTCAGTCTTCCTATTTTTAGATTTTGCTCCTTTGTCACCATTAGGAGCTGAAGTTGTCTGAGTGGGTTTGGGACCCTTGTTTTACTTCTTGTTGTGGCAAGGATGTTGCTTCTGGGGATGCTTGGGTTTATCTTTCTGTTGGGCTAATAAGGCTTTGTTGAAGGTACCTGCAGTATTAATCACTCCAAGTTGTACAAGCTTATCTTGCTCTCTAATCAAAGCATCATAAACAAACTCAAGAGTGGGTTTTTTATAAGCTTTCCCTAGAGCCTCTCTCGTGGCATAAAAGGTAGATACAAACCATAGTTTTAAAAACCGAAACTGGTACCGGAATCGGTCGAGGGTCCAACCTGAACCGGAATCGGAACCGGTAATGAACCGGTTTTTTTAAAAAATACATAAAATATTTAAATTTTAACGAAAAAATATATTTTTAAGATTTTAAATCATGTTTCCAAAGCATTAGAGACAAAATATCCAAAGTATGCTCACGAATATATCAAAATGGCACCAAGTGCAATACATATCTAGAGATCTAAACATAAATACATAATCAAGGAGGCTCTAGAGTCAAAATGGCCTCGCCACAACAACAAAACACATACTAGCAAGAGTCAAGACGACAAGTCACTATCTCATTGATCAACATGATCAACGATCAATCATCACTACTGCTAGAAGTAGAAATGGCATAGGCATCTGCGCCCTCGACATCATCATCTGACTCGAACTCGGCCTCAGACTCATCACCATCAGGAACATTTGTGACTACACACTCTGAAGTTGCACTAGTTGTAGTAGTGCGAGTACGACCGTGACGAGGCACACAAGGTATACGACAACGACTACGCCTGCCTGCAGTTCCACTAGGGCTTGCCATGTCTGATACTGGAATCGGACTGCAATGCCCTAATAGTGGATCTGCATCCATCTGAGCCTGCCATGCAAACTCCATCTCCAAATCATGGTCAACATCAAACTTTGGTGGGTGAGTCTCTGATACCCAATCTGAAGTTGGATCAACATCATCCAACACAATAGGATCTGTATTGGGTCTTTTGTTCAACAATTGGTTGCGCCTGAGCCGGAGGTTGTACTGCACGAAGACTAGATCA
>JZKD02S0309372.1:148738-165821 GCA_000966675.3 Picea glauca
CAAAATTTCAAACTGGACTTACAAACACATGGAATCAAGAAAACACTGAATGTATAAGGCAATTACTTTAAAATCATATACATGCAGACATAAAGATCATAACGAAGCTGCATGATACAGGGAAACGGAAATATGTATCCGAAATGGAAACGCGACCCCTTAATAATTAGGTAACAGGGAAACGCAATATATATATATATATATATATATATATATATATATATATATATATATATAATGTGCTATTTCAGAAAATTATATGAAACTTTGAAAGAAAACATTTAACATTATGGTTCAGAATCCAAATTCATGCATAAATGAGCAAGAACATTTAAATGAGAAACATAAAGAACATTGGACAAGTGATACATCACAAATTACAACATACTCCTATCACCCATTGTTAAAAATAAAAGTACCTAGGCAAGTGTTTCTCATCACCTAGGCACCTAAGGGGTGAGAAAGTGCCTAATGTAGACCCTAGTAATTTAATTTGTGAGAGACAAATTAAAAGGTGACATTTTGGGACTTAGGGAAAGTGGGTGAATAAAGTGATTTTATCTCCAGCGTTGATCTCGTCTAATCTCAACCGTTAGATGAGATGACTCTTGAGATTCCCTCATAAGGTCAACTAGGGTAGGAGGGCACATCCATTTCTTGGGTAGATGAAACATTTTTGAGAGAGAAAGAGAGCAGAAATTCGAGTTTGAGAAAGAGGCCATTTTTGCAGAGCTAGGGCACGCATTTTGAGGCAGAATGTACAGCATTTATTACAGGCCATACTGTATGGATTGAGCAGGCCGTACAGCATTAAAAGCTGGCACAGAAATCGAGATAGAGTACAGTTCAGAAAAGAGGTCGTACTGTACTGATTTTCGGGTTTTGTACAGCAGAAAAAAAAGGCACGGAAATCGAGGGAGAGTACAGCTGGGTGAACCATCTGTATTGTACGGATTCCGTACGGCTAGTTTTCTTGCACAGAAATCGAGGAAAGTTTCTGTGGTATTTTCTGGGTGGTTTTGGCACGTTTTCCAAGGCAGCCATACAGCATTTAATGCTCAGAATTGAGCTGTAACAGTTGGCACAGATTTCAAGACAGCCGTACAGCAAGGAGGAGGCACAGAAAGCGAGGAGCAGACCTGTACATGTGTGCAGGAAATTTTGGCATGAATTTTGAGGAGTTTTGGCTCAGTTTCTGTGTGAAGACTTGGCACGGTTTTCAAGATAAGTTTGTCATTAGATTTCTGAAGATGAATATGTTGTAAAAGATTTTCTCTAAAGCTCTGAAATAATAAAAACTCCCTCTCTCACTGGTTTTCCCCTTGTGGGTTTTTCCAGGGTCGTTGTCAGACCAAAAATCATTGTGTTAATTTTCTGAGTTATATGTGTTGCTGATATATTTTTATTTCTGCGTTAAAACGATGTTCAGAATCCTCATGTTTCAGTTCTGAAAATTTATTTTATGCTGAGTTTAATTGGCTGTCATAATACTGGGTTTGAGCATTAAACATTGGCTGAAAAATCAGCAAGACTTGAAACTGGGTGGGGTCTGAAATTTTACATGATATCAGAGCTGAGTTAAAAAGAAGCAGAGATATTTCAGCAAGTCAGAAAATTGGGACAGCAGTCACTTCACCGGACAGAACTTTGAATTTTTCATTTTCAGCAGAAAGGAGTAAATGGCTACAAGTTTGAGGGTTGAGGACAGACTTGATGGGGCAGCAAACTTTGGTGCTTGGAAAGAGAGGATGATCTTGCTGTCGCAAGAAAATGAGTTGTGGGATATTGTTGATAATTCCGCAACACATCCGGTGGTTGTACCTACTGATGCTACTCTTCTTGCAACATACACTAAGAAGAGTATCAAGGCTAAGAGGATTATTCTTGATGCCATAAAGGACCATTTGATTCCTCATTTGATGGGGAAGACAAATGCCTATGAGATGTGGGAGTGTTTGACTAAGTTGTACCAGAGTACAAATGAAAACCGGAAGATAGTTTTGAGGGAAAAACTGAAGAGCATTAAAATGACCAAGGCTGAAAATGTGGTCACTTATCTTACCAGGTTGACACAGGTGAGAGATGAGCTTGGAGTTGTGGGGGGGGCCATAGTTAACAGTGAGTTTGTGAGGACAGCATTGAATGGAGCTTCCAAACAATGGGTTGTTTTTGTTGAGGGCATTGTGGCTAAGGAGAAGCTTCCCAATTGGGAACGTCTTTGGGATGACTTTGTTCAGGAGGAGACCCAGAGAAGTTATGTACATGGCAATTCATCTACAGGTCATGATGAGGAGAATGTGGCTCTTGTTGCCAACAGCAAGAAGAAATTCAGAAAGGGTCCTAAGGGAGGAAACAAACCGAAGGGTGAAGGGAAAAAGGACATGAGCAAAGTCAAGTGCTTTGCATGCCACAAGTTTGGGCACTATGCAGGTCAGTGTCCGAACAAGAAGAAGAAACAAACAGCAGCTTCAGCAGCAGTGAAGGAGTTCTCCGCCAAGTTTGATAAGGAGTTTTCCTTAGTTGTGTGTCTTTCCACGAGGACCACTCATTCCGATATGTGGTATATTGACAATGGTGCCTCCCGCCATATGACAGGGGTTCGTGAGCACTTGACAGATCTTACTCAGATTGGTGATGTTGAGATAGTGCTTGGAGATGACCGGGTGGTCAAGGCAGTTGGTTGTGGAACTGTATCATTTCAGAGGGAGTCTTTGCCTCCCATGTTGTTGAGAGAGGTCCTATATGTTCCAGGCTTGAAGAAGAACTTAGTTTCAGTTTCTGCTATTGAGGAGAGGGGCTATGAGGTGTTGTTCCGTGATGGGCAGGTGCTCCTTTTCCCCAAGGGGTCCAGTATCACTTCGGCCAAAGTGATTGGGACTCGACATGAGAAGCTGTACAAACTCATGTTCCAGCCAACGAGAGCATTATTCCATTCTACCAGCAGGAGTGATCTATGTGAGCTATGGCACAGGAGGATGGCACATTTGCACCATGGGGCTTTGAGGGTACTGAAGGAGATTGTGACTAGAGTTCCAGATTTTAATACAAAGCACCAGGAGTTGTGCAAGGGGTGTGCTTTGGGAAAGTACCCCAAGACTGCTTTTCCTAGCAGTGATAGTAGAGCAGCAGGTATCATTGTTCTTATTCATTCAAATGTATGTGGCCCGATGTCTTCGGCATCATTGACTGGTTGTTTATACTATGTTATATTCATTGATGACTTCTCACGGAAGTCTTGGATTTTCTTCATGAAGACCAAAGGACAGGTCTTCAGTCGGTTCCAAGAGTTCAAAGCTCTTGTGGAGAACCAAACTGGGAAGAAAATCAGAGTTCTGAGGGCAGACAATGGGGGTGAGTATACCTCCAAGGAGTTCATAGACTTTTGTGCAGGAGAGGGCATCAGGAGAGAGTTGATTGTTGCTTACAACCCACAGCAAAATGGGGTTGCTGAGAGGAAGAAAAGGGCCATAGTTGGGGCTGCGAGAGCCATGCTACATGATCAGGGGCTGCCACTATTTCTTTGGGTTGAGGCATGCTACACTGCAGTTTATCTGCAGAATAGGAGTCCACACAGGGCAGTGGGGAGCATGACTCTTGAGAAGGCTTTTTCTGGGAAGAAGCCTGAGGTGGGGCACTTTCGGATTTTTGGGTGCTTCACATATTCACATGTCCCTTCTGAGAAGAGCACAAAGCTAGAACCCACGGCAGAGAGAGGGATCTTTGTTGGGTACAGAGAGACTTCAAAGTCTTTCTATATATACATTCCTTCCTTGAGGAAGCCAATTTTGAGGAGGGATGTGAGATTTGAGGACGGAGCCTTTAGGAAGTCATGAGAGACAAAGAGGGGTGAGCAGTCGTCACCTCAGATTCAGGTGAGTCCGCAGCAAACCTCAGTGACACAGAGTTCGGGGCCACCAGTTTCGGTGACGATTGGTCCACAGGTGACAGGGCCACAGATGTCAGGATCGCAGGTTACTGGTCCATAGGTTTCAGGATTGGGTACTCCAGAGTCTACTAGGATTACAGTCTTCAAGAGATGGGGTTGAGCAGGGAGAGTTCCCTCCACGGAACACTGCTTCAGAGAGGAGGAAGCCCAACTAGCTTCAGGATACTTTGAGGAAGGCATAAAGTTCAGTGGGGAATCCCAAGCAGGCAGTGAGGGAGAGTAAACCTCCCGAGAGGTTTTGCAGCTACATCGCGATGGTGAGCAGTATTCGAGAGTCTGAGCCTTCCACTTTTGAGGAGGCTACTGGTAGACAGGTTTGGAGAGATGCCATGATGGAAGAGTACAATTCCATCATGAAGAATGATGTTTGGGAAGTTTTTCCTAGACCTGAGGGGAAGTCAGTGGTGACTTCCAAGTGGCTCTATAAACTCAAGCATGTTGCAGATGGCGGCATTGAGAAGTACAAAGCTCGCTTTGTAGCTCGGGGGTTCTCACAGGTTGAGGGAGTTGATTATGATGAGACCTTCGCGCCAGTTGCTAGATATACCTTGATCAGGTCAGTGATTTCCATTGCAGCAGAGATGGGTTGGAAGATCCACCAGATGGATGTGAAGACCGCATTTCTGAATGGTCTTATACAGGAGGAGGTGTATATTGAGAAGCCATTGGGATTTGAGGTGCATGTCATGTGTGTAGACTGAAGAAGGCATTGTATGGGCTGAAAAAAGCTCCCAAAGCTTGGTATTCAAGGATTGATGCCTATTTGCAGCAGTTGGGCTTTGAGAAGAGTGAGGCGGATCCCAACCTATATTTCATTGTGGTTGGAGAGGATCCTCTCATTCTCTTGCTATATGTGGATGATCTTTTCATTACAGGGGCAGAGAGACTCATCACTAGCTGCAAGGAGAGCCTTGCTTCAGAGTTTGAGATGACTGATATTGGACTGATGCACTATTTTTGGGGATTGGAGGTTTGGCAGGAGCCTAGGCACATCTTCTTGGGGCAGGGGAAGTATGTGTGTGATATTCTGAGGAGATTTTAGATGGAGGATAATAGGCCCATAACCACTCCCATGATTACCAACTGGAAGAAGCTTCATGCTTATGAGTCACAGTTGGTGGATTCCACTTTATATCATCAGTTGATCGGTTCTTTGATGTATTTGGTCAATACCATGCTAGATATTTGTTTTGTTGTCAACACTCTCAGTCAATTCATGGTGGAGCATAGGAGAGTACACTGGGTGGCAGCAAAAAATGTGCTCGGGTATCTTTGTGGTACGGTAGATTATGGTCTGGACTATCAGAGAGGAGATGGAGTTCATCTGGTCGGCTATACAAATTCAGATTGGGCAGGATGTGTCAGTGACCGGAAGAGTACTTCAGGGTGTTGTTTCGGATTGGGCTCAGCAGTTGTGTCTTGGTTCAGTCGAAAGCAAAATTCAATGGCATTGAGTTCTGCAGAGGCTAAGTATATGGCTGCCAGTCAGGCCAGTTGTGAGGCCCTTTGGCTTCGCAAGTTGTTGGTGGGATTGTTTGGTGTGCAGTTGAGGCCTACCTTGATTTACTATGAAAATCAAAGTTGCATTAAACTCTCGGAGAATCTAGTATTTCATGACAGGTCTAAGCATATTGAGATTCGTTATCACTTCATCCATGACTATGTTCAGAGAGGAGCAGTGGAGCTACAGTACATATCTACAGATGAGCAGGTTGCAGACATACTCACCAAGGCATTGCGCAAAGGCAAGTTTGTATTTTTCAGGGACAAGCTTGGAGTGGTGAGTAACACTTTCCTCGATAAGAGGGAGTGTTAAAAATAATTAAAAAGTACCTAGGCAAGTGTTTCTCATCACCTGGGTGCCTAAGGGGTGAGAAAGTGCCTAATGTGGACCCTAGTCATTTAATTTGTGAGAGACAAATTAAAAGGTAACTTTTTGAGACTTAGGCAAAGTGGGTGAATAAAGTGATTTTATCTCCACCGTTGATCTCGTCTAATCTCAACCGTTAGATGAGATGACTCTTGAGATTCTCTGATGAGGTCGACTAGGGTAGGAGGGCACACCCATTCCTTGGGTAGATGAAACATTTTTGAGAGAGCAAGAGAGCAGAAATTCAAGTTTGAGAAAGAGGCCATTTTTGCAGAGCTAGGGCACACATTTCGAGGCTGAGAACTAGCATGCATTTCGAGGCAGAAGGTACAGCATTTATTGCAGGTCATACTGTACGGATTGAGCAAGCCGTACAGCATTAAAAGTTGGCACATAAATAGAGGTAGAGTACAGTTCAGAAAAGAGGCCGTACTGTACGAATTTTCAAGTTTCATACAGCAAAAAAGAAGCACGAAAATCAAGGGAAAGTACAGCTGAGTGAACAGTCTGTACTGTATTGATTTTGTACGGTTCGTACGACTGGTTTTCTTGCACAAAAATCGAGGAAAGTTTCTGTTGTATTTTCTGGGTGGTTTTGGCACATTTTCCAAGGCGGTCGTATAGCATTTAATGCTCAGATTTGAGCTGTAACAGTTGGCACATATTTCGAGGCAGCCGTACAGCAAGGAGGCAGAGAAAGCGAGGAGCAGACCTGTACATGTGTGCAGGAAATTCTGGCACGAATTTCGAGGAGTTTTGGCTCAGTTTCTGTGTGAAGACTTGCACTATTTTCAAGATAAATTTGTCATTAAATGTCTAAAGATAAATATGATGTAAAAGATTTTCTCTGAAGCTCTGAAATAATAAAAACTCCCTCTCTCACTGGTTTTCCCCTTGTGGGTTTTTCTAGGGTTGTTGTTAGACCAAAAATCACTGTGTTAATTTTCTGAGTTATATGTGCTGCTGATATAATTTTATTTCTGCGTTAAAACGATGCTCAGAATCCTCATGTTTCAGTTCTGAAAATTTATTTTATGCTGAGTTTAATTGGTTGTCATAAAACTGGGTTTGGGCATTAAACATTGGCTAAAAAATCAGTGAGACTTGAAACTGGGTGGGATCTGACATTTTACACCCATATCACAAACAGCAATTCCATAAATGAGATCCATGGTTCTCCACAGACAGTTGACCGATGATACTTCCCACATTAACTCGGCTCACTCTCATCTGACGACTACGGTGCTTGAAATACATGAGGTATCTTGTTTCATTACTTCATATTAAGTATTAAAGCCTTATGTACTTGACATGAAAGTAGTAACCATTACTTGAGTCGGATAATGGATTATGATGCTCTAAAATTGTGCCTTTTTCCTTGTTTCACCTTAGTGGTCATCATCATCTCCTAGATAAGTATTGTCCCTGTTGGGTACAGTTGTAATACTAGGGGCTTTGAGAAGTGTAGTGTGTCCATATCCTAACCCATACTTGACATTTTCCATCCTCTTCGATTTTTGTTGTCCCACTTTTGGGTTGGTTGTCATATGTCACACATATAGGTTCATATTTCAAAATCTGTTGAGAAGAAAGAGCTTGAATGCTCGAGGTTGATGCAGCTAGATATACAAAAAAAAAGATGCAAAGATCAAAATTAAAGAAAAAGAAATGTCAAAAAATCAAAGGAAATAAAGCATGAGCAATGCCCCCTTGCTATGAGGCCATCACCCCAAGTCCTATGCAATGAATGCATATCTAAAAAGGACTAAATGAAGTAAGACAAAAGTCAAAAGCTAGAAAAGTTTAAATGAATTACTAAAAAGGCAAGAAAGGATTTGGAAAGACACAATGACAAGGAAAGGACAACTCAATGCATAAGTGCTCCCTCATTCCAAAGGTGCTCATGTGGATAAATATCTTACATAACCTCACATGACTATGCAATACCACTCATGAAGTTAACCCCCAAACCATACCATCTATCATTACACAAGCGCCTTGTTGGGTTTTTTGGGAAATACATCTCTTCTTGGGTACTGGCACATGTAATTGGGGTTAATGATGACCCTCCCATACCTAAACTTGGCAAATTGTAAGAATTCTATGAGTTATTGTGAAGTTTGATGATGATGCTTAATGTGATCTACCTAATGGCATTTATATTTAACATGACTCGCTTTTCTTGTTGCATTGGACTTGTGTACATGCCTCCAGCTCGATGGCTACATTGGATCACTTGAGCCCCTCCTTGGACAATGTACTTTGCATGGATATGACTTGGATTGAATCTTGGTCCTTTGGAGGACGTTGAAGAGGCCACCTAATGCATGATTTAGGTCGTTGGGCTTCTTTGAGGACGTCACACCTTTTGTAAAGAACGTTGCATCTTTTGAGGAGGACTCCACACTTGGTGTATGAAAAGTTGCACCCTTTGGAGGGAACGTTTCACTTTAGAACCCATAAACATGCCTTTTCACACCATTTGAGTGAATCGTCTACTCTTGGGAGACCACATGTGCCACACTTGTGACTATGTCATGCATCTATGGAGAACGATTTGGCATTTGAGCATTTTTACTTCATTTTGGGAGCATCATTGAGGGTCGTTTGACTCATCCACTCTTGTATCGTGGATATTTATGTATTATGAATTTATGACCTTATCTCTAGGGCTTGTGAAGAGATAAAGGCGTTTTTATATTTTCTTAGGGTTAATCCTAGGAAAATATTAGTATTATAATAAGAAGGGTGTTAGATCTCTCGTATAAATAGTGAAGCACTTCTCATTTGTGAATCATTGCTAGAACTTGTGGAGAACGTCACTTGTCTACTTCTTCTCTTCTATATTTCCTATGGATGGATAACTAGAGTGACTTCTTGAGGATAATCTTTTGTGAATTGCATTACAAATTTCATGGATGCTCTTAGCTAGGGTTGTCAAGATGAATCGATTTCTTGAGTAAGTGGTCTCACTTGATCTTATGGATGTTGTTTATTCAATGATTGTAAGAGTAGTTGTACTTCTTTAGTGGTGGTGATGCACTCTCTTTGTGTCTTTCTTGAACAAATCCCTTCTTCATAATTCTTGGAAGATTACTAGTGGAGTATATTTCCTTGAACTATATTGGAACTTGTAAGGCACTAGGTGGATTTGTTAGGGTTATCTTCACTTGAACTATCTTGGAACTTGTAAGGCACTAGGTGATTTGTTAGAGTTTGTTGTGGACAACCCTAACTATCACCCTAGTTCTACTTACACCTTCTCAAGGGATTCCTTAGTTGATCCCATATGCCCAAAAAAACTAGTAGGCACTAGTCTTCTCCCATCTAGTCAATCCTAAATCCAAATTTCACCTTTTTATATCTGTTTTAGGGTGAATATTGGGTTTTATAACAGCTTACATACATTTCCAGCCATAAAAAACCCTAGATGTCTTTGTATTTGTGCATGTACTTAACCTAAAAATCATTTTATTGTCATAAATTGTCATGCTGATTTATGTTACAGCCATAATAGGGCTGGAAGTCATGGTATTTTTGGCTGTTACATGCTCTTTAATTTTCAGAATTAGCTAGTTGTATAAACCCTAGTTTTATCCATTGTTTTAGCACTAATTTCTACTTATTCAAAGGACTAAAGTTGACGGCTGTTGTAACTTGTTTATAGCTACAATTTTCATCTTTTATAAAAGTTTTATGACAGCCACTAGTAATTTTCAAATTTGTAGTGTTTGGGGATCATTTTGCATTGGATAATAACTTGATAAACCCCCTAAATCAGCCTTAAAGCAAATAAAACCCAAATCTGGAATTTACTTTGAGTAACCACCTAATCCATAACTTGTTTGATATAGCCAGTTGGTGGTAAATTGGGTAGCTACATAAGAGACCTTAGACCTGATAGTGTCTTGCCTTAGGAACCCTAGAGGCTACTAGGGAAGCCTCCCCTATGTTGGATCCATCCTTCACTAAAATGAGGGAAGTTGTTGCCTATGTGACAGTGGCAACACTTCTAATGTTCCACTCATCTTTGTACCTTGTGAAGGCTTTGCACTAGGGTGTGAGATTGTGAGATAACAAAGCCACTTAGGTGACAGTGGTGGCTAGCCTAAGTTGCTATCGGATTCTCACACTTGTGGTTAGAACTTTTCCACCAAATGAGAATTTGAGCAGTAACATGGAGTAACCCCAAAACCTAACAAAATACCCTCAAGTGGTTTACAGTGTATAACTTCAACTAAATAAGAAAAAAAAAAAAAATCATTCAAGTTAGAAACCATCCATGAAGACAAATGGACCAAACATAACCTTTCCTTCCAAGATACATCTAGTCAAAGTTGCAGTGATTGCCAAAGCAACACCTCTCTGCAGCACATAATCGTTAAGAAGTAGGACAAATTAGTATCAATATCTTGATGAAGGCAACTGTTTGAATTCTGGTTTAAAGGCTAAATGTGCTTGAAGAAAGGACTAAAGAAATTCTGTTAATATTCATCAGGAACCAAACACTAATAAATGATGGAACTCGTAACGACAGCATACTATATACATATCGAGACTTAAAAAGGATGCAAAAAACATCTCGACCAAGAAAAAGAGAATCTCACAGCTAATTCCAATGGAAGTAGAAAATATTTCAGACCTTTATCCATGACAGATGAAGTTGGATGTTATAACCATCAGTTTTTAACTTACTAGAATCAAAATCCAAGTTGGATCAAAACCTACATTTTGTTTTAGGCATGTTTAAAAGCAACTCAGAAAAGGATGCATGTCATACAAGTAATAGATTGACCAGTTAAAAGACCATCATAAAACAATATTCCCCAAAGCCACTTGAGAGTGCTAAACTGTTACATAATATTAGCCTGAGCAGAATTGTGCAATCAGTCTAAACAGAATAGCATACCAATTTTTCACCAGGCTTCATTGATGCAGTCTCCATGGCTGGGACCCTAACTTCCTCAAACCCTTTAAATGTCTTTCGCACAGTCCCTTGTGGAAGAGCTGTTCCTGGTAGCGACTGTAAGTCATCACCTTTTCCAATCAGATTGTCCACTCCTACTTTCTTTTCACTTGCATTAAGCAATGCAGAAAAGCTTGCAGCCCCATTTAAGAAATCATGCTCTAATTCATAACCCACTCCACGCTTGAGCTGTCGCTTTTCTTCCTTGCGTCGAAGTTTCTCCATCTGGCGGCCTGATTCTGTTTGAATGCTTACCTAAATAAGGGAAGAAGGACAGGTATTCCATCAGATAAAATAATAGTCTATCTGCATTAACAATAGGTTGAACCATATCAATGATGTGCATGAGTAAACAAATTTGCAAACTTGGAAAAGTAAAAAAACAAAGCAGCAATTGGTGATGCTAGAAGGTAAGCTTTCAGAGAAAGATGCAACAAGAAATTTCAAGAATCAAAAGAAGCCTTCATGCATACACATGATATATCAAGAGATTTTTCAAATGTAAATGGTGCTTACTATCAAGAGAAAAGATTCTAACCTGTGTCCCATAGCTAGGCATGGATGAAGATGATGTTTTCTCAGATTTCAATAACGATAATCCTTTGTGTACCATATCGACAAGTTCTTTCCGATGCTGCATAGGTAAGCAATTTCATTAAGATAACATCAACTTCCATGGCTCTTTCAAACAATTCTATCTTCTTATCATTTGTATGTCTTGGTCTACCTGTAATATTTTCTGCATTATCTCAAATCTGTCGTCTCCAATCATATCAAGTAACTCCCCAGCTATCTTCAAACAACAATGTAAAATTAGCCCATTCAAAAGCTCCAATTTTCTCAAAGCATGTGTTCATTTAATCTATAAAGAAGTGAACAAATCTTACACAGAGATTCAATATACAGGACGAAAAAAGAGGAAATCAAACAACTTTTAACACAGGCAATACCTCATCCCCTGTCTTATCAGAATCCAGCACGCGACATAAAACCATAGCCAGTTCATCTCCAGAAATCTGTGATCCACCTCCTGCAGCAGCAATCTGATCACATGTTTCTTTGAGCCAACGCAAATTAACAGTTCTATTATCAAGATCCAAACGTGGACCATAATCCAAAGGAAACATCGTATTTAAATCCCTCATTATAGCTCCGTCAGAATTGGCTATATCTCCAGTATCTGTAAATATCTCAATTTCTTCCTCTGCAATATCTTGGTTAGGAGATATAGATGGTGCTTGAAATTCCAGGTCCATGCCAAATTCAAACTCGCTCTCTACTTCCATCTTTCCATCATCCATGCAAATGCCCACCTGAGCAGAGGATGCCATAGGACTCTCTTCTCGCAACTTGTGCAGTCTGTGAGCCAATGAAGCAGTTTTACAGAGACTAGAATCTGAAGCAACGTGGCCAAATAACCTTTGCACTGTCTCTCTGCACGCACATTAGAGACAATCATCTAATCAGAACTAAACACCATTGCCCAAGTTAAAAGAAAGCATATTAATCTGTTCAAAATTTTTACATGTGTTACATAAAGACTGACGATGTTATATCCACAGGTGTAGACCCAATCAACACCTGTATAATCCTAGTCAGAATTCACTGCAATTTTTAATTCCTATTCCTCTTAAAAAATCAATTCTTATCCCCAATAACTCAGCATAGTCTTCCTGGAATTTAGGATTACAATTGGAAGAAATTTATTGATGCACATGGCTTTCAAGTTTCAATGGGCATATTAGCTTGACGAACACAAAGTGAAATGATATATCTAATCGTGCAGATTCTATAGACTAAAAGAAATTTATAGTATATACGTTGCATGCACAACAACTTATATGAATTATCCAGATAACAACCAACAACACTTGCATTTCTTCAAATTAACGTGTCTAATATTTACCAGAACTACTGAACTTTTTATTCATAAAAGTTGGACCTGAACAAATTCGTTTTAAAAGTCAATCTATGGGACCTTTGCACAGATTTGAACAAATTCAATTTAAAAGTCAAATTCACCATGCAACTGCTGTCGTATGGGACCTTTGCAAAGACTTCAAAATTGTAATATTTTGATCATCTTTTCCATCTTAGTAATTTCAAAAGAATTCTATCTTTAGTTAGTTAGCTAGGACGAAGATAACATTGTACTCCAGATGCGGGTTTCCACTGTGTTTGTTGAAGGACCAACCCACAAGCTCCAACTTAGAATTAAATGTATCTTTTATATTATATAAAATTTATGTGACCAATGTAACGGTGAGGTGTAAAGGTTAGTAGTCAGTTGGCTAAGCAACCATAACCAACTTTGGGTGCTATATCCCACAAACAAGGGGGTCTCATACATCGATTTCGTGTCGGGCTAGGCTGTGACCTTAAAAATAGATTATTATTATATTATAATAATGTAATGAGGGATGACTAACTTTAACAGGGTGCTACATGTATGTTGGCTACCCTACCTAAGGTTCCCATAAATGTAATAACTTCAGCAATAATACATTGTAGAATTTATTATTCTTTCCAAATATGTTATTGTGTTATTATGTTATGCACCCATATAATATCATACATGGTATCAAAGCATGGGCACTGAGATTGCGTCAGGTAGTTTGAAGATTAGGAGATTTGAAGTTCATGTGGTCCCAATCTAGGAAAAGCATAAGGAAAGAGAAAACTAAGGAGACAATATCATTTTATTAATGTCCACAAATAACCAAAGAATAGGTCAATAAGACTAGAAAATACAAGTCAACATCAGACAATGAGAGTGCCAACATCACTCCTAAACGCGCTTTTAGTATCCCAGGCTGAGGAACCCCTAGTTAAAGTGAAAAGATGGATAATATGACTATGGTTCTAAGCCTTAGACAAAGTGTTTGTAGATAAGGTAAGATAATTTTATTAATATCCAACTAATGACCACAAAAGTAGGTCAAATGGACTGTTGAGTACAATGATGTCAATACAATGCAGGAGTACCAAAAGGTCTCCTATAAAAGAAAAGATACAAAAAGTAAAGTGAAATAAGGTAGAGTAGTAGAGAGTGAGATCAACTCCAACACATGGAGAACCCTCGACCTCGAGCTCAAAGACCTACTCCGGTGATGAAATGTACCGTAGGAAAAGATCTAAGGACAAGAGGAGCCAGAAGAAAGGAAATGGGTTTGTCCTGGAATGGACCCATCTCTCCTACCATTTGAGGTCGAATGAAGGAAGCTAAGTATAGTTGGTGGTCCTGAGGGGGAGCTAGTAGGGTGCTTGGATCATCCGCTGCACTGCTAACTGGTAGAGGTAGTGCACCGACGACCTTAGGTAGATCTCCTTCGTCTCCTGCGAAGGGATCCGGTATGGTCATGTCGCTGAAATCTCGTGAGACAAGGCAAGGTCCCACGGGCCCACATTGATCTGGAGTCCAAGGTTGCGCTGGTGTCGGACGGTCACTTAGTGCCCCTTCTTGAGGGTAGCATCGTGAAGAAAGAGGTGATCCACCAAATAGGGTTTGGTCTCGTAGGAGGCTGAATAGTATGGGCTCGGAGCCTGAGGGCCTCATGTATGTATAAGGCTAAGCACTGCTAATCCGAATACCTGAAGAATCTTGTGAGGGTCTAAGTCCCACGGAATAAGCAATGATATCGCCCCCTGATCTCATAATAAATGGGGCAACGGAAGGTGAAGTGCTCCTCAGTATCGACCTTCTGAAGCTGGCATAGCTGACAGAGCCTGTCTAGTCGACCGATCTGGTGGTCTCTCTCTACCCGAAGTCTATGAGAGCCCACTCTAAACTGGCCTAGAGGAATGCGAAGAGCATGTATCCAATGGCAGAATGTATATTGTGGTCAAGCGATGAGTCCATCCCTAAGCTCCAAGAAATGCTCAACATAAAAGGCCCATCTTTGGGCGTAACCCACCAAGAGCATTAACCCAAGTGATCGAGATAAACCGCCTATAAATGTCATCTCTGATAATTTTGTCAACACGTGTTTGGTCGGTAGGAGATAACCAGGTGCATCCAAGGAATATTGAAATGGAGGGAGGCAGTCAATCTGAATGCCCATGGACTCTAAAAGATATGAAACCCCTGCGAACCAACCTTGAGCCCGACCCAATGGTCTCCAAAGAGCAATAATCCAAGTACGGGTACCAGTCTCGCCCCTTCACCGAGTCAGCAAAACCCTGGATGCAATGCAAAAAAGAGACCAATCCGAACACTATCTCGAGTCGAAAGGGCTGAGCCCCAAACTCTGCTAGGATGATGTGATGAGGAATTGTATGCTTGCATCTAATGATGCAATAAAGGAGAAGGGTCTGGACTCTCTCAATCGAGGCCCAATCAGACTCCAGTAAGGAAGGTCCCCAAATCTCTGAGCCATAGAGAACAATGGGTCGGATAAGGGAGTCCATAAGAGACATCTTGGATGAGATATCCTGAAAATAGTGGCGGAAACACTTTCTCTCAAGAAGGGCTAAAGACCCATAGCCCTAGGCAATCCAAGGCTGGAGAGTCGGTCGCAAACTAAAATGAGGTCTTGAAACTCATACTCCCAAATACGTGTAGGCATTGGTGATCTCGATCTCCATCCCTCTAAAGAAGAAATGAAGGTCTACGGACTTCTTCAGCCCGTTGAAGATCATAACCTTGGTTTTACCCAAGTTGACTGTCAACTGTCGAAGGTCGCAGAAGAGAGCTAGGGCATCCAACTGTCTCTGTAATCCCTCTGGAGACGAGGCTAAGAGGACCACATCATAAGTGAAAAACAAAAAGGAGATAGGAACCTGGTGGAGGAGACACCCATCACTGTCCTGGATATGCTCGTGGAGAAAGGCCTCTAGCTCATCAATATAAATCCCAAACAATGTGGGGGGCAAGGACAACCCTGTTTAACTCTGAGGGACTGTAGGTTGTTAATTTGAGGTGGCACCTGTGACTGAGTTTTCCTATTGTCCGAGATACCTTAGCCGGGTTAGGAATCCTTTACCCAGGTGGAGTTTAGTCCCAGCTCAGGGGTGACCCACTGCTGAGAGTTATGAGCAGTGCGGTCTGTTGACCGCCTATTCAACTAGGGGGTCAACTCCATGTGCCATGAAGTAATGCATCATCAGATGCTAACATGTCGAAGACAGTTTGGTTCTACTAGGCATTTTTGCCTCTAGCACAAATTTTGTAAGCGGGATTACCGCACCCCTGCGTGGGTTAATATTGTAATAAATCTACATGGATCATGTTAGGTCAGTTGCCTTAGGGTTTCCTCATTAGGAGAGTTCCTTTAGCTCAGTGTTTTTTATCCTCAGGAGGTTAATGTGGCCTAACCAGCCGGGTTAATCTCCCTTGAGTTTTTCACTCCCACCCAATAATTCCTCCAAAGTGGCGAAAGGCGTTCTAATGAAGTCATTCCTAGGTAGCTAATGTTTAGGAATGTTGTAAATGACCATGTAAGACAGCACGCGAAATTCCATCAAGTATAGCTAGGTTTTTTTTAAAGGTTCCGAATTAATTAATTGATTAATTAATTCTGGGTAATTAATGTAAAACTTAGGTCCCGGGATTTGCAATAGGGGTATTTGTAGTCAAAAGAAAGCTAATAAGACCCCCTGCACCCATGGACCAAGTTTTAACTCAGTCGGACAAGTTTTGCTAGGTTGTTTGTCCACTTAGAAGTTTTAAACGGCAATTTTAATTGCCTAACCCAAAACATAGGAAAATGTAATTTTTGTAATAGTGAACCAAATTAAGTGAAGTAAAGGGCGATAATGATGAGAGGACCACCCTAACCTATCCCTAACCTTTACCTACCCCTTTTAAACCCCCCATTTAATTAAAATTAATTTTTAATTAATTCCCTACCCTTATAAACCCACTTTTAATTAAAATCAAGTTTTAATTATTTCCCACGTGAGCTTATATGTAAAGCATATGATGTTTTATTAATTCACTATGTAAAGCATATAATGTTTTAATAACTCATATTTATGAGTTATGGGCCCCTCCCTTTTCCATGTACAGCCACTCCTCTTCCACTCACGTCCCTCTCCACTCACTTCACACTCCTCCCACTCTTCAACCCACGCACTCATTTAAGCTTACGTACCTCTCCCATTGTATTAATTGGAAACTCACTCATTAAAATAAAGAGTGGGCCCTATCTTTCCAATACTCCACGTCCCCCTTTCCTCTACTCATATGCCCTTCACTCCCAAACCCACGTACCTCACGCTTTACCTCACGTAATAGAGGAAGCATTCAACTCAAAGTTGGAAACTGTTTTAACTAAAACGTGGGGCCTCTCCCTTATCCTCC